>CM076687.1:22249545-22629545 GCA_038501925.1 Xenopus petersii
AATTCCCAAAATGCCTTGCATGCTTCTCTATTAGTGATTGCCTAATCTGTGGAGAAAAATTTGCTAAACGCATTTAAGTCAATGGCCGTCAAAATCATTTTGATGCGCTTCAATTTTGACCTGAGTGACAATTTTTATATGCACGACTATTTGGTCCAAATGCATTAAAGTCAATGGGCATCCGAATAATTAATTAATTTTCTTGCAGCAAATTAGTGATGGGCGAATTTGTCCCATTTCAGGGGTTTGCAGCGAAATTCGCAAAATGGCACAAAATTCACAAAACGCATTGAAGTCAATGGGTGTCAAAATTATTTTAATTTTTATATGTACGCCTATTTTGTCCAAATGCAATAAAGTCAATGGGCGTTCAAATACTTTTGGTGCAAGACAATTTTTATGCGCGCAACTATTCTGACGCACGGCCAAATTTTTTTGATGCAGCGGAAATTTTGCCAGAGAATTTTCTTGACAGCTTTGCTAATTTATTGGCCAGTGGCGAAATGCGAAAATTCGCTGCGAATTCATGCCTGACGAATTTATTCGCCCATCACTATTCTCTATAGATCTGTTAGTTAAGTTGCTTCAGTTATAAGGTGTGGTATTCAGCAGAAAAGGTTCTACATGGAGATGCCTAGCAGGGTCATCTCACAAGATAAGATTAGCATCACAGGGGCTGCCTCGGCATGGCTTAGGGCCCCAAATCAACCTTGAACCCTAGATGCCCAACATTTTATCTACCCTGGCGAGGAGATACTTTAGAAATGCTTAGTGGGCAACACCAACATTGACATGATTGATTAGGCCTATGATTATGTTTCTGTTGCACAAGAAACGCATAAGGCCATCTATTTCTGTTTTTTATCTGGGATCTTTGCTTCTAGAGTGCCTGCTTTTCATCAAAACATGATGGGGGCGGGGATGACCTTAGCTGTTAACAAGCAATACATTTATGTACACAGAAGCATTTAATTGACTAGTGAGTCCCTGTCCTTATGAATGAAATAAATGCTATTAGTGATGTTGGCAAGATGAAAGTGTATCTGACATATTATACGTCCACATAATTCAGTAATGGACCCGTGCAGACAGTGTATTCTGCGAGGCAATGGACCCAAGGATGCAGCATTTGTCCTTAGATAAACTTGTTGGGTCATTTGCTCACCTATCACACATAGTAAAAAAAAAACTAACAACGTGGATTATCAAAGCTGCTGAAACAGTGAAAATAAGGTTCTTATATTCAATAGAAAATGGAACCTTGACAAAATGTACTTGCCAAAAATATTTTGACCACTTCATTCATTCTACTTATAGTTTTTATTTATATGTTAAAGGTATATGGTATCTCAAGGGACTTTTGTGCCTGCACTGGTGCTCCCAAGTGATCATTACTGGGGGCAATGGTGGAAGATTTTCAGACATTATGTAATGTCTTTAGCAAGGTAAAGAAATATAACTATGGGGGGGTTGTGGCTGCACACCTGAGGCCAATTTCAAAAAGTTTAAAGCCCTGTCTAAATAATTCAAGTAAATATGCAAGTGCATGTAATTTTGAAACAGGGTTTTTTACAAAGTTATGATCATAATATTGATAAGCCACCATGCCACGTCAAGGTAAAACCCCACACGGTCCCTAACTTATTTATCTTTAGTCATAGTAAAAAAGGAATATTACCTCTCTGTGTAGTAACAATTCTTTATGTAAACATCTCCTGTGCTTTGGTTTCAAACTCTGTGCTAAATCCTCCCCCGCCAACTGCTGAGCGGCTTTTAAGAGGGAGAGACTGCCTTAACCAACGCCCATTTTAGAAAAGTAGAAGCAAGGTGTTGTAATTAAAAACAAAGTAGAGTGATATGTGCAGTTGCACAATAGAGTGTATACATGTGTAAGTGAAATGTTTTTGTGAAGGTGTGTATGGTAGTGATAATGAATGACACACACTTATTGTGTCATTCATTTAATTCTCCTTTACACTATTTCATTCTATGCTTACTTACATACATACTCCCAAATACACATACAATTTCCCTTATCACTACCATACACACCTTCCACGACTCCTACCCCATTCCTACTTTTACCTATTCTGGTTCCATTGCCTGACCAGAACCCCTGACCAGAACCCTTGCCTCACTTTAAGACCTGGTGGCATCTGAGTGACGAAGGGCTTCTCCCAATATGAAAGGTGGCTGTCATAGGCAGATGTGTGAGCCATGACCGGGACCTTGGCGTTTAATTTGCATTTTGGAATACTGAACGTGACATGTACATGACTCTATTAGTGGAATCCAATAAAAGTCGTAAAAAGCAAAACAATTAGCACAGATAAGAATAAAAATTCTCATTTCACAATGTAATACTCTTCCTTAAAGGGATCCTGTCATCGGAAAACATGTTTTTTTCAAAACGCATCAATTAATAGTGCTACTCCAGCAGAATTCTGCACTGAAATCCATTTCTCAAAAAAGCAAACAGATTTTTTTATATTCAATTTTGAAATCTGACATGGGGCTAGACATTTTGTCAATTTCCCATCTGCCCCAGGTCATGTGACTTGTGCCTGCACTTTAGGAGAGAACAATTTAGGAGTGAGACATGGGTTTTACTATTGAGTGTTGTTCTTAGATCTACCAGGCAGCTGTTATCTTGTGTTAGGGAGCTGTTATCTGGTTACCTTCACGTTGTTCTTTTGTTTGGCTGCTGGGGGGAAAAGGGAGGGGGTGCTATCACTCTAACTTGCAGTACAGCAGTAAAGAGTGATTGAAGTTTATCAGAGCACAGGTCACATGACTTGGGGCAGCTGTAAAATTGACAATATGTCTAGCCCCATGGCAGATTTCAAAATTAAATATAAAAAAATCAGTTTGCTCTTTTGAGAAATGGATTTCAGTGCAATTTTGCTGGAGCAGCTCTATTAACTGATTGATTTTGAAAAAAAAATTTTAAACTGTTATTACATTGCGAATATTTATTGTGCATTGTCCACTTTTAAGAAGTGTTTGAAGGTGTTGTAATCTTTTGGAGCAAACATAACTTTTTCATTAAGAAGTTTTATTACATTCATTGCGCACTGGCACTAACTATAAAATTCGCAAACCTTCTTCCACTGTCGGAAGTAGACGTTAAACAGTTTAGGTCAGGGATGCACCGAATCCAGGATTCGGTTCAGGAATCAGCCAGGATTTAATCTTTTTCAGCAGGATTCGGATTTGGATTTGTGTCACAAAACAAGGAAATCAAAAATGTTTTCCCCTTCCAACCCCTAATTTGCATATGCAAATTCGGATTCCGTTCGGTATTCGGCCTAAATAGTGGGTGCATCCCTAGTTTACAGGTTAGCAAAAGCTATATTGAATTTGGCTCAAAGAAGAAAACAAATTAGCTTCACCGTTCCGACTCACCACATATGTAGTGAACACAAGCCTGGCGGCTTATAGACAACTTAAAGGGTGCTGGAGTCCTTCGGTGTCCCACGTGGCACAATATGGAAGATAAGAAGAGACATAAAAAATCTTTATTCGTCCATAATTTAAAAAGAAGACACGTTGTACACGCTGCTTGACGCGTTTCGGGCGGAAGCTCCCTAATTCATAATCATGCTTATGATTAAGGGCGATTCCGCCCAAAATGTGTCAAGCTGCGTGTACAACGTGCGGAGTGCGGAACCGTCTCTTCTTATTTTTTATATTGAATTTGCACAAAGGCAAATTTGTTCCTAAAGAGGCATAACTTTTCGCATCGCGAATATTTTTTCGTTACTGACTTTTATTACATTTCCCCAAATGTACCTTGCTCTGGGTGCTTCATTACAGCCCAACTTGGACAAGATACTTAATGACTGAATCTTAATCTTCCACATTTCAACACATGCTCAAACAGAATGTGGATTCATTGTATGATTTTAGATCTCAATAAATATTTCTTCCTCTGTGTTCATAGGCATTTTAGGGCTAATTTCCCCGACATCAGGGCATGGGGGCAAAGTAAAAAAAAAAAATCGCAAGTCACCATTTTCCCTCACAGAGGCCAAAGAAGGGGATCAGTTTTAGAACTCAACTTTATAAGGACAGACTTCATTTTTATTCATTACAAAAATAGTTTTTGTTATGATTTAATTAGTTTGACCAGAATAAATATGTTACTCGGGGGGTTAATTTATTATTTATAACCATCTGTTTACAATTATATTTTTATAATTATATTTAGAATGATATCTAATTTATTATCTCAACATCTATGCAGCTCCATAAGACTCTCTTCTTATTCTAATGCCAAGTACCAATTCCCCTACAATGGAATCCCACTATTTCTTGCTCATTTTAATGTTTCCTTTACATTTCTGAAAAGTGATTTCCCTCCCCTGTCATCAACATTATTCAGACCAGCAATGTGAAAAGATACAGCTTGCCTCCCACATCGAAATCCCCATCCATTTCACTGGACCTGACATTCATTGCCCTTCTACTGTATCCGTCTAACTGCTGTTTTAAGGAAGGAGCTTTCCCTCTAGATCACAGCTTTCCAATTTGTTTCTGTATTTCATTATGCCTCGCATCACTTTCCTCTTTGCAGCTCTACAGAATCTGCTGACACATTATAAAAAGGAAATAAAAATATTAATGATTGCACATCCTTGTAAATACATCGATCATCTGTAGTCTCCTAGGGTGAAATGTATGAACATGGGGAAATGCGATTTTATTTTTGTAAGCTATGCATTTTTTTCACTTAATAACACTATTTCTATTTATAACAAGGAATGGTCCATTTTAAAGGAATTGGCCTACTGCAATAGTATATATCTCAATTTAAAAAAAGGTCTAAAATGCAACATTGTGGTGGTTTAAGGCAAATACTATTATTAAACGTTGAATTGTTCAAAAGGGATATAATAAAATACATTTGTTCTGTAATAATGAACATAATGGAAAAGCAATTTTTCCCTAAACATAGAGAATGATTGCGTAGTTGTTCCATGAAATCAATAAATGATGGGCTTATACCTCTCACTTCTACACACTGTAGCTCTCTGGCTGTCGCTGAAATACAAACCACATGCACCCCATATACAATGTACAGACTTCATTGTGAATGCTGGCTTTAAATAGAATTCCCATCAGTACTCCTGCGTGAAACATGAACTTTGAAGGCTTCAGTTGAAAAGCAACAGCAAAGCAGATATTTTAAAGATTATACTGTGCAAAATAATGGCAAAATTACCACTTCAAAAAGTTGGCAATTTACACATTTTTAATATTAAAACAAATTGTAGTGTTGCTTGTTCACTGCCTCTTGTAAGCCTGGTAAATCTTATATTCATCTGTTGTGTTAGCAGAACAGAGGGACATAATCTATGGAGCCTTAATATAAGGAGAGTTTCCAAGCATGAAGGGTACATTGCAAAATTATAATGGTAAAGGCAATTTCATCAAAATGTTACACATGGAAAACAGGGAATTTAAACCTTAGAAAGACACTCAAAAAGAATGGTCAGAAGGTTTTATGAATTATAAGAACAATGTGTCCCGTATTTTAAAAGAAGAGGCTGATGATCAACTATTAACAGAAAAAGAGAAGTCAAGGAAGATTAGAATTCAGAAATGCCCCTTTAACTTAAAAGGAGAGCCATAAAAGAGAGTTGTGCCATAGTGATATATTTAACATAGCTTTTTATTTTTAAAACAATTTAATACTGATTTGTCTATTAGATTTGAGATGGAGACTTTGGAACCTAAAACAGAACTGCTAGATTTTTAGGTGCACCAGAATCATAGCACATCAGTCTAAACAGTGGAGATTTTTGGTATCTTGATGTGCACTTCTACCGTCATCATCATCATTTATGTATATAACGGCAACAAGTTACGCTGTGCTTTACATTAGATTATAATGATCAGGGAACAAATGGTGAACAACAAACATGGGTTTACAGAGTACAATAGGAATAGAGGGGCCTACTCGCACTACTCGCAAGAGTTTACAAACTAAAGGTTAGGGTACAATTATAACATAAGGATTTCAACAAATTTGTGATTTCTGATACAGTTATGACTTATTAATTACGGTACATTAAATTAACAGGTGGGTCTTTAGGGAGCGTTTGAAAGTTTGGTAAGAAGCAGAAAGTCTGACAGCTCGAGGCAGAGAGTTCCAGAGAAAAGCAGAAGCCTGAGAGAAGTCTTGTAGACGAGAATGGGCTGAAGTGATGAAAGGAGAAGAGAGGCGAAGGTCAGAAGCAGAGTGACAGTTGCGCGAAGGAGAGTATTTGGAGATCCGAGACGAGATATAGGGAGGGGCTTCATTGTTAAGGGCCTTTAATGTAAGTATGAGTAGTTTGAATTTGATTCTAGAGGAGATTGGGAGCCAGTGAAGAGATACGCATAGGGGAGCAGCTGATGTTGAGCGGTGAGATAGATGAATGAGTCTAGCAGCAGCATTTAGAACAGATTGGAGTTGTGAAAGGTTGACTGGGTGGAATACCGTTCTAATAGTAATAAGGGTAATAGCACATGTAACGTCCCACTCCACAGGCAGCACAGAGGGGTATTTGATTTCTTTCATTATAATTTCAGTTATAATCCAGTCACAGGCATATACAATGTCAGATGACTAACCCTCTTCAGAACCATCAGTGCCATTTTGAAAACACAACATCATACTTTTTCTCCACAGTGCTGTGTTTTTCCCATAATTCCAATGTAATTAAAGCTACATGGGAATTACCCCTGGAGGCAGCTCCGGGGTACACCAGAATTGATTGGAGTTTTTTGGCAGAAAAGGCAGGACAAATGTATTTTGTTCATCTGTGTATGAGCTGAGATAATGCTAGTTCTGATGACTTTTAATATCCTTAGACCCCAAAAGAACAGTGTACCCAATGGCTTGTTGCAGGCAGAAGTCTCTTATAGCTAAATGTTGAGCGGTAAACAATCATATGTATTGTTTCCCAAAGCCACAACCATTCTGTACAATTTCTACAATAACAACGGAGCCACCGTATTTCACAGGAGTGTCTACAGAATATGCACTATAAATCTACAGACAAAAGAAATTGGGTTTGACCTCATTCGACTGGACAGCGCAATATAAAAACATGAAATAATTATGTTGTAGCGTCTCATTACTTAATAAATCTATGCATTAATAAATAATTAATGTACACGCATTTAATGCCAGCTGTTATTATCCGAACACTCTGTTCTCAGAAATAACTTCTGTCCATATGACACACGGCATCATTTATTTAAATCCTGTGAATTTACTTGTTTACTGAGTTAATCTGAATACAGAGCAGGTTTTATGTCTTAAAAGCCATTGTTGATGTTTTTGGAAAGTTAAATGAAACCGTCACTGCAAACAGCTAATTATCCTTAAAGGGGAACTCCACAAAAACATAACTTAAGCTTTTTGAAAAGTAAACATAATTTCAAGCAACTTTGCACTATACATCAAGTAAAAAATATGCAGACTTTTCATTATTTTTGATGGTTTCTTACAATTCCCTAAGCCTAGCCCCCTTCTCTCCTGCTGATTTTTCTGACTACTTTGCTGAGCTGGCTGACTACTGTTACTTTGTAACAACAGCCATCTGCCCTTAGGGCAAGGCCAGATGTGGCGTTCATACATTGCGTTTTTAAAAAAAGCTCCGTCTGGCATAAATACGCATAAACTGCACTACCACTGAAACTAATGGAAACGCACTATGGCAATTCTCACAGGGCGCTTGCAAGCTGAAATACGCCACAGGACGCCAGTATTGTCATTTTTTAGCAGAAACGCCAATACGTCAAGAAACTACCAAATCGATAGACTCTATCGGATCTGCAAGTTTGAAACCACACTTTACGTAAATACGCAGTGTATTTTAAATATGGCGTCCAAATTCTCATGAGATAAATGGCACATATATGTTTTTACGGACGGTGACGTAAATACGTTGTGTATTGACCATCATTCCTGTTCCATTTTGCATGTAAATAGTTTTTCTGGATTTCAGCATAGAAAATGGCATTTATTAATACTTCTTGAAGAAACAGGTCACTCTGATGGATATATTAGGGGTTGCTGTGTTATGTGGGCCTCTTTATCAAATTTTGGTTTGGAAGCCGGAATAAAAAAGCTTTGAATAAAATGTTACTTGATTTTTGCATCTTGCCCCAAGATGATCTTTTCCATTACCTTAAGCTTAACAAGCAGATGCACCTGTCATATAATAATAAATAGTGTGAACTATACTTATACTTACTAAGGGCATATGATGGAATACATTCTCCTGTTTGAACCAATATCCATGTGTTAAAATAGCTCTCCATTGTAACAGTATGAACAAATTTACATATACTATATACCTGATTACTATGGTAACTGCCATGGCAGACCAAGTTTGTACAATATAATGAGAACTCTTGTTTCCATTAACATGGTTTAATTTGAGTGTGTAGTACCTTGCTCTCCATCTATAACAGGTCTATGTATACAGGTGATGCCTTTACAAGTTAAAAACAAAGTATATCAGAATGCTTTGTAAACAGCAGATTTACCTGATTCTCTGAAACATTATACAATAGGTTGTGCCGAAGGAACTGTAAAATAAAGTATATTAGGGGGCAAATTCACTAAGTGCCGAAGTGCCTAATGCTAGCGCCAATTCGCTAGCGTTGGTCATTTTCGTTACTTTGCAAATTCACAAACGCTGGCGTACATTCGCTAGTGTTACTTCGCACCCTTACGCCTGGCGAATTTGCGCAATGGACGTAACTACGCAAATTCACTAACGTGCGCATTGTACTGAACGCTACCTTTTACGCTAGACTTCCTTCACCACCTCAGACCAGGTGAAGCGCAATAGAGTAGATAGGGATTGCTTCAAAAAAAGTTCAAATTTTTTCTAAGTCCCAAAAACGCTGGCGTTTTTTCTATATTATGGGTGATAGGCTGAAAAAGATCGAAATTTTTTTTGGGGCTCCCCTCCTTCCCCCTACATTTCCTAACTCCTGGCAACTTAACTATACAGTGGGCACATGTGTAGGGCAAAATAAAAATTTTATTTGATGTTTTGAAGGTTTCCCAGGCATTTGTAGTGCTGCTACATATTCCTCCATGGAAATTTGAATTCGGCACCGTATGCAAATTAACCATTGCTATCGTAACTTCGATTCGCTTAGCGAATCAACGCTAGCACAACTTCGCAACCTTGCGCTACCCCTGAGCGCAACTTCGGATTTTTAGTGAATTTGCGGAGCGCTAACTAAACTACGCCTGGCGAAGTGTGGTGAAGTGCGGCGAAGTTAGGCCTGGCGCAACTACGAATCTTAGTGAATTTGCCCCTTCGAGTCAAACTGCAAGTCAGACCGCAAATATCAGTGTTACCCTTAGCATGTATAATTGCTACTCATGTACAGAACTATATAAGCATATTTATGTTCACATTCATTCATATATAAGTTCAGGGGTATATGCAACCAAGAACTGTTATGGCATAACAAAAGAAAATATAATTTGAAGCATCTTTCCAATATACATTATTTAAGGGGGAACTATCGCGAAAATGAAATATAAGCTTCAACATGCGGAAATAAGAAACTTTCTAAATATAATCAATTAAAAATTCTGTACTGTTTCCGAAATAATCAAGTTTATGCTCTCTTAGCATCTGTTTCTCATCATTCCCTCTTCATGCAGTAAGTTGGGTGTCAGATAATCATTGACAGTTAGATATATATAATATATCTTATAGGGGGGCTCCTTTTGCCTTGAAGATGTATTCAAGCTCACTCTATTAAAATCACAGGCAGTTATTTTGTTAGATGTTATTTGTACTGGAAGCAGTAATTTGAGTGAGCTCTAATACATCTGCTAGGAAAGGAAGCCCCCTTATGGATCTAACTGTCAATGAATATCTGACACCCAACTGCTGCATGAAGTCAGAATGAAGAGAAACAGATGCTGAGAGAGGGATAGTGAAGATCAACTTGATTATTTTAGAAAAATGCAGAATTTTTCAATTGGTTGTATTTACAAAGTTTCTTATTTCAGAATGAAGAAGCTTATATTAAATTTTTATTTTCACAATAGTTCCCCATAAGCTATATGCTTGCCTGTATTTATTCTCTGCACTGATGGGTCTGACTCCTGGAACAATGTCACTAACGGCAGCTAATAAACAGACCTGGAGGCGAACCGACTGCTTCTAAAGTGTTTCAAGAGTCAGAATTAGAAAACAGAAAGGCAGAAACAAACAATGCCTTGGATTGCAATTACTTTTACAAATAACCAATAAACTTGTTTAATTCATGTATATTGGAAGCATTTTCATTTAGTATACATACAAATTCTTTGTTCAAACTTGCATTTAAAGATCTACAGCCTATTAATTGGGGCACATCGTTAAATGCGGTTATACAGTACTTGCAGAAATAAAACTATTCTCTCAGCATGAGGTTTGTGATTTAACGTGCCTTAGGGGATGACAAAAGCCACACAGTATTGTCACAGTATAGTACAGTACAGTATATTGAGTGTTTGCCTCAAAACAACGGAGCAGCTGCACTGTCTCTCTCAATCTACTTTATGGAGCATATGGAATAAATGAAATGCACATATTATACAGTAGTTGTTAAAGAGAACTTGTTAGGATTTAGAAACTGAACTGAAAAAAAATGACACAGTAATCACATGACCTCCTTTCCAAGAGAGATAAGAAGGGGCTGTGCAGAATATAAATTAGTGTACATAAATGACCGCTCTGTTCTTAATTCATTTTGCATATCTAATCATCAGCACAGGGATCTCCAGGCTCCGGAGCTGCATTTGCATCAAATGACAATTTGCACTTTGTAATGTATAGGAAGGCCTTATAAACATCAGGAACAAAGGAGGGAAAGAGATGAGAAACAAGAAGACGATAAGGAAACGTGAGAAGAGGAAGGAGTGGGAGGCGATAGATGCAGAGAAATAGGGGAAAGTAGCAAAACAATGGGGAGAAATAACAGCAGAAAACAGAGACAAGCAATAAAATATATGAAACGAAGACTAGAACATGACAAACAAGTTGAAAGAAAGAAGGGCACCGGGTGACTTTATAGTGTAGAAGGTAATTAGAGAAACAAGAGGCAGAAGGGGGATTCCCTACAGAGAGTCTTGATGGGATAGGGTAGCACAGATACAACAGTGCAAGAAGCAGCAGATAACCTTAATAAATGGGATCAATTTGGTATCTCTCTGCTACCTTTCATCTCTAAACTACTTGAGAGCCTAGTCTACAACTGACTAACCTCATTCCTCTCTGATAATAACCTGCTGGACCCCCTACAATCTGGTTTTAAGCCACAACACTCCACGGAAACTGCCCTTATTCGACTAACTAATGACCTTTTAACCGCTAAAGCCAACAATCATTTCTCACTACTAATACTGCTTGATCTCTCAGCTGCATTTGACACTGTAGATCACCCTCTCCTCCACCAGTCCCTCCATTCGCTTGGCCTTCGTGATACAGCCCTGTCCTGGTTCTCTTCTTACATCACCAATTGTTCCTTCAGTGTCTCCTACAATGGAGTATCATCTTCTCCCCTACCTCTTTCTGTTGGAGTTCCTCAAGGCTCTGTCCTGGGACCATTACTATTCTCCCTCTATATTTCCTCCCTCGGCAAATTAATCAACTCGTATGGTTTCCACTACCACCTCTATGCTGACGATACTCAGATCTATCTCTCATCTCCTGATCTCAACCCAGAACTCCTAACTCGCGTCTCCTCTTGCCTGTCCGCTATCTCTACCTGGATGTCGCAACACTACTTTAAATTAAACCTCTCTAAAACCGAAACGGTTCCCATGTCCTCCAACTAACACCAGTAACATCCCGGAAGTATCCATCATAGTTAACAATTCCGGTCCCGGTGCCTTGGGGTTATCCTAGATTCTGCCCTGTCATTCACTCCTCATATCCAGTCACTTATTAAATCATGTCACTTCCACCTAAGGAACATATCCAAAACACGATCATTTATCACCCAAGATGCTGCCAAAATTCTTTTTAATTGGCCTCCCCCTCCAGAGACTCCCACCACATACAGTACCACATTTCTCACCCACTTAATTCGATCTTGCCCACTCCCACACCTTGTGTATTACTCCCTTGCCTTTAGAGTGTATGCCTATGCATAGGGCCTTCCTCACCTTTTGTACCTGTATTGACTGTGATGTATGTAACTCCATATGTTCTACGTATATAATTCATGTGATTTAGTTGTATAATCACATTTACTTTACAGTGCTACGCAATATGTTGGCGCAATATAAATAAATGTTAATAATAATAATAATAATAATAATAATATTAGTGCAACGTAATGTGCCATTTTATCAGAATAGGCTTTTTCTCTATAACTCCATAAATTATATTTGATCACTGTTTCTTTCCATGCTTAGTACCATATATGATGTGCAAGGTTTGTAATAGGTCTACTCTACTACAGTAACCAATGATCAGGGAGCATTGACCTACTTGAAAGCTAATATCAATGTGCCAGTTTTGCCACAAGAAGGTGGGATTTTGGGGTGTATTTAAGGGTGTTTTCAACTCATTTGTGTAACCTGGTGAAGGGAGGTATAGACCCCCCTCCCCCAAAAAAAAACATTGTTTCCTGTGGCAAAACTAGCACAATTAACAAGCACTGCACAGCAAGAAGTGGTGTTGTGATTTTCCTTGAAATGAATTACAGAATTCTGACATGACTGTAGGACTAGGAATAGCACCACCTGTGAGTATTTATTTACACACAAGAAAAGTGTGAGTAGAGCTCCCAATTTTGTATTATTACTAGCCTGCAGAGCATTGCAAGAAGTTATTTAATTGTTTCCTGTGTGAAGAATGCAATAACTACAGTTTCCTTGAAACTGTCATAGTAACACCAAAAAATGTATGTGTTTTAAAGTAAATAAAATTGAATTAAATTAGAATTAAAATTGAAAAATGAATTTAATGTTGCCCAGTACTGGTAAAACTGTTCTGTTTGCTTCAGAAACACTACTATTTGTGTTTATAAACACGTTTCTGTGTAGCAATGGAAATAGGACTAAGGGTGGTGACACATGATAAGATTCGAGAGAGATAAGTCACCCAGCGACAAATCTCCTCTTCTCCGGGCGAATAATCTCCCTGAAAAGCCTTCCTGTATGTAAATCACTGGCGGGATGGCACTCGGAGTGCTTTTTTTCTGAAGTCGACGAAGTTGCCTTACAGGGAAACTTCGGGCGACTTCAGATTTTTTCAGAAAATATTGAGATAAATTTGGATTTTGATAACTAACCCCCTATTTAATTCCTGCCCTATTATATTTTTGTTAACCTGCTTGAGCGTAACCCACTTACACATTTTTTAGAGGTTCTTTGGGGGTCCAGAAAAGTGCACCTTAAAGTGGCCCTGATTACTTATAGCATTTATATTCCCTTTACTACTGAAACATACAATACCCTTTTATAATCAACCATCTCTTAATATCTGAAAACATACTCCAGATTCCTTTTTTCCTGCCATCTTCACTACAATCTTGTTTCCCAGTCTGATTCTGGATTTAATCTGATGCTTTCCATTTTGCAGTCTGGTCTCCATAGGCAACAGTTCACTGATGATGAATTCATAAACTGCCCAGTAATTTACTTACAGTGAGTACAAGGGCCACTTCTCCTTATTAATCATACTTAACCTTTGTGCTGTTTTTTTTCTTCAAGCATTCAGCCATTCAGTGCTTCCAAAACTCTGAGCTATTTGGTTCTGTCTTACCCTTGTAATCACTCATTCTTTACTTCCCTACAACCTGCTGATGGAGTACCAAATGCAAGGTTCATACTCTAACCTAATACCCTCATGAAATATTCATGTTATTGACTGGAAAACAATTTAAATCCAGTGGGATTTAGTAGCCATGTAACAATTAGTAACCCATGTACATTAAACATAAATCAACTTTTCCTTCCTTTTGGTCAACCAACCCTGGCTTAGAGGTTAGTATTTATATTCCCTAGTCTATTCTAGACAATTTTGTTAAATGTCATGGAAAAACATACCGTAGCTTACTATGTTGAGAGGTGGACAAATAACACAAACCTGTGACGACATACAAATGTCTAATAAGAACTAAGGCCATGATTTGCCTGTAATTGTTAATAAAAGCAATACGTTTTGGTGAGATCTGCTGGGTTTTACCATTCCATCTGATACTGTATATTGGACAAAAGTGTTGCAGTTCTATTGGGCTAATTTATGTCTCAATGTTTTTAGATGGTATGTTGATCTAAATTATCGAGAAAAAAAACCCTCTTATATGGAAACCCCCATTTTCCTAGCATTCTGAATAATAAATCTATACCTGTATTTAAAAACAAAAGTGTACCTCTTTAAAAAGATGTTGAATTCAAAGCTCATGGGGCAGATTCACTAATGGGTCGAATTTTCGCCAGCATCAGCTTCGCACCCATTGCACCACTTTGCCAGGCACAAATACCCTACGAATACGCTAATTTACTAAAATATGTAGTTTGGTCCCGGGCATCGAACATGGCGACTTTTCGCTAGCGTTACTTCGGCAGTGCGAGCATTTCATAGTGAAGATGTGCTAGCATTCATTTGTGCATAGCGAAACTTCGCTAGTGATCTTGCGCTTAGGTTAATTTGCATAGGGCGGGATATTTAACGTTGTATGGACGTCTTTATTATAAATGTTGCTGCAAATGGTTTAAGTTAGTGGTTTATATTACACATGTCCAGGGAACCTTAAAGGGATACTGTCATCGGAAAACATGTTTTTTTCAAAATGCATCAGTTGATAGTGCTGTTCCAGCAGAATTCTGCATTTCTGAAAAGAGCAAACAGATTTTTTTATATTCAATTTTGAAATCTGACATGGGGCTAGACATATTGTCAATTTCCCAGCTGCCCCAAGTCATGTTTTCTGATGACAGTATCCCTTTAATAAAGGCAAGAGAGTTAATATAATGCCCTACACATGAGCCCACTGTAAAATGAATGGTCCACAGGGAATGTCTGGAAAAAATAAGTTCCTCAAAAAAAGTTTGTTAGGATTTTTGCAGGCAATCACGCTGAAAAAAGGAAAAGTCTCCCGCGTTTTTTGAACTTTGATGCATTTTCGGCTCACAGGATATGATGTAAGTGAGATTGAGGAAGATCTAGCTGCTTTATAGCACTTTGCCTGGTCTGAGGTGGCTAAGGCAACTCTGGCGAAAGAGGTAATGTTCGGAAAAATCCACATTTTAATGAATGTGCGGAGTAATTGTTCTAACCTAGGCAGAGCCGGGCCAAGCTGGGCAGGCGCCCAAGGCAACCTGTCTGGTCGTAGCGCCGACTGGGCTCGCTCATGCTTGGCAGTGTCTATTGGATGCTTGTGCGCATAGAACAGGCGCTTGCACGCATGTGCGAGTACACACTTGCGTGCATGCGTGAGTAAAGGCTCGCGCACATGCGCTGATTGACGCACATTTGACAAAAAAATGCGGAAGTGGCGGTCAGGCAAGAAACGGAGAGGGGACCGGACTAGGGGTACCAGGCAGAGGAAGTACGTGCCTCGCGCCCCCCCAGCTTTGTGCCCTAGGCACGTGCCTACTCTGCCTACCCCTAGTTCCGGCCCTGAACCTAGGGATAGAACAACTGCTAGCATCTGTTTCTGTTTTGCTATCTAATTGGCGCCTGCGCCTGTTGCTAAATTGCCGATGTCCCTGCGGGTGGCAACGTTGGAAAAAAGTCGCTAGCGTGAGCCACTTCGCTCTTTAGTAAATCTGCCCCTGTGTTTATTATTCCTAACCTTAGCTACTAAACAACTGCACTTCATTATGTGGCACCTAGAGATGAGCACACAGGAGCTTTCTCCAATTTAACTTATCACACATACAGTATTTTCCTGCACTATTTATTTTACTCAAACGTATCTGTATTTGAGAGAATACACATATGCTGCATTATGCTTTTGCCCTGAACTCTCATCTGGCTTGTTCAAGCTTCTGAAATCTCGGAGGCTCTTTAATGTGGACCTATTTAATGTATCAGCTAATCTGACCAGAACACTTCATACTGGAATAATATTCTCCTAGATAGACAGGAAAACAGCCTCATGTGCATGGAAATTCTGCTTTTACTGCCAAGAGCAGAGTCAGATATATTAGTCAATGTGCACTAGATAATATTCTTCTATATATTTCCTGTTATTATTCAACCTTGTGCTAATATAGAGGTGAAATTGCTTTTATCCCTTCAAGATATACTATAAAAGCAATATGTGGCAGCCCCTCCAGTTCTTCTGATGTTGGAGGTGAGTCAATTTCTTTGTTCACCACTATTATGATAACAAGCTTTTCCTTTTATTGCACTATTACATTTCCATAGGAGTACAGAAAATTTTCAGTCATGGTGAGCGCCTCATTTTAGATCTTACAATCTAATTATGATGCCTGTGCTGCAAAGAGACAAAGTCATTTGCCTGAGGTCATATTGAACTGAGATATAAATTAAAACAGATTTTTATCTGTCAAACCCCTCATGTTTTAACCCACTCTTTGGTGTATTCTCTCTAATTATTATTTTATTGACTCTCTTTCATTGACTCTCGTCAAGAATTGTTCAAATAAAAAAAAATGTGCTACTAAAACATTGACCTGGCCAAGGTAAAAGTCCTGTAAAATGAATCAATAAATAGAATAAATTTTCATTATGAAAACCAATCTATACAAAGATTCCATCAATATATGCAACATTAATTTATTATTTTCTATTCATTCTATTTATTGTTACATTTTTTCAGATGAGGATAAACAAGGAGCATTATGCATTGGGCTGCTTTACAATTGATTAACATGAAGCCGTTTTGGACTGTGATTAAATATGGTCTAAGATGGGGTAAAATGGCTCACATGCTTGTATCACATGGGTTGTTATTTAAACTTGATTTGTGTTCACTAGTGTGTATTGCACCTGAGGAAGAGGTTGGTCCCTGAAAGCTTGTGCCACAATGTCTGCAATAAAAATGATAAAGGCTTAAAGGGGTGGTTCACCTTTAAGGGGATACTGTCATGGGGAAAAAAAAATTTCAAAATGAATCAGTTAATAGTGCTGCTCCAGCAGAATTCTGCACTGAAATCCATTTCTCAAAAGAGCAAACAGATTGTTTTATATTCAATTTTGAAATCTGACATGGGGCTAGACATATTGTCAATTTCCAAGCTGCCCCAAGTCATGTGACTTGTGCTCTGATAAACTTCAATCACTCTTTACTGCTGTACTGCAAGTTGGAGTGATTTCACCCCCTCCCTTTTTCCCCCCAGCAGCCAAACAAAAGAACAATGGGAAGGTAACCAGATAACGGCTAGATAACGGGTAGATTTAAGAACAACACTCAATAGTAAAATCCATGTCTCACTGAGACACATTCAGTTACACTGAGAAGGAAAAACAGCAGCCTGCCAGAAAGCATTTCTCTCCTAAAGTGCAGACACAAGTCACATGACCAGGGGCAGCTGGGAAATTGAAAAAATGTCTAGCCCCATGTCAGATTTCAAAATTGAATATATAAAAATCTGTTTGCTCTTTTGAGAAATGGATTTCAGTGCAGAATTCTGCTGGAGTAGCACTATTAACTGATGTGTTTAAAAAAAACATGTTTTCCGATGACAGGATCCCTTTAAGGTAACTTTTATTATGTTATAGAACGTCCAATTCTAAGCAACTTTTCAATTGGGTTTTCATTATTTTTTTATTTTAGAGTTTTAGAGTTATTTGCCCTTTTCATCTGACTGTTTGCAGCTTTCAAATGGGCGTCTCTGACTCCCTTCTTAAAAACAAATGCTCGGTAAGGCTACAAATGTATTGTTATTGTTACTTTCTATTACTGATCCTTCTATTCAGGCCTCTCCTATTTATATTCCATTCTCTTATTCAAATCAATGCATGGTTGCTAGGGGAATTTGGACCCTAGTTACCAGATTGGTTAAGATGCAAATTGAAGAAATGCTGAATAAAAAGCTAAATAACTCAAAAACCTTCAATAATAAAAAATGAAAACAAATTACAAATTGTCTCAGAATGTCACTCTCTACATCATACTAAAAGTTATCTTAAAGGTGAACCACCCCTTTTAAGCCAGTGTAATTGTTGTGCTTCTTCCCAATCTACAATTTGGATGTTAATTGACCTGGAGGCGGTCAGGGAATTGAATGCACCCTACAAGCAAGTAAGTGTTGTGCGGCTGATGACCTTTAGAATATGCCTCACCTGTGCTTCCAATAGTTCAAGTAGGGAAAGTAAGGTATCTTTAGAAGTTTTGATGCCCAAACTGGGCGAGTTGGGCAAAAAAGCATCCTGTGTGCCTGTCCGCTAAGTATCTGACTAACTAGCTTCACTTTAAAGACCAAGGTTCTGGCCCAGACATAATAGTTGTTACTAGCACTGGGATCATATACTGTAGCACAGAATAATAGAGTGCATCCTAAAGTGTCAGTTTAGGAGAAATGCCCAATGGAGGGCATTCAAGCAAGGAGATGTTTGAGAATAATAATAAACTAGACAAGGGGTTAGGCTGACAATCAGAAAGAGAACTGGCAACCAAGAGCAGAAAGAGCATAGTGGCAGGAGTTCTTTGGTATGTTTCACTGCAATAGGTTGCATGGACAAGGATTGAGGTACATTCTATCGCTAATCTACTTGTCCAGTGATGGCCAACTATGTGTGGTGTACTTTGATTTCATGTAAATAAATTACACTTTTATGTAGGTTAGTCATGGGCTAATAAAATCCCTCCCTCCTGGGATACGTTATGCTTTAAACAGCATCAAAACCAGCATCCGTTTTTCAGCAGCAAGCAAGTGAATGCCATAGGCTGAATGCCAACTGATTTGAGGCAAGCAAACTGCAAATGCTTTTCACTAAACATGCAATTTGTTAGCAAAGAAGAGGGAGGCATATACTATAGTTTCCTAAGCTGGAATGATTTAACTTTGCAGAAATAATTGGTATGCTATTGTTTCCCTGAGATTTTGATAAATAGTGGTCCTATTGTCTCCTTTTCAATCTCTCAGCCACATGAACTAACTTCTGCTATTGTACCAGCATATTCTCAGCTTGTGCTTGTGTTAAAGGGGCCTTCACAAAGTATATCTTCTAATAGCAAATACAAGCAACAGCTCTTTTTTTCCTCTATCTTTGTTTCTTTTTTTTTTTACTTTTTTTCTAAAATGTATTTAATTTTTCACCCTCTCTTTAGGGCAAATTTACTAAAGGGCAAAGTGGCTAATGCTAGCGAAAATTCGCAAGCGTGATGTCATTTTGTGACTTCACCGATTTACTAACGAGTGCCGGAGTAAATTCGCTAGCGAAGTGAACCTACTCTAGTGCTACTACATCCTAATGCCAGACGAAGTTGCGCTCTGGCGAAGGGATATAACTACACTAATTCACTAACTTGAGGATTTTACTGAACGTTACCTCTTGCAACAGACTTGACTTCACCAGCTCAGACCAGGTGAAGTGCAATAGAGTAAGTAGTTTCTTCAAAAATAGTTGAAAATTTTTCAAGTCCCAAAAAACGCTGGTGTTTTTTTACTTTTTACTGGGTGATAGGCTGAAAAAGATCGTAAATTTTTTTTGGGGTACCCTCCTTCCCCCTTACATTTGGCACCTGAACTATACAGTGGGCACATGTGTAGGGCAATATGAGACTTCTATTTCATTTTATTAAGTTTAATTGGCCTTGTGAAGTGTAATGTAGTTGCTGCAGCATACACGTCCATTGTACTTTTACTGTACGCCGTATGCTAATTAGGCATCGCTAGCGTAACTTCGGACTGCTTATCGTATTATCTCTAGCGCAACTTCGCAACCGTTCGATAACCTGTGCGCAACTTCGGATCTCCGTGAATTAGCGAAGCCCTGGTGAAACTACACCTGGCGAAGTGTGGTGAAGTGCAACGAAGCCGTCGTTAGCGCATTTTCGGCTCTTAGTCACCTATAACATTCTGTAGGGCAAGTTGGTTATCAGAGAAATGTGATCAACAAATGTTGTTTTGTTACAGATTTTATCAAAATTTATGGTACATGCTCAGTAGGGCTAATGTTTTTCTTACTTGAGGCAGGCCCGGATTTGTGGAAAGGCCAACTAGGCCCGGGCCTAGGGTGGCAGGATTTTACGGAGGCAGTATGCTGTCCAACCACACCCACATTGGTTCAAAAACAATGGGGATGCGCTGGAGATACAATCATTTTTTAAATTCCCATGCGCCAATTCCCATTGCTCCAGTCCAGATGAAAATTTGCATGAATAAAGGGGAGGGAACAGGGGCAACGAACGGCACGAGTGCCCACTACATAAAGAAATTCATTCATTTTTAGAAAAATGGTAAACAAAATTAAGAAGTCTTTTTTTTTTTTTACTTTTTAAATGGATAGGTAATGGTATGTATTGCAAAAAAAAAAATTACTACTTGAGCTAAAGATTCTGTAAAACAAAGCAAATGGGGGGCTTTTGATGTAGAAATTGAGGAAAGAACTTCAGAGTAGTGATGGGCAAATTTGGCTTCGCTGAAAAATTCCCGAAATTCGTGAAACAGCGGAAAATTGGCGAAATGGCACCGGCGTCTCGTTTTTGAAGTCGGTGTCCATTTTTGACGCTGGCGCCCTTTTTTTATGCTTCACTGGCGGCGAATCCAGCAAATTCACCGTGGAGAATAAATTCGCCAATCACTACTTCAGAGTACTTATTTTTAACATTTATTTCAAAACACTGCCTTTAAATACGAACACACTGAATGTAGCCAAAATAGAACTGTCTGAGACAGTCAATCTGCTTGTAAGCCTCAATTTACCCCTGTTTCACAGACGCCTCTGTAGATAAAAGGAGTGATCGAAGCAGAAAATTATTTTATAGAAGAAATTGATACTTATCAGATAAGAAGTTGATACTTCAGCGATACCTCTCCCAGCAAAATATTGTTTTACACTATTCTACAACTTACATGAGGTTACCTTATTGGAAATACAGTTTGCCTATTAATATTTAAGAGCCTGTAACTGCCAGAGGCACAACAGTAGGGCTGACTGGAGAATTCGAGAAGCTGTAAACATTGACAAGGGCAGATTCTTATATTATACCTGTCCAGTTTTACTTTACACAAATTCGTTTAATATATCATTGTCACTTGTAAGCAGTCCTTCTCTTTTTTTTTAAATCATTTCCTCATCACCCCCTCCTGCTTTCTTATCTGAGTCAAGCCAAGTCTAGCTGTACTTCTATAAAATATAGGATTTCTGTTTTTTTCCCTTTAAACAAAGTAAGGCAGAGAGGCTGTATTCTCAGCTCAGTGGTTTGGGTCTAGAGTTTTATGCTAATTTAATTGTTTGTGGGTGTTTGGAAAGCTAAAGCGATGCTCCCACTGTAATATCCAGGAGTCAGACAAGCAAATACAAAATGTTCTCTAATATCGGAAATGCCTTCGCTGTACATTGACTGCTGTCAAAATAATCCGGGAATCTAATTTAGCTATCTGCCTTTCTGTCTAGATAAGCTCCCTGCTTAGCTACATATTATTTACTAGCACAGATACAGAGGGAAATAGGAGACAGTTTATTAGAACAAAACCATTGTGTGTTCACAAGTTGGAACTACAGCCTTTGAGGCAGATCTGCTAAAGGGCGAAGTGACTAACGCTGGCGAAAATCCTATTACTCTGTGGGTTGCTATTTATTCGTTTCTTCAGGGTCCAGCTGTTATCCAGCCTTTCCATATATCATAACCACTGCAGTGCGACTTTTCACTTCATTCGCTATGTTTCATTGCCACAATAATTCATTTTTGAAGTAGATCTTGCTACTACATATAACGGCAATATCTGCCTTAAATGATCAAATGATTATTAAATTATGTGCTAAGGTTCATAAATAATGACGGGCGGATTTATTTGCTAGGCATAGATTTGCGTCAAATGTCTGCACTTTTCGCAAGACTGCTGTGAAAATCCGCGATGGGAAAAAAAATTGACGCGTATCAGAATTGTCGCTCACATCAACATTTTTTAAATTCATTTGGACAAAAGAGTCGCATGTATAAAAATTGTCGCTCGGGTCAATATAATTTTGACGCCCATTGCCTTCAATGCTTTTCGCAAATCTTTCGTAGTTTCGCAAATTTTTCCCCAGGAGGTGATATTTGTAGGAAAGTGAAACGAAGGCACTTAAGTAATTTTTTTTTCATTTTTCTACAAATATCCCAGGAGTGCTGCTGCATTTGTTTAATTGTATTATTTTACCCTGGCAGCTTGCACCTGGGGCTGCAGTCATTTTCCACAGTGTAGCACACTTCAACTGATTCTGTTTGGTACATATTGAGTTAGGTGCACCAATATTTGGATGCAGGGGCGATCCTGGCCCCTCCGCCGCCTGAGGCAGCAGCAGTTGCTGCTGCACCCCGTCCCCCGGAAATGCGCTCTTAAAGGGGAAGGAAACCTAGTTGGCGCAAAAACCCTCCCCCCCTCCCATGTGTTGCCCACCCTCCCTCCTCCCCCCCTCCCTCCTCCCCCCCTCCCTCCTCCCCCCTGGCCTACCCGTCCCGCTGGGCAAATGCCCCTAACTTGTTACTTACAATTCTGCGCAGGTCCAGTCCAGGGAGTTCACAGACGACATCTTCTTCCACGCGATCTTCTTCCTGCTTTGAACGGCGCATGCGCAGTAGGAGCATTTCGCCGGTACGATCTACTGCACATGCGCCAAAAGTACTTCATGACTTTTGGCGCATGCGCAGTACATCCGTACCGGCAAAATGCTCCTACTGCGCATTCGCCAAAACGTCGCTCAAAGCAGGAAGAAGATCGCGTGGAAGAAAATGTCGTCTGTGAACTCCCTGGACTGGACCTGCGCAGAATTGTAAGTAACAAGTTAGGGGCATTTGCCCAGCGGGACGGGTAGGCCAGGGGGGAGGAGGGAGGGTGGGCAACACACGGGACGGGGGGAGTGTTTTTGCGCCAACTAGGTTTCCTTCCCCTTTAAAGTACCAGGAGCAGCATTTTTGCTGCCCCTGGTACCTAGTGGGGCGCTGCCGTCTGAGGCGACAGCCTCAACTCGCCCCATTGGAAAAGCACCCGTTTGGATGTAAGCAGCAGATATGGTAAAGTGCAAATAATATGGAGGGCTAACTTTTTAATAATACATTGGACAGATAGGTCTCTGGATACTCTGGCAGTATATTGAAGGTAATTCTGCTTAGCATGAACAGCATGATAAAGTAAGGCTTAGTGGCTGTCATTCATTCAATACCATGACTATAAACTCTGAGCATAAAATATGATTCTAAATGTAAAGACCTAATCTATTCAACAACTGATTAAAGAGCAGCATCAACATTATACACTATAGGGCAGATTTATCAAAATACAAAAAACCCTGCAGATGCAGAAAAAAAAGTCGACAAAACTTGTGCAATTTATTTATCGAACGAGAACTCAACCTCAACCCCAATTAAGATAAGTCCTTACCTAATAACATAGATAGTCCCCCCTCCCTGTTCCCCCCCATACTTCAATAGCCATGAAAATGTCTTTAAAATATTTCTCAGTGCAAAGTAAGCGTAGCAGAGCTTGTGGGCGACATCTTCTGGATTGACGGTCTTAATCTGTACCAGTTCATACTGACTGCGCATGTGACAAAAGTGCCGGATATTGCCGAAGAGGATCAGAAGGTTTGGGACGTGTTATCCAGAATCATGTGAGCTTTTTGTAATTTAAATCTCCATAGCTTAAGTCTATTAAAGAATAATTTAAATATTAAATAAGCCCAGTAGGATGGTATTGCCTCCAGTAAGGATTAATTATATTTTAATTAGGATCAGCTATAAGGTATTATTTATTCTTACAGAGAAAAGGGAAATTGTCTTGAAAAATGTGGAATTATTTGATTAAAATATAGTCTGTGGGAGACGGCCTTCCTGTAATTCAGGGTTTTCTGGATGGGTTTTTGGAGAAAGGAAAATACCTGTACTAAATTTTTACTTCAACATTTTATTCAACAATAATAAGGTCATGCCACAGACTTATGTTTAAGTGGGTTAGCTACCACTTTAGACTGAAGTTAAAAACTTAGTTGTCCCTTCTTAGGGGGGCACAGACTAGTCATTTCATCTCCAAACTGATGTACAAGTAGTCATTACAAGCTGAGGTGTACAGTTTAGCATTGTGTTGTCTTAGGGTAAGGTCACACCTGGAGATTCGGGGAGATTTAGTTGACTAATCGCCTCTTCTTTGGGGTGACTAATCTCCCCGAACTCTTCCCCCTGTCTTCCGCCTGCTAGAATGAGAAATCGCCTCCAACGTAGCCCGAAGTTTCCTCGTGAGGCAATTATGGGTGACTTCGGAAAACAAACTGCTCCGTGTGCCTGCCCCCAGGCGATTTTTATTTTAGCTAGCAAAAGGCAGGGGAAGGTGGATCGGGGGGATTGGTCACCGTGAAGAAGAGGAGATTTGTTGCCTGGCGACCAATCTCCCCAAGTTTGCCTGTGTGGCCAGACCCTAAGACTGGTCTGCACATCTTATCTGTAACTTGACAGTCTTGAGTGGACAGATTATTCATTACTGCAGACTTGATTTGTCATAATGGTTCCAGACATGAGTTCTCTACACGTGGGTGCAGCCATTAGCCATAGACAGGAGTGCTGTAGGGAGAGTACATATATTAATCATCGGTGCTCAAAGAAGATGAGTAGTAACTACCCATTGCTGCTGCAGTCTGGAATGCATTGTTTAGATGTCAATCCTTTAATTGAGTTGTACAGGTTAGACAACTCTGCTGAAAGCCAAGGCGTACAGCTCATCCATTACTGTTCCAGAATGGCATGCAGATGAAAGCCTTTATTGTGGCAGATCAGGTCACAGTCATGCTACAAAATCCAAATATCAGTGATAAAACTCACATTGGTTCTACCCTAAGGGCTCTTACTGACGAGCGGTTGTAGCTGCACTCCCCTGCATTCCGTTTTTCTGCGTTCAGCCGCAGGGGAGCGCAGGAATAGACTCATTACATTTTTTCCAATGGGGCTGTACTCACACAGGCGCGTGTAGGCGCCGAACGCAGGTTGAGACGCAACATGCTGCATTTTTCCTACGTTCGGCGCCTACACGCGCCTGTGTGAGTACAGCCCCATTGAAAAAATGTAATGAGTCTATTCCTGCGCTCCCCTGCGGCTGAACGCAGAAAAACGGAACGCAGGGGAGCACTGCTACAACCGCTCGTCAGTAAGAGCCCTAAAGAGCTCTTTACTCAGCAAACAAGCTTAAAGGTACAACATGTATTTTTGTAAAACCCCAACCAAGTTTTGTGGGACCTCCCTTTATCAAGCGCAAATTACAAATATCAGCTCATAATTCAGCTATTATTAAAAGTGATGCCGAGTGAGATGGTCAATAACTCAGTGGGTGTGCAAAGTGCTTTATTGGAACAGTTATTTTAGTGATTTCTCCAATAACACTTGTTTTTTTTCCCTCTCTGTCTCATCTTAAAAATAGGTTCAAGAGGCAGTCTGTATGTTCCCTAAATAGTCATTTTCTTAGACATATTGTATTTGTTATGCGCTTGTGTATCACTAACACCTGCATTGTTTTAAAATGTCAGGAGACCTTTTGCATAATTTAGCTACTGTGTACAAAATAAGTATAAGATTTTTCTCTTGTTTATTATAGGTGTGAGCAGAGCCGGGCCAGACTGGGCATGTGCCCTAGGCAACCTGGGCCGACGCTGCGCCGGTTGAATGTGCGCATGCGCAAGTTGACGCCAGCGCGCATGTGCAAGTTGCCGCTGGCGCGCATGCGCGTGTTAACGCCAGCGCGCATACGCAGAAGCGGAAATTGGCGTGCGCACATGCGCAGAAGCATCAATTGCGTGCAAGAAGACGGGGAATGAGAGGACCGGACTTGGGGTAGGCGACAGAGCAGGTACGTGCCTGGCGCCCCCCCAGCTTTGCGCCCTAGGCACGTGCCTACTCTGCCTACCCCTAGTTCCGGCCCTGGGTGTGAGATTGGGTTCTTGCTGTTGTTGCTGTTTCATCATCTCATATTGATCCTTGTACTAGTCTTGGTTCTATTTTGTGTATTTATTTTTCCTGTTTTCTGTATTTGTTTCTCTCTCTATCCGACACATAATCATGACTTGTGTTATTGAACCTTGGACCTGGCTGCCCTTGATGACTTTGCAGCCAACCTGACCTCAAGGACACTGTGAAAATGATAAATGTGTAGGGCAAGTCAAAGCCTTCAGTACATATCAGATTAAAAGGCCTTAGCAATTATGGCACTGCACTGGAAGCAAATTGGGACCAGTGGTATTACACCCCTTTATTAAATAAGCCCCAGTGTGTGTTTTAGACTGAATTCTTTTTTGACAGCATATTGGACAGTAGCACAAGAAATACACTTTTCTGCAGATGATATATGGCTGTTTGTTTTGAGTAAGCCCTTTATTTATTAATCATACAGTCTGTTGGTCTTTTGAAAGACTAGGCTATTATAAGGATTGAGTGCTAGATTTATAGAAGAAGGTGTCATGAATTTTTCTTTATTTCCTTTTTATATGTAATCTGCTTGCTTGCTCAGCTTCAGGAGAGATATTTTCTATTTTTGCTTTATATCAAAAAGCTCTACAAAAAGACAAGTGCTAATTTGTGCAAAGCCCTCCTATGTATTGCAGCTGTCCTCAGCAAGCAGTTTGTTTTAGGCTGTCCCCTAATTACAGGGGCTTGCTTCAATTAATTCCTATATATAACAAATTGTGTAAGTGTGGATCATTAAGAGAAATAGCTTTAAATCGTGATGAGTAGTGATGGGCGAATTTATTCGCCAGGTCGAATTTGCGGCTAATTTCCGCGTGAAACCACCTTGAAAATGCTCCGCCGTTCATTTTTTGGATGCCGGCATCTATCAAAAACAAGATGCTGGAGCGTTTCACAAATTTTTCGCTGTTTCACAAATTTTGCGGGAAATTCGCGAATTTTACTCTGAAGCGAAACGCGACAAATTCTCCCATCACTAGTGATGAGCATATTTTTATACATGGATTCTCAGAGAAATTCCATTTTTCGCTACCTGCAGATTTTTTTTCACAATTTTCTTTCCCCAACAAAAAGCATTTGGAGAAAGAAAAATTTTTGGAAAAAAAACTCCCATTTACTTCAATGCATTGGACGTGATGAAAAAACGGCCATCGACTTTAGTGCATTTTTGCCCATTTTTCAGCAAGACAAGCAGAATGGGTGTTTTTCTTGTAGCTACTTTTTTGTCTCCGGAAATCGTTGATCACTAGTGATGGGCGAATCTGTGGCGTTTCGCTTTGCCGAATAATTCGCAAATTCGCGAATTTCCCTGTGAAATTCACAAAACGGCAAAAAATTCACAAAACTTTGCGGGCGAAAATGCACAATTGTCGAGACCCAAATGATAGATTAAAAGGAACAAATATATAGATATAATGATCCCACCCACAACTGATTACCCCGTCTCTGCTTACTTTATGTAGATTATGTAGCCCTGCTGTATGGATTAAGGAATATTAAAACATTAATAGATGTATCTGCTGGGAAATCCAAGAAGGACATGCAATTAAAAACAAAATTAGCCATTAGATTATACAGAGAAAGTTTGGCAACAATAAATCATTAACCACTCGTATATTTGACCAGTATCAGATTGTACACTTATAGAACCCTTGTATATAGAGATGAATCCAATAAAGATTACAGACAACCCCTACATTAGTCAAAGCCCTTAGAAAACAAAGAATATGGAATGGGACTAGTCCAATCAGCGCTGATTCAAAAAGGATAAAAAAAAAAAAGAGATCACTATATTATATTGTTCTTAATTTCATCTACTTAGGCTACTGCCACACATCAGGGCAGATTCACTAACCTGCGAAAAGTCGCCAGCAACCATTTTGCACCCATCGCTACACTTCGCCAGGTGAAAATTTGCTCAGACAATGCTAATTCACTAAAATGTATAGTTTGGGCGTGGGCGCCGAATGCTGGTGACTTTTTTGTAGCATTACTTTGACAATGCGAGCAATGCGCTAGCGTTCATTTCTGCCTAGCGCAACTTTGCTAGAGGTCTTGCGCTCAGGTTAATTTGCATACAACGGGAAATTTAGGGCCACATTTATTTAGCTTGAGTGAAGGAATAGAATGAAAAATACTTTGAATTTCGAAAATTTTTTTGGCTACTTTGACCATCGAATTGGCTACTTCAACCTTCGACTACAACTTTGAATCGAACATTTCGAACTAAAAATCGTTCGACTATTTGACCATTCGATAGTCGGTGGTACTTCGACCACCTACTTCACCACTTAAAACCTACCGAGCATCAATGTTAGCCTATGGGGAAGGTCCCCATAGGCTTTCCTAGCTTTTTTTGATCGAAGGAAAATCTTTAGATCAATGGATTAAAATTCTTCGAATCGTTCGATTCGAAGGATTTAATCGTTCAATCAAACGATTTTTCCAATGATCGAACGAACGAACGAATATCAGTAAATCCTTCGACTTCGATATTAATTAACCCTCGATATTCGACCCTAAGTAAAGTGCCCCTTCAAGTTGAAAGACAGTTCGGGGGATTAATGGTCCCAAAGAAGAGGTGATTTGTCGCTGGAAGACTAATCTCCCCGGATCTGAGCGTGTGTCTGTGCTAGGGATGTAGCGAACTGTTCTGCTGCGAACTAGTTAGCGCAAACTTCGACCGTTCGCGTCCGCCGAATGTTCGCGAACGTTTGGGAACGTTCGCATTTTGAGTTCGCGTTCGATTCGAATAAAAATCGTTCGACCGCTAAAAATCGAACGATTTCCATTCGTTCGAACGATTGTAAGCATTCGATCGAATGATTTTCATTCAATCGAACGCTAAAAATCGTTCTAATCGAACGATCGAACGATTTTAAAACGTTCGATCGAATGATTTTTCATTCGTTCGAATGCTTAAAACGTTCGATCGTTCGATTCAAATGATTTTAGCATTCGATCGAATGAAAATCCTTCGATCGGATGATTAAAATACTTCGATCGTTCGAATCGAACGATTTTAGCGGGTGTTCGAAGTTCGCGAACTGTCCGCGAACGTTCGCATTTTTTGCCGGTGTTCGCGAACACCAAATCGGCAGTTCGCTACATCCCTAGTCTCTGCCCTTACACTGTCTAATCACCCTATTTTACTCCATTATTTTACACATATTTATGGCATAACCAATTCAAGTCAAATGGAAAGGTTTAGGCGGCAAATACATTCCTGTGGAACTTCTTTGCATATGTTTGACACACTGTAGCTTTTTTAAGCAACAGCTGCTTTTTCAAGAATTTTATCTGAGTTGAAATTTTATATACAGCTCGATAAATTAAACTTTTTTTTATACGGTGATGCTGCCTGGTGATCATATGGTGATATGTGGTGTATTTGATCACCATTTTTTAACACAACATGATAAATAGGCTACAAAGGGGGGTTATATAATATAAGACTCAATATTTGCTACAGTTCTTTTCACCTATAGCAACCAATCAGCAAGTATAATTTCTTAGTCACCTATTAAAAAACAGACATCCTATTGGTCGCTATGAGATACTGCCTCTGGGCGTCTTTGGGACTTTTATTACATATGGGGGTTAGTGTTGCAGCATCAAGACTTAAAGGAGTTGTTTGTTTTGATGAGTAATTTTCATATGCTGCTGTATTGTGACCCCTTTGATGTATATAGCAGTGACAGCTAACACAATCCATGTGACAGCCATATGGCTACAAAACCATGATATACAATTCTGGCTGATATTTAGCATTGTGTCCTCAAGCCAATGCCTCATTCACAGAAAACCATTAATTTTGTTGTTATGCACTAACCAACAGTTATGATGATACTACACTATACATGGAATAACAGACTCAAGCTTAGCCAAATTATTGGAGAAGGGGTCCTCTGAAATAGAATAGTATAATATATGCTCCTATTGGCATAAATATACTTTATCCCTACTATTTTTAACAAATAATGAATTAGCTTTTTATGGTGATGGTAAAAAAGCATTTGTTTTTGGCTATTTCGTAAGATGGAATAATATGTAATTATTTTTAGGCTTGAAAGACTGGCATACTTCTGAGCTGCCAAAACGACCTTTAAATATGTCAATCAAGGAATCTGTAGGGGATTTGTTTAAGAGTTAAAATGAGACAGGGTTTAAAGATGGCCTGTCTTGTCTGAAAGTAATTGCTGGTTTTAGATTGGACAGTACTGGAAGCAACATAAATGTGAAGCTTTTTGTTCAATGAATAAAACAAGAACATGCCATCTCCAACTGCTCCGTCTCCTCACAGTGAAAGCAGCCCCACCACCAACTCCCTTATTCACCACTGACAGTACAGAAAATATCAACAGGCAAGTTATTTTATACATATTTCAGAGACATTCTCGAATCCCTTGAAATATTTCTGATTTTGCTGTACTTGGAAATAATTGTATACATTGTGGGCTTGTTATTATAGTGTGTATAATATAATGTCAGGAACAACAACCGATCTATACTGCGCAACAATAGATTGGTTGTTGTGCCTGACATGTTGGCGGCTCTAACAGGGCAAAATTCCGAAGGGATCTGCCCCCTCTGCCTCTGACTGGGGTAAGTAGTTTAAATACACAGCGCTGTATATAAAGAACACAATGAGGTGTTGCTTTGGAAATTGTTTTTAATAGTATTCACTGGGCACTATAATTTCACCAGAAGTTCTGTCCAGCGAAGTTCCACGTGTCCATCTTCTGTGTCCTCTGTAAGCTGACTGCGAGATTAGTATTTTTGAGCATGCTCAGTTGGAGCAGTTCGCCCGTTTGCGCATGCACGAAATTACAAGGAGATTGCCAATCTCCCAGTCAGCGTACCGAAGACGCAGAAGATGGACGCGTGGAACTTTGCTGGAAGAATCTGCGCCGAGGGGTAAGAATGGAGTATGGGGCATTTCCCCGGGGGCAAGGTAAGTTAGCCTGGGGGGAGGAGGGATGGAAGGTCTACCTGGGGTGGGGGGTAGGGTTTTTTTCCCCACAGGTTGATTTCTCCTTTAAAGGAGAATGAAAGTCTTCTTCCACTTGGGGGTGCCAAATGTTAGGCACCCCCAAGTGAATGTATTTACTTAACTGAAACCCCGGGCCGGTGCTCCTATCAGCAGAAAACTGCACCGGCCCTGGGTTCTTCCGGCGAGCACCACAAAGGGATCCTCTTCCGGCTTCTTCTTCCTTCTCGTGGTTAAGCATGCGCAGTAGAGCGAAAAGCCGAACTTAACTAAAAAGTCGGCTATTTCGTTCTACTGCGCATTCGTCTGCCCTGGGAAATTTGAAGAAAGAAGAAGCTGGAAAAAGGAGTGCTCTGTGGTGCTTGCTGGAATAACGCTGGTCCGGTGCAGTTTTCTCCTGATAAGAGCACCGGGGTTTTAGGTCAGTATATACAATCGCTTGAGGATACCTATGATTTCGCACCTTCAAGTAGAATAAGATTTTCCTTCCCCTTTAAAGTGCTGTGGGAGAATATGGCCCTGTATAAATAAAAATGGGAAAGCTCAGTACAGGTTCTGTTCTGTTTCACTTCTCCTTCAAAAGCCTTAGTGTTACCAGAGATTTAGATCTGGATTTAGATTCTGGAAATGATGGCTCTTTGGTAAAAGTGGAAAATATATGAGCAGGTCATAGTTTTGTTTCCTAAATCTGATTTGCCAATATGTCCTCATTCTGCTACATGTTCTGAATAAGGGACTGAACAATAGTCAGTGTCATAGTCTACAAAACCATTTGCAAGTCCATCATTGCTTAAGTTGTATTTCTCATCCTATATAATAATCCTCAAGTGTCTCTGCGTCCAGTCCCTGTGTCCGTGGAATTGCGCTACTGCGCATGTGCCCCACGGACCGTTGGCTGCTGGAATTACCTGTCCGAAGAGAGGATCTGCCGCCTGCCACCTGAAGAGGATCCACCGCCGCCTGAAGAGGATCCACCGCCGCCTGAAGAGGATCCACCGCCGGCGTCTGAAGAGAGGATCCACCGCCGGCGTCTGAAGAGAGGATCCACTGCCGGCGTCTGAAGAGAGGAACCACCGCCGGCGTCTGAAGAAAGGATCCATCTCTGTCTGAAGAGAAGATCCACTACGCCGTCTAAAGAGAGGATCCACGCCGTCTGAAGAGAGGATCCACCGCCGCCAAAGGAGAAAAAGAAGCCACCGCCAAGGAAGAAGACGTCACTAAGGAGAAACTGCTTGAAAGGGCCCGGCAAACTTGACAGGTAAGTCCCACTGGCCACCAATGTTAACCCCCCCTGGCCACCAATGTTAACCCCCCCTGGCCACCAATGTTAACCCCCCTGGCCACCAATGTTAACCCCCCTGGCCACCAATGTTAACCCCCCTGGCCACCAATGTTAACCCCCACTGGCCACCAATGCCCCCTGGCCACCAATGTTAACCCCCCTGGCCACCAATGTCAACCCCCCTGGCCACCAATGTTAACCCCCCTGGCCACCAATGTTAACACCCCCCTGGCCACCAATGTTTACCCCCCCTGGCCACCAATGTTAACCCCCCTCGTCACCAATGTTAACCCCCCTGGCTACCAATGTTAACACCCCCCTGGCCACCAATGTTAACCCCCTGGCCACCAGTGCTACAAAGGGGGCCCTGCCTACTAATGTTACCCATTATGAAATGTTGGGAGGTATGTGACGACATATGTTCTAGCGCCCGTTAATTTAACGGGCTTAATGTCTAGTATGTAATAAAAGGCATTAAGCTTGGCCGAGTACAATAACATATACTTTAGCAGTCAGTAATAGCTTGTACAAGAACTATTTCATTCTCACTGACTTATGGACATGTGCAAGCCTAGCTTGTCTCCTGGAACAAAATGAAATTAGAGGAATCAATGCAAAGTGCAGAGGAGACTCCAGGACTTCAAGACCCTAAATATAACCTTGTAATCTAAAATATTCAAGATATGAAGAATGATTTCACAAGTTAAGAGATGGTTGAAGATTATTATATAGAGGTTTAATATGGATATGATTTACTAAACTTATTAATGTCATTCCTTTTTTTGTACTCATAATACATTATTCTACATGTGTGTGACATCATAATATATTCCTGTACAGGGTCATAGCTAAAGGGGTTACAGCAGCATCAAGACTATAGGACCTCAGTAGGGTTTTTAGACCTTTTAAGGCAGGGGTCCCCAATCTTCTTTTATCCATGTGCAACATTGAGATTTAAAAGGAATTGAGGAGCAACACAAGCATGAAAAATGTTCCTGGGGGTGCTGAATAACGGCTGTGATTGGCCATTTGGTAGCCCCAATAAGGACTGTCAGTCTACAGGGGGCTCATATTGGTACTACACCAATATGCAACCAAAACTTGCCTACAAGCCAGTGATTAAAAAATAAGCACCTGCTTTTAGGCCAAGGGGAGCAACATTCAAGGGGTTGAAGATCAACATGTTCCTCATGAGCCACTGGTTGGGGACCACTGTTTTAAGGGGATCACATCAAGGAACCACTGTGGTTTACTTAAAAAAAAAAAAATGAGGACTTGTATGTTTGAAGGTCTTTAATTAGATGGTGCTGGACTAAATTTAGCACAGGGTCCGTTGATTTCTAACCACGGTACTTATACAAATGGATAACATTTTATTTTTTACGTATTATTAATAACCTGAATGTGAAATTGTACATGACATTTTTCCTCCACATAAAGTGGCTGAATATAAAGCTTTTAGCTGAGTTTGATGTGCATGCAGCTATAGAGAATCAAATATAGGCTTCTTTGAATCAAAGTCCTGTGACTAACCGACTGAAAAACCTATTGTTATGTTATTACTACTATTACCGTGTATTAATGTACTTCTGATATCCTCATATATTCTTAAGGGGTACTTTTTATATTACACATTTCCAGTATAAATATATTAATGTACAGTATTTAAAGGTTATTTATTTATAAAGTTATACATTTATTCTGAAAGTTATAAAGCATTTCAGAGTCATTTCAATGACCAGCGCAGACTAAATTCCAAAGTAAGCGTCAGTTAGCACACTCAGCGCATAAAATAAGTATACATTTACAGTTAAACTCTATTTTACAATGAGACAGTAACGGACACCCTAATTTTGTTAGTTACAGAACACAGAGCATGTAGTCATTATCCCATGGTCAGCGGGAGGCAGTCCTGGGGACAGGGGCATGCTGGGAGCCATGCATATCCTGCTCATGTGCCTCTTATGTTTTATGCACGGCTGACGTGTGCTGCCATTGCAACTCAGTTCTTCTGCTCTCAGTTCTGGAAGCACAAAGGGATGCACTTATGAGTAGCTGGTGTTTTTGTACTTTGCAACTTGTCCTCCTACTATAAATGAGGCCAGTTTTAGCTTGCACACATGCAGTGTCACTCACAAATACACACACGCATAGTGACAGTCACACGCAGTGTTTAATAATAATGTGAGAAATGCGATGGTGTGACTGCATGGCTGAGCAGTCACACCATCACAGAGGCTCAGAAATCTCTTGCAATGAACAGGCTGAATTCCCAGTTGCTCAAGAACACCATTTGTCAGCTATTATTTTACTCTTCTTGGCATAATACCAGGGAAATGTTTTATATGTCAATCAAATCTGTATATGATTTCAGATGACTCTCCATGCAAGTAAACCTGTTATGATAGATAACCTTTTTAATCTAAAAAAAAAAAATCTAAAGCAACTTCAAGTTCAGCTGCAAACAAACACTCTTCTGTTTTGCTAAATAAGCAATGCTATCAGCTCCGAGCTGAGAAAGTTTGATGGGTCTTTTTATAGATCAATTCTATAAATAATATATTTTATACATAATATATTATAAATATATAATGATTTGTTCTTTGACTACAAATAAGTGCAGTTTTTATCACTTCTGTAAACAGGAGTGTTGCAGAATAATTATCTATATTGCATGTTTTATATATATATGGCAAGGGTATTGCTTTGCGTGCACCGAGGCACTTAAGTGAATGTTGCATTTCGAATTGTTTGAAAGACATGTCAATTTTATACGCAACTTGTAGAAACAGCAAGCAGGCAAGCATCTAGGTGCAGTAAATAGTTTATCTGCATCTTCATATGTATTCATTGTAATATTTGCCCTCCCTGTTTGTAGTTTTATACTTTCCTACACTAAAAACACAATATAACACAATATAAATACAATTACACACACACATAGGGGCACATTTACTAAGGGTCGAATATCGAGGGTTAATAAACCCTCGATTTCAACACTCAAAGTAAAATCCTACGAATTAGAATATCGAATTTGAAGGATTTACAGCAAATCCTACCGAACCGAACAATTCGAATGATTTTAATTGATCGTTTTTTTCTCCAATCAAAATAACCTTAGAAAAGTGATGGGGAAGGTCCCCATAGGCTAACATTGTACCTCGGTAGGTTTAAACTGCCCAAGTATGTAGTCGAAGTAGACAGTACTTCGCCTATCGAATGGTCGAATAGTTGAACGATTTTTAGTTTGAATCGTTTTGATTCAAAGTCGTAGTTGAAGGTCGTAGTAGCCTATTCAATGGTCGAAGTACCCAAAAAAATACTTCGAAATTCAAAGTTTTTTTACTTTGAATCCTTCACTCGAGCTTAGTAAATGTGCCCCACAGACTATTATTATTATTATTATAGTTATTATTATTATTTTTTTTGCCTCTATTTGAGCCCAGGACTGGGAACTGTTTTTTCTGATCTTGGGCACATTGCAACTATTGGCTCAAAATATTCATTTGAGGTCTGTTAAGAATTACTTGCACTTTGCATTTTGGCATTACTGGAGTAAAGGGCATTATGAGGTTTTTTAATTGTTTTTCATCTTTGTCCTACAGTTTTATTATTGCTTACATTTATGTGCAAATATGTTTGACAGACCGAAAACAGGACTAGGAACAGGCTCTAAAGAGTTTAAGCTTACAGAAAAATCCCTAAATTACTGTTTGTGCCTCTTGTCGTTATTTGGGTACTTCAAGCCTAAGTATCGACCAACCTATCTCCATAGCAGTGGCCCATTCTGCTGATTAGAATCAGAAACAACTTCCAGTATCCTCTGAGGCTTTATTTGTCATGATATCTACCTACATACAGTAACTATCCCTTAACTTTGGGCCATCCAGTATACAGCTCTCTTAACTGTGTAATAGTAGTTCTAGAAGATTTACCCTGGCAAGGTTTGTTCGGAATACATTGCTATAATCACTGTCTCCCCAAAACATTTACAGCTGCAAAAGATACTGTACTTACCATTACAATGTTTTAGATTCTAAATTTGCTTGGAGGCTTTCCAAGGCATTATTCCACAATATATTGTCTCATTTGTCTCAAACCTAATCATAAAAGAAAGAAGGGAGCTACAGTACATAAACCATTGTATTTCAATCTGATAAGATTTTAGTCATTTTTCACTTTGTGTATTTCCTTTCAGAAAACAGCAAATGTTAGGGATATAGCCTACAGTCTGTCTAGAACATGCTTTTCTAAATAGCTATAGTTTTCTTGACTGGTAAATCTGAAGACATAAATGGCACCCCTAGTGTACAGTAACATATGACTGGCAAACTACAGAATGCACCTGAACTCTGTCCTTCTTAAATATATAAATAATTATGTGTTTTGATTTATTCTGAACTGATTGATGGAATTTGCTTGTACTGATACACACGCCTTCATTATCACATGTTCTTGAAAGCCTAAGAATCATGTTACAAATATGTGGAGATTTTTAGTTGACGACACTTTCATCCAAATCCTACTGTGGCTGCAGATGTTAAAGGAATACATTCATTTATGTGTATCTTGTTAAACAGTCTAAATCAATTTTCAGAAAATCTCAATTCAATGTATGGTGCTCCACTAAAACATAGAAAGGCAATCAGTCATAAACATATATATTTTTATTGCCCACATCATTTTTGCTTCTGTGTCACTTAAAAAACCTTATTCATAACTATGGATGGTTAGGTTAGATGCGCTCTCTGCCCTGTCCTCATGCATAGCTGTCAGAATTGCTGGTTAAATTAGTTTTGAGGAGCCTACGTGCTGAGTAACTACTACCCAACATTCTAAGGCTTGACACAAGCTTCTCTGGAACAAAAGGTTTCATGAAAAAGCAAAGACAATGACCCAATAGAAATGAGTAGTGATGGGTGAATTTGTTGCGTTTCGCTTCGGCATGAATTTTGCCAATTTCTAGTGAAATTCACGAAACGGGCGAAAAAATGTTGATGCTGCCGGTGAATTTTTGCTGCAAATTCATGAATTTCAATGTGGAAATTCGCAGTGAATTAGCGCCTGGCAAATAAATTCGCCCATCACTAGAAATGAGTACATGGAGCAGACAATCAAAGTGTGACTGCAGGCAGTGGTCTGGTCAGTTCAAAAACAGGCACAGGGTTAGGGTAGGTGAAAAAAAAGCAGGAGTCCAGATAACAGGCCATGGGTCAAAACCAGGGAGTCAGAGCACAGATATCACAGGAAGGAAATGACTTAAGGACAGGATTCAGAACCAGGAATTCAGAACCTCAGGAGCTCAAGGCTTGGACCAAGCAGAAGGGCTAATGGGCTATTTTCTGGAGCTGGATAATGGGTTGTGCTAGCCATGGAAAATAGAAAGAAAAAGTAATTGGCTCAACAACGAGTTGTTACAGCCAGTTAACAGCAGGTCCCAGGTTCTGAACCAGAGAGTTTCTGACAATAACATGGATACAAAAGGGTGGTACATGCACAATCATTGCAGTACATTTACTGGTCAGTGCTGTTCTTTCTATAAGACTGAATACCAAAAAAACAGAAAGTCCAGGGTGATATCAAGTGTATAAGGTCAGCCTGCAGATATAACTTAGTGAAGAGAGAATTTTAGTCCAATTCTAAGTAGAGCTTCTAACCCTAGTAAACACAGCTTTAATGATTGCCCTTGTTGCAGAATAGTATCCAGGGAATGAGGAGGGCATATCTGTTGCATATAATGTCACAAGCAATAATGTCATTTTTTTAGATGCCCGAATTATATTGGGGCCTACTTGCACTGTTCTGTTTTGCTGGGTAGATTAAGCAACAGTGTACCTTGGTATATAATGAACAAAGGATGACTGGTACAGAGCCACAGTTTTTTAGGCTGTGAGGGTGGAAAGAGTAGTTTTCCCTGTTTCTTTAACTACTATCACGTTAACCCAGAAAGGTTGTGATTTGTTTCAATTACATTCATTGTTTCCCTTGGGAATATACTAATTACTGTTGTTGTTTAACCGCATTTTAAAGACTTTCTATTTATATCCTATTTATGCCCATGAAATCTTTGTCCGTTTCTAGGAGCTATAGAAACAGCCTTTTTGTGTTAAAACAGCTTTCCTGGAATTAAGGTTTTCAGCAAATCCTTTGAAATCTGTCTCTGAATAAATCTCAAAGGATCTGACAATGATTACCTTTTTCAAATGGTCTTATGTCTGAGTGATTGATATCCTATTCGTTCTATATTTTTTGAGATAACATAGACCACAAAGGAATTATTTCTCACTGTGGTGATGAAAGTAGATAGGAAAACAAAGCTGTTTCACTAAACCTAACAACAGTTTCTGCCTTTGCAACCTTGGAAGCAGATATTCTGGGTTCAAGCCCCACCGTTTGTTCTAGCCATGAACGATGACCCAGTGCCCCCAGCCAAAACGTTGTATTTTGAACTTCTCTTGCAACAACTGAATTCTCGGGTCTCCATTCGTTAGTTACAGTGAATGCATAAATAATTGTAAAATATTGACTTATTGAAACATCCCTAATATATATGAGTACTTGAACTATTTCTAAACTACATCAACTGATTTGCATGTTATTAATTGAGGACAGATGGTGTAATTAATCAAACTGAATTTACATCGTATTACTTGGACCTCCCTGGGTGGTACAATCACAAGAAAAATCTTATGGCTCTGCTAAATACTTCATTTTTGTTCCATTTACAGTATTCCCATCAATCTATTCTATTGGTGCAGGGCAATTTTATCAGCCATAGCACTCTGTGTGTTCGCATCGCTCTCTTTTTAGACCATTAAATGCTGCTATTGTGTGAAATTCAGTCTGCATTGTTATGTTTGCTTTTGATAACATTAATATGCATGTACTTCATATCAATACCATTCAAATCCAGTTGTTTTACAATGTGTATTAAATCCTCCCTATATCACTCAGTGTTCTAATCTCTTACTGAATATTACTGCATCTCTCTGCAGAATATTAAATCCTGTCCAAAGCCATTGAAATAAACTTTATTTTTATGATGTAGAATTTAGAGTTCAGGGAGTCACAAGAAAGGAGTATCCGGGAATGAGAATCATTTTACCAGATGTTCAGCAGATATAAATTCGGAATTGCTGTATTAGATAGGAATCTGCAATTCCTATACTGCAATGGTGAAACTTTCATTCGATTGTATCTGATCAAAATAAAAATGTAATGGAGAAAAGGTTTTCCATTCTGGTGGGTGATATGAAATAATGAAGCATATTATTATCACAATCTGAATTTTATGCAGTCACTTAAAAGACTCACATCATGTGCTAAATATTATGTCGCAACAACATAATTACCATTCGATGCCTGTTATCTGATCTGATGCCTGGATCTGTAAGCAGTCACTCTACAATGGTATTGGTATAATTTTACTAATAGCGATGGGTGAATAAATTTGGCAAGCATCAGAATAGTCGATCACGTCAAAACTGTAGCCCGTCGTCATTATTCAGACACCCATTGACTTTAAAGGAAAACTATACCCCCCAAACAATGTAGGTCTCTATTAAAAGATGCTGAGTAAAACAGCTCATGTGTAAAACCCTGCTTCATGCAAATGAACCATTATCATAATATACTTTTTTAGTAGTATGTGCCATTGGGTAATCATAAATAGAAAATTGCCATTTTAAAAAATAAGGGCCGACCCCTGAGATCGTAAGATTCACTGTGCACACATACAAACCACATGTAAGGTCACATGAGCCAATTAACAGACAGAGTTCTGCCTTTTGCTTCCTCACTTCTTCCTGTTACAGTTAGTGTTGTAGTATTTCTGGTCAGGTGATCTCTGAGGCAGCACAGATAGAGTCACGAAATGGTGGTTCAAGGCAAGAGATGTAAAAGGGCAATATTTATGTAAATATATATTCCAGTTTGGTAAGATTCTTTAATATGTCATTCAATTTGATATAAACTATCTGTTGCCTAAGTATTCATTTTGGGGGTATAGTTTTCCTTTAATGGAGGTGTCAAAATTGACGTGGGCGTCAAAGTTCACTCACGGGCCCTTCACTGGTAACTAATATATAATGGAAAATGATTATTGCATCTCTCTAGCAGTTCTGATATATTCTGTTGCCATATTTTCTCAGGTCGCATTCTATGCAGAGACTAAGCATGTATTATGTCTCCCCTAATCTAGTAACCCACTGCAACCAATCGGATGTTTGTATTCAAATAGCTGACCAGACAAAAACACATTTAAGGCCATTAAGTAGATAATCTCTTGGGATACCAGTGGGAAGGGAAGCAGGATATGGAGGATATGCTAGAAGGATAGTCCTCCTTTCTTCTCCCCTGGAATGTGATTGTTTTAAGGATTTTCCAGGGTAAAGGAATTAGGGGGTGGGCCTAAAAGTTTGGTCAAAAGTCAGTTTCCAACTGGGAGGAGGACCAGGAGCACAGCAGCAACCCTTTCTCCCACCCTACTCGATTTTGTGTGTGACCATTGTCACAGTTGTTGGAGGGTAACTTAAATGAGCCTAAGAGGTAACTTAAATGGACATTTTTAAGGTGAGTGGGTAACTGGTATACCTGGAGTTCCTAAGGAGGGGTTGAAAGTCTCAAATGGGCACTTAGAAAGGACTCAGAACTCAAGCCTGGGCTAAAGGTTGGGCCTCTTGCAGGATGTGGTTTATTGTATATGGTTGGTTATATAAGTGTAACAATTCTCTTACAATAAGCTATGGTTTATATATGTTATTATTATTAATAAACATATATGGCCCTCTCTGTCCATCTGTGGTATCTGATGTCCGGATATTGGGTGTTGGGTGAAATGAGGGATGAGGGACACTACAGTTCTGAAAGTGCAGTATTATTATGCTTTTCGGGCAAATGAGATAGACCACCACTTGTTAATCTATACAGTTCCTTTGTCTTTCTCTATATTAGAGATATTATACTGTCAGCTGGTATGCACCATGAATAGTTTCAATGCTTTTGCCCTTTGCACCCAGCACTAGGGGCATCCCTTGGGGATACAAATAAATTAAAAGTACCATAAAATTATTATAGATTGTGTAATAGTTTGTAGATATGAATTGTGGTGTATGACCAGTCTGTACCATAAAAATACCAAACATCAAGTTAGGCATCATTGCTCTAAAAGCAGTACATCTATGAAACATCTATGAAGCCCAGTGTAAAACGCTGGGGTAAAAGTAAATGGACATTTGGATGAATTGGTTATGATTAGTATGAGGTGCTGTAAAATAACAGTTTATAATTATCTCAAGTCTTTCTATTTTCTAGATTTAAGGGATTGTGATGCTTGGTAAAAAAAAAAAAGAATAACGTGTAAGGAGAAATATACAACTTTATGAATACAACAATTACCCACCTTTGAGGTCCCATGAAAACTGGAACAAATGGGAGGTACTGGATGCAGTAGTGTCTTCCTATTGATCTACTTCAGCTCAGTGTAGTGAAGGGCCCATGTGTTCTTCTTCACACTTAGCACTTTCTCTGAACTTTCTTTTTCAGGGCACTTTAGGAAATTATAATTTAGTAACAGATTTAAAAATGGATATAAAATCCCTGATTTTAATTATCCTTCCCCAGGACCTCAGTATTACTGTTTTCCTGCCCAACCCCCCCTTCGAGCTCTATTGTAAAATTCAGATCTAAACATCTCAGTGAAGCATAATGGAATAACCAAGCATAGGAGTTTTATATTTTCCTTTCTATGTTAGCATTTTTCTGCTCTGTGCTTATAAAATCCTCCTGCATCAATGCATAATCCCTCTCTAGGTATTCGACTACATCTGTCTGCAAGCGATTACAGTGCCGCTTGTATTATTACATTCTGTTACCTGTTATTATAACTAATTCTGCTAGATCAGAGCAATAGTAAAGGGAATACACAGGCAGGATCTCCCCTTCCATTTGTATCCTAATAGTTTATTTCCTCGCCGTCCTCTCAATCTAGTGCTTGCAAATAAACAAGCCAGCTCCCAGCTGAGCAAATTAGATGCAATGCAAAACTCTGTGCACAGAAAAAGATCACACGTGGGCTATTAAGGAGGCTGTGCGGCTGTGGGGCCGTGGGTAGAAATGGACTTTATCGATGCAAGCTGCTCGATCTACAAAGGAAATCCATTCCTCGTTATCCAGAGATCATTAAAATAATGTTTCCAGCAGCTGGCGAGCATGTTGGAGAAATCCGAGTTTCTTTTGAAAAACAAACAGAATTTCTGTGTGCAAAGTCATCTTAGTTTGGACGTGAAGGAATACATTTTGTGCATCCATCTGCAAAGACTAAAGTGACTAAAAAGTGAAAATTCTTATATATGAAACAAGGCCACTTTGCACAGTTTGGGCAAACACGTCAGCTCATTAGTAATGAGTATCAAAATGAAACCCCATTAAATAAACACAGTGTTATCCTGCACTGTTAAAAGTTAGGGGCCAATTCACTAACTTCGAGTGAAGGATTCGAAGTAAAAAAACGTCGAATTTCGAAGTGTTTTTTGGGCTACTTCGACCATTGAATGGGCTACTTCGACCTTCGACTACCACTACGACTTCGAATCGAAGGATTCGAACTAAAAATCGTTCGACTATTCGACCATTCGATAATCGAAGTACTGTCTCTTTAAGAAAAAACTTCGACCCCATAGTTCGCCATCTAAAACCTACCAAACTCAATGTAGCCTATGGGGAAGGTCCCCAAAAGCTTTCCTAAATCTTTCGATTCAAAGGATTTAATCGTTCGATCGAAGGAATAATCCTTCGATCGTTCGAACGAACTATTTGCGCTAAAATCCTTCGACTTCGATATTCGAAGTCGAAGGATTTTAATTCCCAGTCGAATATCGAGGGTTAATTAACCCTCGATATTCAACCCTTGGTGAATCGGCCCCTAAGTGTTTGCTTAAGAAGCACTACAAGAGTTTAGATAAAACAAAACCTGTGTAGCCATGGGGGGAAACCAACTGAAATTGAGCTTTAGGGCAGAAGAGGGGGTCAAATAGTTTCCCTTCTTTTACCTCAACTACTGACCAGTAGATCATTGTAACACTGAAATCCTCTCCAGTATCAAATATACATTATATAGAAAGAATTTGGAGCAATTTTCCAGAAAGGTTATTTATTGAATACAACCATCACAAGTTGAGGCATTTATCAGAGAATAGAAAGTTGTTAGACAAGTTGTAGTGATATAGCAAAGGCTAAGCAAGCAAATAAAGAAGATTATGCACCATTACCCATAAGAGATAGACAGTATGAAGGAATATTATCACTAGTAGACAGACACTTTAGTCAAATGGATCAATGGCCCGCGTGTGATCGGTCACGGAACACTATGGCCTAGATACCTTTCCAGATTGTAGTCCCTCTTGCCAGGGGAGTTTCTGGGATCTTCGCCGACAGAGGCGACCTTTCAGATGCTACCCCCCTCACACCCGATGCTGATCTTTCCAAGTGCTTGAGTGGGTTGAGGGGGCTGCATCACCAGTGTAGAGAGTGCAATCTCTGCACTAGGATAGCCAAAATTCCAATTAAAAAATATGAATTTAGGCGCTTTAATTACCAGGAGCAGCTTTTTGCCACCCCAGGTAACCTGCGGGCTGCTGCCACTGGAGGAGAGTTTCTCAACTCGCCTCATGGCTGCAGCACCCCTGCCTCTTGCTAAGTTCACCTTTGTAGCTCACGTCTCTTCTTTCCTAAAATAAGAAGAAATTGAGATAAACAACACAATTATACTCTGCTTCACTAGTTGAACTGTAATGCAGGTCTCATTTCCAGGCAAATAACTTGCCAATGACATGATAATCATAGAACAAGAATAATGAAGGCCAACTGCCATCTGTCTGTAATTCAAAGCTCCAGGAGAAATAAGCCTATTAGCAACATCCCAAAACACAAAAGTCTCCCTATTGTTCTGAGGTTAATATGAATTGTTCAGAAACAGGAGGACTGGAAGAAGCTGGCGAATCTGATTTATGCACTGCAATTTTTCTGCGGGGACCAATTATCATAGAAGTAAAACTGGGGAGTATCTTATTGTAGCAGGTCATGAAAAATTACCACCGAGAATTGAACATGCATTCCTAAGGGAATTATAACATAAGGGGGTATATTTATCAAAGAGTGAAGTTAGAGATTGCCACAGTCCTCTAGAGTGAAATCCCGCCACTCGCCATTCATGTCTATGGGATTTTTAAAACAGTATTTATCAATGAGTGAAAGTGAAAGTTCATCCTTTGATAAATACCCCTTTCAAAATCCTATAGAAATGAATGGAGAGTGGCGGAATCTCACTCTAGCGGTCTGTGACGATCTCCAACTTCACTCTTTGATAAATATACCCCATGGGGTGAAGTGTTTAGAAAGAATACAAACTTTTTAGCCAGTGTTAATACATAAAGAAGGTCAGTTTTAGAAGATCAGAAGATACATGCCACACCTCTTTTCCCTTATTAAGATGCCAGTACAAACTCATGTAATGGTTTCCCCTTCATATATCCTTTAGTAGTGATGAGCGAATATTTTGCAATTTATGGTTTTTTTTGGTAAGTTTGATGTGTGTCAAAAATGTTGCGTGTAATGAAAAATGTCTAGTGTATTTTGCTATAAAAACAAAAATGGTGCCAGTAGACTTTAATGTGTTTAGCGAATTTTCGCAAATTTCCAGCAAAGCAAAACAGAACAGATTCATTCATCATCATCCATTAGCAAAAAGAGGTCTAAATGGTAGAAAAGACAGAGAAAAGCTAAATAAAAGCTTGCAGGATAGAGGTATAACAATAACAACCTTGGAACAGTGGAATCTAATTCTCTGATCAATAATATGACCAAGCTTGCTATTTTTCTACTAATCAACCAATCAGCAGGCAGCATTTACTAATCAGCTTTTTGAAAACAACCGTCTGATTGGTTGCTATGGGCATACCACCCAACTGTCCCGTTTTTAGAAGGACAGTCCCTCTTTTGACAGCTCAACCCGCAGTCCCTCGTTTGTACTGGAAAGTCAAGTTTTTCTCTGCACTGAACAGCCAGAAAAAGAAACAAAGTTTCTAACTTAATTGGCTTTTGGCAGAGAGCCCAGAACAGTAACAGTAGAAGATTTTGAGATAAGCAAACTCCAGGGAGGGGCAAGTGCCCCCCTTGCCCCTCTATGCGGACGCCTATGCGCATGGACCCTATACCACGAAAACTCAATCCCCCCACCGACCCTATCTAGCAATACCTTTACCGCACCTGATTCTAACCTATAAAATGTTGCCATTATAGGACCCACACTCTAGTTGTACCCATGTCATCTTGCAATGCACACTACTTTTGTGTGTGCTTTTGGTTCCAAGACAGGGCAGAGGGGGAATGTAATTCCCCAGTATGACCCACACCAAAACCTAACCAGCAATGGTTGGCCAAATTCCAACCCAAACCCGCCTAACCCTCAAGTCACCATGGGTTTTGAGTCAACCTGCAAATTGATAATGGGAACTTTCACTCTGCTATAGTTAATTTATTTAAGGATAGCAATTAAAAATTCTGCTCTAAATTTCAAAAAGAGGACAGTCTTAAGTTTATAAGCTATGCCCCTTTAAATATGTTTCCTATGGAATAATGATCACGCATTGGGCCTTGCAAAAAAGCAAACAAAGTGAAAAAGGTTCCTGTCATACAGTATGATGCAAAGTAGAGTTTGGTTATAGAAACAAACAAGTTGTTTACATATAAAGATTGACAATAGCGTGGGTTCAGCAGGGATGAATTTGGCTAACCACAGGAGGATCATGTAAATTATACCCAACATGCAGAGAATGCCATTAAGTGCTAGTTACTCAAGGCCACATAAAACATACTAAATCATAAAGAACAGCTAAACAGTGGGTCAGATTCCTTGCACATGAAGACTATAATTGTGTATATTACATTAAATTTTTGTATCGGAAAAAAATTCGGTTCCAATCTTTCATTTTGATAATTTGTTATTGACTAACAGATTATATTAGCCCTTCCGTTTGCATAAAACAATTTAAGATGAAAAAGTATTTCCTTCAGATCTGGGCAACCTTGAAAAAATCAATAATACTAAAGCGGCTTCCTGTGAGAGAACTACTTTAACCCTTTCTTTTGATGTCTTTTCATTGATCAAAACCCCCTCCTGGTCTATGAAAAACCTATAATTTTACCTAACTTTCAATTTACCTACAGAGTAAATGTTAGATGGTCCCATTTCCCATTATTCCCAGATGGCAAATATTTATCAGAGTGTCCTTTAACAGCTTGGTTTAATGGCTGCAATTTGAGCGACAACAATAAGTAACCTCTCTGACATGATTAGCGTTCAGGCTTGTACTTGAACAGTAATTTGCAAAAAAACAGGCTTCTGTGGAAGGTATTTTCAAGGGATATCAGTGTAAAGTATTTTATATTAATAAACCATAAGTCAGTTGTGCTTTGGTTACAGCTCAATTTCCTGCTTAATCCACTGCAAGAAGAAAAGTTTGCCCTGGAGGTGATGTGATCACTGGAATTTATGTGTTTTTCTTATACAAAAGCATTAATGCCTCTAATCCATTACTCTGATATATTTGCTTGATCAAAGGTCTTTTAAGGAAAAAAGAACCACATGGAATAACATTTTCATTTCATATTAAATAATTAAACAGCTCACACAAAATCAGGCCTACTATCAGGGGGAACATACTTCAGCCACTATCCCAATATGTCGACACATCCTTACAATGTATTGTTGAAAAAATACCCCAATGTTTAAAAGACACAACTGATTTCTTGAGCCGCCTGGAGACAATAGGCAGCATAGACCCCGAATGGATCCTGTGTTGCATTGATGTGCAATCATTAAACACATCAATCCCACACAATGAAGGAAAGCATTATGCTGAACAAATGGTACTCCTTGAACCCATAGCCCATTATAAAGTATACTTTCTATTGGAACTAATGACATTGGTCTTAAGAAAGAATTACTTCAGGTTTGCTGAAAATTACTTTATCCAGACACAAGGCACAGCCATGGGAAGTAATCTCGCCCCAAGCTACGCTGACATTTTCATGTGCATGTTAGAAAAAAGCATGATTTTGGAAAATGCGAGATTTAATGATCAGATTGCCTGTTACTATAGCTATGTGGATGATGTTTTCATAATTCGGAAATCCACTGAGGAACTACTTCTGGAGTTCCTAAACTACTTAAATGAACAACATCCAACAGTTAAATTTACTGCCGAGTACAGTACTACCAGTATTCACTATCTTGATGTCAAAGTGAACAATGATGCTGGACAAATCACTACCGAATTGTACAGCAAACCCTTAGAAAGAAATAACATACTAAGGCCTGACAGTTTCCATGCCCCTAACACTATAAAAGGCATTCCCACAGGTCAATTCTTAAGGGTGAGAAGAATAGCCTCAGACGACATAAAATACTTGGATGCCGCTGAGAAACTAATAAAAAAGTTTGCAGCCAGAGGCTACAATAAAGACACCTTGTGTGAGGTAAGGGATGAGGTCCTAGCCTTACCTAGGACGACACTATTGAAAGAGAAGAAAACACACAAAGGGGATAGAAGGATACCCTTTGTGACTGAATACGGTGTCCTCAGTAAACAAATTGAAAACCATAATTTTGGCAAATTATTCCGTGAACGTCCACTCTTTGCATATAAAAGAGGTAGGAATATCTCCAAACATTTGGTCAGAGCAGATATTGGGACACAGAAACCCACCACTAGATTCTTAAGTACACCTAAGAATGGTACCTTCCCTTGTCTCAATTGTAGTAGCTGCAATTCTATCATAAAGGGAGACCACATTACACACCCACACAATGGCAATAAAATCCCCATAAGACAATATTGTACCTGTAATTCAGATTGGGTGGTGTATGCGTTGAAATGTCCCTGCGGGATGCTGTATGTAGGACAAACCTCACGCCTTGTGCGTGTTCGTATAAGTGAACATAAGAGGTCCATAGATGCATTTAACCCAACTGAAAAGAAAACATACACCTGTGGGGAAACACTTTAATACAGCCAAACACAATGCAGCAAGCCTAAGGTGGATGGTTCTTGAACAAGTGGAAAGACCACAAAGAGGGGGAGACAGGAAAAAAATGCTATTGCAACGCGAGGCAAAATGGATGGATAGGTTAAATTGCATTGAACCATTTGGAATTAATGAGGCCTGGAGCCTGAAATGCTTTTTGTAAAAAATTTAAACGTAAAATATTGACTTATGTATATCTTTTACAGTGGAAAACACGTTGGATGACTCTGAATACATACGAACTTTGTAACAGATCTAAAGTGGTGAGGAAAACCCTTATTACGATTGATACTTTTGTAACACTACTAAGAAGTAATATTGGTGTTTATTGAATAGATGGCAACATAGTATTCATTTGCTTGTGATTATGCTGATGCATTTTTTCCGCTGGCCACTAGATGGAGCTGTGGATACACTGGGGATTCTGGGTAACAGAAGTGTTTAAAAGGTCATTTTATTTACACTGTTTGTAACTTGCACCAGAGGAAGGATCCTAGAGGTCCGAAACATGTAGTGTTGTAATAAAATTAATTCACATTTGAAGACTCTCTGGTTTCTTGTGGGAGATTGAGAGGGGTGCAGGCAGATTGCAGGCAGGGTTTTAGTATAATAGGCATGGCTGGGGCTGATCAGGGGCATGTCATGTGTCTGTGGATTTTTATTTTTAATTGAGGACCCTTTGAGGGGGAGAGCCCCACTCATTTAGGAATATTGTGCTCAGAGGTTCCTAATGGTGGCCCTGCATTCAATACATTTAACATCAAACCAGGGTTCTTTATAAATAGTCATGTAAACATTATTTTCTAGGCAGTGATGAGCGAATTTATTTGGTAGGCATGGATTCGCAGAGAAATTCCATACTGAATTTTTTCGCAATACTGCAGCAAACATTCACCGCAAAAAAAGAGTTGAATGTAAAAATTGTCAATGGGTGTCATTGTTGACACCCATTGGATTTGGAAAAACAAGTCGCAGAGGCAAAAAAGTCGCTAAGACAAAATTGTCACTGAGGCAAAAAAGTCTCCATAAGGAAAAAACTTCCATTGACTTGAATGCATTTGGAGTGAGAAAAATTGTTGCACCTACATTTTTTTGATGTGATTTGATTTTTTGCCGTTTTGTTGATTTTTTGCCGTTTCACAGATTTTTTGCCGTTTTGATTGTTTTGCTGTTTCGCGAATTTACAGATTCGCTCATTACTATTTATATGTATGTACATGAAAATGCAAAAAACTTTAAGCACAATGTGACTTTTTTTTTGTTAGGAAAAAATGTAATGATTACAAATACCTAGAACTTACTTCATTCCAACAAGAAGCAAGATGGCCTACAAACTGTAGGCTCTGCAACTGAATTTCTAAATGACATGCTAGGTGTTGACCAATTTTTGGCAAATTGGGAGTTTAAACGCTTATGTTAATGATGAATACTTCCCTATGATATATAATACTCCTCTTCTGGGGTTATTAATTGATTGTTTTAGGATCCTAAGATTTGCCTTTGAATTAAATTGTTATGAAAGAAGCATATATTGGATCCTGTCACTTCATTAATTTGATATTTGTATTTTGGTGTTTTACAGCAAAACATACAGCAAATAATACTCCAGAGACGTCCCACAGTGAACTGAATCACAGTGAGATGTGCTCTGCAAAAACTACAAAGAGAAGATATTACTATATTTTATTTACATAGCATCAACATATTCTGCAGAGATTATACATGATTCCCACCAGTCCCTGTCCCAGAGGAGCTTACAATCTACGGCCCTTATCATATACACACTATGGTCAATTTCCTCAGGAGCCAATTAACCTTCCTGTATGCTTTCGTAGTGTTGAAGGACATAAGAAGATAACAGAAAATCTTTGCAGATAATACTGAAAGCTACAAGGCAGTAATACTAACCACTTATACACAGTACCTAACTTATTTCTTCCAGAATGAAACAAAAACTTCCTTATAATTAATAATATTTGAAGGGTAACTAAACACTACCCCTTCTATATTTTCTGCAGAATAATCCTCTAGTGAACTATCCATACGCTTTAGGATTGTAGAATGTTGGGAATGCTGTGAGTTATTTTAAACTTAGGTCCAAAGAATATTAAATGACCATATATCTAAATAAATCCAGAAAATAAATAATGCAAGACAGGTATGGAAACAGACAAAGGATGTGGTCCATTTGCTTTGAATCTGTCATCTGATTCTGTATTTGAAAAATTAGACTCCATGATATCCTGCTTAAATGACCATGCCTTCACATTAACACCTGGCAGTCACTCCTCTATATGCCCAGAATACTTATGAAGAGCAGCTGTTGCACTGGCACTATCCATGTGAAGCATATATCATCAATTATTCAGTAATCAAAAAATATGCTTAATGTATGCAAGAAATTACTAATGACATTGGATGGCATTTTCCTCTTTGAAATGCTACTGTTCTACAGTGTGCCAATGATCTGAACAACTTTTGATACATTGACGGAGAGGAAGGTTTTTAAGCCTTTTTGATAGGACAGTTTGGGATTTGGTAGTTGTCGGACCAAATTTCAGTTCTGCTTCAGCAATACTGGATAATATTTAGAAACACTGGCATTTAGTGATAGCTAATGGCATTTATTGCAAATTCAGATTATGCTTTCCAACTTTCCACGTAATCTAGACGAGCATCAGTCTTAAAATGAAATCCGTAAACGATTTATTTTTATTAAAAGCCAGTTTAGTTGTGTAGAATTTACAGTTGAAAGGGGCCACTCGGGAATGCTTATAAAATGTATTAAGGCTCACAGTGGTCAAAAAGGATATTTATATTTGTTTTTTAATTAGCATGCACTTAAGTAGGGTAAATATGTGACCATGTGCCACCGTAAGGTGCATTTATATTATTATGAATGATATATGATGTATGATGTGTGATATATTTCTGTCAGACTGGGGGTGGTTAAAGTCACACAAATACAACGTTTCTTGTAAATAGCCAGACTTAAAGGGCACCTAGTACCCTTAAATATTTCCCCCACCCAAAGGTGCAGGCTAATAGTGGGGTTGGGGATAACAGCAGTTTTTTTGTTTTTTTAAATTGGCCCCACCAGCACTAGGAAACTTTTGAGAGGGAGCTACCAAATGCAAGCGGCCATGTTGTACAGCCATATGCACACAATGAGCGTCTGACGTCATGCACATGCAAATAATGAGCAAGTTGCAGCATTTGTTAATGCATATAGTGTGCCCCAGCATGGCTGCTCAAACCAGGAGCTCCCTCCTGGTGCGGGTGTTTTAGTGCTTAATTAAAAAAAAACAACTATTGTTACCACCAACCATACCTTATGGGAAAAATATTTTAGGATAACAGGTGGCGTTTAAAGAGCATCTGAAAGAGAATGGGTAGGATTGCCCTATTTTAAATAACTCACGCAGCCCTCCAAAGTTTGTTTCATTATGAGCCTCACTAAAATTATTGCTGTTGTTTACAATATTAATTTGGAAAGTATTCTAGCTATGATAAATTGAATTCTGTATTCTGGTGTGTCTACTACTGCTGTCTTCAGTAGTTACATTCCCAGAAACAAATATCACCAGGGTCTTAAAACTAGCAGCATAATATCAACAATTCATTATTAATAAAGATTTCTATTAATCACGCCTTCACATTCGGATGGTGGATGTCCAGCAGGGTTGCCACCCGTCTGGTTTTGACTGGTTTTCAGAAGGGCTGCCTCCAGCACCGATTCTGACTAAGGAGCCGCCTGAGGCGGCTCCTGCAATGCGGCCCCCCATCACCAGCTTACCTGTTGGGAGGGGAGGCAGGAACACTATTGCGGCACAATATTAGGGGCAGGCACTAGGGTTGCGCCTCGAAATTTGACCCTGGCATTGCCATTGCCACGTCATCTACCCCACCTCGCAACGTCCTTGCCCCTGCCCGTGACATCATTGCCCTGTCCTGCGACGTCATCTCCCCACGCCCCCTGATGTCAGCTCCCGCCCCGTCCAGAAAGGGGAACAGGAAAAAGTGGCAACTCAAATAGCCAGGTCTATTCAGTCTTGATGACATAATTAACATATACTCTCACCATATAAGATTATCATCTGGGCCAGTAACTACAGTGAAAAAATAGTGACCTCCTGTATCCTATATACTTATATTATGTGGAGTGCTCAACCCCTTATTTTCACACCCAGGGGCAGATTTACTAAGCTCGAGTGAAGAATTCGAATGAAAAAAAAAAATCTAATTTTTAAGTATTTTTTTGGGTACTTCGACCATCGAATGAGTTAAATTTGATTGAATTTGATCGAATCAAGCGAAGTAAAAATCGTTCGACTATTCGACCATTCGATAGTCTCTTTAAAAAATACTTAAACTTTATACTTCGCCACTTAAAACCTACCGAGCTGCAATGTTAGCCTATGGGGACCTTCCCCAGCACTTTTCTAAGCTTTTTTTTGATCGAATAAAAATCATTCGATCGATCGCTTAAAATCATTTGAATCATTCTATTCGAACAATTTTTTATTAGATCAAAAAAAGCTTAGAAAAGTGCTGGGGAAGGTCCCCATAGGCTAACATTACAGATCGGTAGTTTTAAAGTGGTTCGATCAAAGCATTTGCGCTAAATCCTTCAAATTCGATATTCAAATTGGAAGGATTTTAATTCGAGGGTCGAATTCGAGGGTTTATTAACCAGCAGCACTCTGATAAAGGTGAAAAATGAATCTGTGGTTTATTTAGCCCATGTTCATACAAATTCAGGGCAACGTTTTTGGTTCCACTGAGCACTTTATCCTATATGACATCTTTATATTTCATATTGAAATATATTTTTATATTCTCAGTGTTGTGTTTTATGTTCCATGCACACACATTTTGGGTCCAGAGTACACAACAAATTGTGGTGCATACAAATAGTTTTATGTGAACAAAATATTTTAGCTTTAGTCTGCTTTATCCACTTTTCTGTGTACAGTTTTGTTATTTTTTAATGCAAAGGAAAGATAATATTTGCTCACACAGTCAAAAAGAAATGAGAGAAAAGACTAAAATGATTTTATGATGGGGCCATAAAAATAAATTGAAGAGCCACAACTCACACATAGGCCTGCAGATAGTTAGCTCTACATCTATGGCCAGTAACTGTTAATTCATTCTTTCCTGACCTAGTATATATTTCTATAACTATAGCCCCTGGACCATTAACTGTTAATGACTTAGAAAGACATTAATCAGATTGGCTTGAAAACCCCAGGGGTTGAGGACTGCCCCGAAAATGGTGTTATAATTAATCTAGGGTCAAATAAATCAGTCTCATTTGGCCATATCTACAAATAAGTAGATAGTTGACAGTGAACACTGTTTGAGGTCTCAGAAAGAAAAACACCTTTTTTAAATATTTTGTTTGACTATAATTAGAGTAATAAAAAGGCGAGTTACTCTAAATGAGGTTGTTACTAGGAACAACAAGACTTTCAAAAGCAAAAAGGAAAATGTAATCGATAAATAGCCTGTTGTGAAACCTATGCTGGAAAGAGTCTGATTTACTTGTTTGTTTGGAAAACAAAACCAGCGATGGAAGAATTTGTCCCATTTCTCTTTGCTGAAAAATTTGTGAATTTTCGGAGAAATTCTTGAAAAGGTGAAGAATTTGCGAAACGCGAACTTTGACGCCCGCATCAAATTTGACGCCCCCGTTAAAGTCAATGGGTGTCCGAATAATGTTGACGCGCTGCAGTTTTGATGTGAGCGACTATTCCGACCCACTTCCAAAGTTTTTGGACGCTGGTGAATTTTTCCCACAGTTTCACAAATTTATAAGACCTAGCTGTTTCCCTTTTTTGGGAGTACACTTGGGAATGGCTTCAAACACTCACTGAACCAGGACGCAAAGAAGTTGGTCTTGACCTACTTTACTACAACAGTATTTGGCTGAGGACTGTGATTTTTGTTCCCATGTGAACATACAGACAGAAATAACTAACCCCAGTCTGTGCATTCTTAAGCTTCTGTTGCATCTGCCCTCCAGATGTGAGGAAATATGAATGGTGCTCGAGTGCCAAGAGCCATTTGTATAGGTAGCCTAAGAGAAAATTCAACAAGTCAACAAGCAACTTGATCCAGATTAAAATGCTAGGGTTGTTTATAATCTTAAAATATTGCATTCTTCCAACATATTTGAACTGCACTGCCATTTGGATTTTACTTTAATTCCACCAGGGTTACTTTATTGTGTCTGATACCATTAGGACAGCTAAACTTAGAACCTGAAACAGTACAAAAATATACATTAATTGGCTTATTAATCAAAATGTGAGTTTGTGCAATGTTAGAATTTTTTTCTAATTCAAATACACTCAAAAAAAATAAAATGTTTCCTTATTATTTAAAAATCTGAATTTAAAAAGTTTGATAAGAAAACTTGTGAAAGAATTTTGAATAGCTCAAATTTACCATTTTCAGTGGGTCCACATTAAAATTGCTATAGACAGCTTTCATTTATCTCTACATTGAGGGGGTTATTTATTAAAGTCTGAATGCCAAAAACCCGAAAAATTTGATTTTTTTTCTATAAAATCTGAACTTTTAATGAAAAAAAAACTAAATTTTTTTTTAATTTATTTATGGAAAAAGTCTGAATCCAAAAATCCGGCATCTCAGACCTCCCGAGGTTGTATATGTCAATGGGAGAGGTCCCTATCCTATCTGGAAGTTTCTGTGGTCTGCACTGGAAATAGCCCAAAAATCCAACTATTTTGGACTTTTTGGGCAAAAATCCCAAAAAAATCAAGCAAATCGGGAAAAATCTTTGAAGAAATCGTACGATTTGGATTTAGCTTGATTGTTTTTGTCTTTGTGTTTGATCTGATTAAATCATGATTTTTTTTAATAATAAAAAAGGTCCAGTCATGAATTCTAGTTTGGTCTGACTTTTTTAATCAAAATCAGAATCAGATTTTGATAAATAAGTCCTCCATGTTCCATTTGAGCATTGTTATTTTTTTTCTTTTTTACACAGATTGTATACTGTAAAATATCAAGGTAAGAAGATATGTCAAAGATAAAAAAGTTTTAGAATATGACAACCCAAACTCCTCCCAATGATGAAACATTAGTTTGATGGCAGACCTCTGCTACAGTACAGCTAGCAGAACAACACAAAGCTTCCATTTCTGTTCATGGAGTGAGTATTCTTATTTATGAGCCAGTGAAAATGATGAGGCAATATCTTTCTGCAGTCAGGCTGCAGGGCTACAAACTTCCTTTATGGAGGTTCTGCTGTTCTGATCTATGACAGAAGTAAAAGGATCTACACAGATTTTTCTATTATTTTTGCTAATCAAGCTTGTTAGTTCTGACTACGGAAATTTCTCTCTCGCTTTTTCTAATTTATGGATCTGTGCAAACATCAGTTTGTGCAGTTATGATATTTTACAAACTGTCTTCTGAGCTGTCTGTTTTCTATCTAAGCAAAATGAAAAGGCAGGCACTCTTACATGCACACTGATGTATCTCAATATTTTCTACAAAAAACTCCGATCAAATCCGCTCAGGGCTTTTACGTTTATGTATTATTATATTATTAAATTTGCTTCGTGGGAAAAAAAAAACAGATTTTCAAATTTTTTTGGATTTTTTTATCCGATTTTCGTGATTTGTTCGAATTTTTCACCCAAAAACTCAGATTTCTTATGCTTTTTGACCAAAAACTCTTAAAACGTTGGGGTATTGCACAAAACCCAGCGCACATCAAAAAATCAATTGGACTTCTCCCATTGACTTATATGCAACCTAGACAGGTCTGAAATGCCGGATTTTCAGATTCAGACATTTCCATCCTCATGGTTTAATAAATTCCAAAAAATTTGTGATTTTTCAAAAGCCCAATTTTAAAAAAAAAAAATCACAAATTTTTCATGATTTTTGCATTTGGAGTTTAGTAAATAACCCCCTTAGTGAATAAAAACAAAGAACATAGGGTATGCACATTGTGCCAATAATTGAAGACCTAAAGAACCTGCTGACATTGGAACAGTAGCCTTCTAGATATGTAGTGCAATGATAAAAAAAAAGCTAACTACCCTGCTTTATTGTGCAGATAAAAAAGTACTCAATAGTCTGTGCATAGTTTTCCATCAAACAAATAAATTATGGTCAAACAACATGGTTTATATATTTCCAATAACCCACAAGAGATTGCTATTTAGTCACCTGGCAGAGTATGGGGCAGGGAAATTATAAATACTTAAAGTGATAGTGACACTAAAAAACTACTTTTTAAAATATGAATGTACATTAAAAGTTACCTATAGGTCATGCTGATTGGTTTTTACTGAGAGGTTTGTTTTTGTAAGTAATTGTTAGTTGAAGTTTCTAAACCTGACTGTTTTGCCAACCTGACTGTCCCATCTCAGCCTGTCAGTTAGGGTTTCTAATGCTAACAGACTCCTGCTGCACAAATATGGCAGCCCCCTCATAGGCGATCACAGGGAGTCAGATAGGTAAGCATTGGGCCAATACTTTATGGCAAAATTATAAGACGCATGCAAAGTCAATTTTATGGCAGAGGTAAAAAAAATGTTCGCTTTCTGGTGTCAGTATCTCTTTAATAGTGATTGGCGAATTTGTCCCATTTCACTTCGCCGAAAAAATTTGTGAATTTCCCTTGAAATTCGCGAAACGTCGAAACACCAGCGTCTCGTTTTGGATGGCAGAGCCTAGTTTTGTGAATTTATTCGCCGGCGGCGAAACGCGGGAATTCTCCACAAATTTGTCCCATCATTACTCTTTAATAAAAATGTCTCCACTGATCAAAATAAACATGCCAAAATGTTTGATTGGCTTTACAAATAATAGATATAAAGCAAACATTTCTAACACATATATAATAAATGTATTCATTTTCCCATCTATAATTAGCCAGAATTAGTGATGGACGAAAAAATTCACCAGGTTCGAATTTGTGGCGATTTTCCATGTTTAGGTGCCGGCGAATAAATTTGCTGTTGCTTACGTCAAAACTGTCTCGTGTCAACATGATACCTTAACGCTGGCGTCAAAATTGACGAAGTGTCAAAATTCGTGTTTCGCATATTTTTCTCAGTTTCACTAAATTTCACAGGAAATTCATAAATTTTTTGGTACAGTGAAACAGAACAAATTCACCCATCACTAGCCAGAATCTGTGCAATGCCACTGAAATTGGTGACATTAAACAAAAAAAGCATTGTGGAAACAGGTAGAGTGCAACAGCTCAGCCAGTACTTCTGGTCCATGCATGCATGTAAAAATGGTAACGGCACAGGGAATACAAGCATTTACAATGTAAGCAGTGGTTGATGAAGTAGGTCACTGACAAATATTGTCAAAGTAGTAATTATTCAAATGTTGATATGGATTTATTGATTGCAACACTGGCTTTTAGGAGAACACTGGCTTTTTAGTGAGACTGTTTCTTTTACACTGGTCCTGCTATGACCAGTTCAGAAAGTACTAGATAAATATTGTCACAACAGGGACATTTCCCATATGATCCAACCCTTTGTAATGGAGCCTTAAGATGTATAGTCATTTTTTATCAATGTAGTCTTATGATCCATGTGCTGGATATTCAGATTTTAAATGAAGAGTGGAGAGGGGTATTCTTGTTATACACATAGCCACTCACACCCAACAAATATTGTATTAATATTATTAATAGCGGACTATCTCACAGGAATAACTATGACATGTACTATTATGTTTTGATCAGCCAGATTTTACTTTGTGTTAATAAATGTACACAGTAGTGATGTGCGAATAAATTTGCCTGGCACAAATTCGCAGCAAATTTCCATGTTTCGCCGCTGGCAAATAAATTCGTGACTCTCCCGTGAAAATTCAATTTCTGATTTTCATGATTTTTCCATGACAATGTCAGATTTTTATGATTTTTTGTGTGAAAATCTTCAAATTTCACGATTTTTTTGTGAAATCCTTCAAATTTCATGATTTTTTGTGAAAACCTTCAAATTTCATGATTTTTTTGTGAAAATGTTTGAATTTCACATTTTTTTGTGAACTTTCCGATTTCAAAATGTTTTTGCAAATTTTTTGCGAATTTTTCGACGTTTCGTGAATTTTGGGGGAAATTCGCTCATTTTTTTGGTGGATCGAAACAGGAGAAATTTGCCCATCCCTAGTACACAGCATCAGACTGGGGCCCACCAGGGTTGCATTGTCAAGAGCCCTCCTCCTGGCTTCTGCCTCCCATGCCTTCCCTTCTCCACATAAAATGTAATGATTTCTGACTGCTTAACATGCGACTGCGGGTGAACGGTGGTGCATCCGCAGCCCCACAGGCCTAGACCCTGAATGTACATCAAGCTAGGGTAGCTCTGTATTTTCCCACTGGCTGCTCCTTGCTCATCCACTTGAGGTAGATTATGGGGAATTTATCTGTAAAATAGAGCAGTAGGATTTTAATATTGCCATTTGCATTTGCCCTCCAACTTTAGAGCACGCCTCCTTGCAATATGTTATTTATTTCTCTGAAAGTATTCTGTTTAAAACTAAATATTTTGCATGTTTTTATGTGCTTTGTTATTCTGACAGATCAGTAGAAAACTGCTCAAATTACTCAAAACTGCACACATTTCCTATTATAATAAAAATCAAATTATCTGCAGTATAATTTTAACTTATTTAGCCATTTAATTCTATCAACTCATATCAAATGCTGTGTGTTTTTTTTCCTAATGCTTTTACAGGGTAGCAAGAATTATTCATTAGTTGTGATTTGCTAATTGTTTTTGCTTTTTCTTTGAAGGTTTTGAAAGTGAAAATCCATATAGAGAGGAAAAGATGAACACTGATCTCTAGTAGTGTTGGCGAATACATTCGCCTGGCACAAATTTGCGGCGAATTTCTGCGTTTCGCCTCTGGCGAATAAATTAGTGAATTTCCGGCGAAAATTTGCCGGTGAAAATCTGCCAGCGTCAATTTCCGATTTTCATGATTTTTCGTGAAAATGTCAGATTTTCACACTTTTGTAGAGAAAACCTTCAAATTTCACGATTTTTTTGTGAAATCCTTGAAATTTCACGATTTTGTAGTGAAAACCTCCAAATTTCACGATTTTATAGTGAAATCCTTCATATTTCACGATTTTTTTCATGAAAACGTTTGAACTTCACGATTTCTTCATGAACTTTCCAAATTCGAGTTTTTTCGCGAATTTTTCACAGTTTCGCTAACTTTTCGGCGAAGCAAAACAGGAGAAATTTGACCATCACTAATCTCTAGCCAGTAAAACATGTAATATAAATATGTGTATATAAAGTATATAAAGAGAGAACCTCGTACAAAAAAAAAAAAAATTTGCCACATGGATTTTTTTTTTCAGAAGTATGGGGTTAAAGGATGAATATAAATAGATTTGTAGAAATTGTTGTAAAATAGCATACTAAAAAGGCTATTCATCAAAAATGTAAATTGGAGATAATCTATTATCTAAAAGTCTCACTAAATATCATGCACTCCTTGGATTTCTTTAAAAATTATTTTTTAAATACATTTTAAAGAATTTTAAAAAATAATATATTAATAATTGTTTAGGCTTTTAAGAGGCAAATGAAACAATCTGGCCTAATATAATTAATTGTGCATTTAGAAGGAAAACCTGTGTGCCAAATTTTTAGAATCTATAATTCTAGAACCTACTTTTCCAAAACACATAGTTTATGTTTGCGTAGAAATCCCTCTGTCATTCTCTCAATACACAATTAACTACTCCCAATATCTATGTCTGAATCGTCCATATGGCCTACACTATATTACAAAAAGGATCCAGACATCGGCATCTCCAACATATCGTTCAGAAATAAAAGGTACTGACCTGAGGCCGGTTCACAATTTGCTGTTGTAACGAACCCTCCTCTTCCGGAATGTTTGGTGCTTTGTTGGATGTGCTTGAATTCAGCCATAGGAGCAAAAGTGAGGTTGGGCACATGTTGGGGATTAGGCTTGAGTCTTATTCCAATTCATTAATAGGCTATGGTCAGATACCTTTACAGAAGATGAATTTTACATAGACCACGTAATCTTGACCATGGATCTTAAGACAGTTTGAAACTTGGTAATGAGCCCAAACAAGGACATATGATTTAAGAAGGACAAAAATAAAGATGTGTTCATTTTTTTGCCATATAATGTAATACTGCAACTACATTTGCTTTTATATAAAAATCCTATAGCTCCCCCATACATGCAATGCAAGTCTGTCAGTCTTTCATCTGTCATCCTTGTTAGGTTCTCCTTTATGTCTGCTATTTCTCTATAAACCTTCAAGAAAAATCTATGGCAAAAAAATTCTCTTGCTCCATATAAACCTCTAGCAGCTTCCATGAGTACTATTAATTTCCATTTATTTATAAAAAAAAATCATTATTTTATCATATCTGTAAAAATTAAATGTGCTTATTCATAAAGCTAACAACCCCAGTTATCATAGATTAATAACCAAAAAAGTGTATTCAAAAAATAGTCCAAGTCAAACATTGGTGTTTGTATCTGCAGTGCAAAGGAGCCATGATCACAAACCATCCAAACTATTTTTCAGTAAATTTAAAACGGTATGCCTGATATTTTCCTGTAGGAGTATACCTAAGCTGTTGTTCGTATCTGCCATTGTACTATAGAGAATGTTACCTGCTCTTTCATACGTTGACAACAAATGTTTTTTCCCTGTAGCTATTGCTGTGTATCCTAGAGGTCTCTTTCCCCTTTCACAGTATTTGTGGCATGATTCCCAGATTTCTCTGAAACTGCCAAATTTGCCAACGTACCTTGCAGTTTAATAAAATGTGTTAAGCTCCTTGTAAATTTCTTATAAATAGCAGCGGAGGCACCCAATGTAACCTGCTAAAGTCACTGATTTCATGTCACTTCACTGCAAGTATGTGCTAATGTTACATAGAACTTTGATATGATACGTGGAGGATTATTTATAATACGTTGGATTTTAGTGGTTTTAGAGGTTTTTGAAACCACAAATAAACTCACAAACTCTAAAACCATAAATGTAATTGAATTTATTAAAAGATCTAATTATAAGGTGGGAACTAAAAAAAACTGATTAATGCTCTAACCTCTAAAAATTCAAGATTTTTTGATAATTTCTCGCAAAATAAATATGAAAACCTCTAGAAATCCGACTTGCTTTAAAGCTGTCCAATAAGATCAGCTCAACTCCCATTGACTTTTAAAGCACTTTGACACATTTCCTTGGTGAAATTTTGCATTAGATGGTTTTGTGGTTTTTACACTTAGGGGGAGATTTATCAAGGGTCGAATTTTGAGGGTTAATAAACCCTTGAATTCGACCCTCGAAGTAAAATCCTTCGAACTCGAATATCGAATTCGAAGGATTTTAAGCGATCGATCAAAGGATCAAATAAGAATTGAACAATTCGAACGATTTTAAGCGATCGATTGAAGAATTTTTATTTGATCAAAAAAAGCTAAGAACAGTGCTGGGGAAGGTCCCCATAGGCTAACATTGCACCTCGGTAGGTTTAAAGAGGAGAAGTATAAAGTCTAAGTATTTTTTAAAGAGACAGTACTTCTACTATCGAATGGTCGAAGAGTCGAACGATTTTTACTTCGAACCGTTCGAATCATTCGATTCGATCGAATTCAATGGTCGAAGTACCCAAATATATACTTTGAAATTCAAAATTTTTTTTATTCGAATTCTTCACTCGAGCTTAGTAAATATACCCCCTAATAAATTTCAAACTTTTAGAGCTTTTTAGAAATATAGGAAAACCACAAATGTTTTGAGACACATGGAAAAAAAAAATCGCAATTCAATTGTTAGTAAATGGGCCTCTTAGTATGAAGACTAGAGATGGCGCGAACTGTTCGCCGGCGAACTTGTTCGCGCGAACATCGGGTGTTCGCGCTCGCCGGAAGTTCGCGAACGTCGCGCGACGTTCGCCATTTTGGGTTCGCCATTGTTGGCGCTTTTTTTTGCCCTCTCACCCCAGACCAGCAGGTACATGGCAGCCAATCAGGAAGCTCTCCCCTGGACCACTCCCCTTCCCTATAAAAACCGAAGCCCTGCAGCGTTTTTCTCACTCTGCCTGTGTGTGCTGAAGAGATAGTGTAGGGAGAGAGCTGCTGCCTGTTAGTGATTTCAGGGACAGTTGAAAGTTTGCTGGCTAGTAATCGTGTTGATACTGCTCTGTTATTGGAGGGACAGAAGTCTGCAGGGGTTTGAGGGACATTTAAGCTTAGGTAGCTTTGCTGGCTAGTAATCTACCTTCTACTGCAGTGCTCTGTATGTAGCTGCAGTGGGCAGCTGTCCTGCTTCTGATCTCATCTGCTGACTGCTGCAATAACAGTAGTCCTTGTAAGGACTGCTTTTATTTATTTTTTTGTTGTTTTACTACTACTACTACTACTACTACTACTACTACTACTACTATAAGAGCCCAGTGCTATTAGTCTAGCAGTGTTGGGGAGTGGGACTGGTGTGCTAATCTGCTGCTCCTAGTAGTTCAGCAGCACCAACTGTAATTTTTTTTTTTTAATATTCATTTTTTTTTTATTTTACTTTTTTTTATTTTACTATCGCTGTAGTAGTGTATAAGTTGACCTTTTAGGCATTATTTGCCCTGTAGGCATTTTTTGCCCAGTGTGTTATTCAACCAACAGCCATCTAGCTGTGTGACCTTGTTCACATTCTGTCTAAATATCCATAATATTACCGTCTCCAGAAAAAACACCGGAGTGACTTTTTTCAAGCAGCCATAATAAATTTTACGTAATCCGTATCCATCGCTGTAGTAGTGTATAAGTTGACCTTTTAGGCATTATTTGCCCTGTAGGCATTTTTTGCCCAGTGTGTTATTCAACCAACAGCCATCTAGCTGTGTGACCTTGTTCACATTCTGTCTAAATATCCATAATATTACCGTCTCCAGAAAAAACACCGGAGTGACTTTTTTCAAGCAGCCATAATAAATTTTACGTAATCCGTATCCATCGCTGTAGTAGTGTATAAGTTGACCTTTTAGGCATTATTTGCCCTGTAGGCATTTTTTGCCCAGTGTGTTATTCAACCAACAGCCATCTAGCTGTGTGACCTTGTTCACATTCTGTCTAAATATCCATAATATTACCGTCTCCAGAAAAAACACCGGAGTGACTTTTTTCAAGCAGCCATAATAAATTTTACGTAATCCGTATCCATCGCTGTAGTAGTGTATAAGTTGACCTTTTAGGCATTATTTGCCCTGTAGGCATTTTTTGCCCAGTGTGTTATTCAACCAACAGCCATCTAGCTGTGTGACCTTGTTCACATTCTGTCTAAATATCCATAATATTACCGTCTCCAGAAAAAACACCGGAGTGACTTTTTTCAAGCAGCCATAATATATTTTACGTAATCCGTATCCACCGCTGTAGTAGTGTATACGTTGATCTTGTGGGCATTATTTGCACAGTGTTTTCTTCAAACCGCCATCTAGCTGTGTGAGCTTGTTCACATTTTGTCTAAATATTGATAATATTATCGTCTCTAGAAAAACCACTTGAGTTACTTTTTTTCAAGCAGCATTCTTATATTTTACGTAATCCGTATCCACCGCTGTGTATACGTTGACCTTGTGGGCATTATTTGCACAGTGTTTTCTTCAAACCGCCATCTAGCTGTGTGAGCTTGTTCACATTTTGTCTAAATATTGATAATATTATCGTCTCTAGAAAAACCACTTGAGTTACTTTTTTTCAAGCAGCATTCTGATATTTTACGTAATCCGTATCCACCGCTGTGTATACGTTGACCTTGTGGGCATTATTTGCACAGTGTTTTCTTCAAACCGCCATCTAGCTGTGTGAGCTTGTTCACATTTTGTCTAAATATTGATAATATTATCGTCTCTAGAAAAACCACTTGAGTTACTTTTTTTCAAGCAGCATTCTGATATTTTACGTAATCCGTATCCACCGCTGTGTATACGTTGACCTTGTAGGCATTATTTGCACAGTGTTTTCTTCAAACCGCCATCTAGCTGTGTGAGCTTGTTCACATTTTGTCTAAATATTGATAATATTATCGTCTCTAGAAAAACCACTTGAGTTACTTTTTTTCAAGCAGCATTCTGATATTTTACGTAATCCGTATCCACCGCTGTGTATACGTTGACCTTGTAGGCATTATTTGCACAGTGTTTTCTTCAAACCGCCATCTAGCTGTGTGTATTATCGTTTCCAGAAAAACCAACTGAGTTTTTGTTGTTGTTGTTTTTTTAAAAATAATGCCAGGCAAAGGCAGGCCGCCACGCAGAGGCCGTGCTAGGGGCCGTGCTGCTATGCAATCCTGTGGCCCTAGCAAATTGCCCAGTTTTAAAAAGCCAGTGACCCTGAACTCCCAAAATGCTGAAGAGGTAGTTGACTGGCTTACACAGCACACCCCATCCTCTACCGTTTCTAACTTTACCACAACATCCTCCTCATCCTCCACTGCTATGGCCACCCCACGTAACACTTCCTCCACCACCGGTGCCCCTTCTTCACTGGAGTCAGAGGAGTTATTTTCCCATGAGTTTCTTGAACTGAGTAATGCGCAACCATTATTGGCAGAAGAAGATGAAGGAGATGAGGACGTTACACCAGATTTAATTCTGGCAGAGAACACGACAGAGATGGACATAATGATGAGTGATGAGGAGGAGGTCCCCGCTGCTGCTTCCTTCTGTGATGTGTCAGAAGAAATTGATGCATCTGAGGAGAATGATGATGAGGAGATTGATGTTTTGTGGGTGCCTAGTAGAAGAGAGCAAGAGGAGGGTAGTTCAGATGGAGAGACGGAGAGTCAGAGAGGCAGTAGGAGAATAAGACTTAGAAGAAGCAGGGAGGACAGCCCGCAGGGATCAGTAGGGCAACAACATGTATCGGCACCTGTGTTCAGCCAGCCAACGCACCCGCCATTGCCGCCAATGCCGCCAACTTCTACTGTTACCGCCAGATCGCACACTTCCAAAAAGTCAGCAGTGTGGGATTTTTTTAATGTGTGTGCCTCTGACAAAAGCATTGTAATTTGCAATGAGTGCAGTCAGAAACTGAGCCTTGGTAAGCCCAACAGCCACATAGGTACAACTTCTATGCGAAGGCACATGAGCGGCAAGCACAAAGCACTTTGGGAGCAACACCTCAAAGGCAACAGGCAAACTAAAAGCCACACTCCTTCTGGTCCAGCATCTTACTGCTCTACCTCTGCTCTCCTTGACCCATCTGAACCACCCTCCACTCCGCCTTCCACCTTGACCACCTGTTCCCATTCCCAGTCATCTGCCACCAGCCAAGTTTCTGTGAAGGCCATGTTTGAGCGTAAGAAGCCAATGTCTGACTGTCACCCCCTTGCCCGGCGTCTGACAGCTGGCTTGTCTGCACTCTTAGCCCGCCAGCTTTTACCATACCAGCTGGTGGACTCTGAGGCCTTCCGCAAATTTGTAGCAATTGGGACACCGCAGTGGAAGGTACCCAGCCGCAATTTTTTTTCTAAAAAGGGAATACCACACCTGTACCAACATGTGCAGAGCCAAGTTACCGCATCTCTGTCACTTAGTGTTGGGCCAAAGGTCCATATGACTACTGACGCATGGTCCTCCAAGCATGGTCAGGGCAGGTATGTCACCTACACTGCCCACTGGGTGAACTTGGTAATGGCTGGGAATGGGAAGCAGGGAATGGGTAGCTCAACAACAACAACAACAGTGGAGTTGGTGTCACCGCCACGGATTGCACGCGGTTCTGCCACCACCTCTACTCCTCCATCGCTCTCTACCTCGTCTTCTTCCTCTTCTTCTTCTTACTCTGCTGCTGGGTCCTCCTTCTCCTCCTCCACACCTGTGCACCCCCAGCTCCCCCTAGGCTATTCGACGTGCCAGGTACGCCGTTGTCACGCTGTCTTGGGGATGACGTGCCTGGAAAGCAAAAACCATACCGGATCTGTACTCCTGTCATCTCTGCAGTCACAGGCCGATCGGTGGCTGACCCCACACCAACTGCAGATCGGAAAAGTGGTGTGTGACAATGGAAGCAATCTGTTGGCAGCGTTGAGACTGGGAAATTTAACACATGTGCCCTGCATGGCACATGTGTTAAATTTAATAGTCCAACGTTTTGTCTCCAAGTACCCAGGATTCCAGGACGTTCTCACCCAGTCCAGAAAGGTGTCGGCCCATTTCAGACGTTCCTACACAGCCATGGCACGCCTTGCTGACATTCAGCAGCGCTACAACATGCCAGTCAGGCGTTTGATTTCTGACAGCCAGACTCGCTGGAATTCAACGCTCCTTATGTTGGAACGTCTGCTGCAACAACAAAGGGCCGTCAACGAGTACCTTTTTGAACTGGGTGGTAGGACTGGATCTGCAGAGCTGGGGATTTTTTTCCCCCGTTACTGGGTGCTTATGCGCGATGCCTGCAGGCTCATGCGACCTTTTGAAGAGGTGACAAATATGGTCAGTCGCACCGAAGGCACCATCAGCGACCTAATACCCTTCGCTTTCTTCCTGGAGCGTGCCGTGCGACGAGTGACAGATGAGGCTGTAGACCAGCGTGACGAGGAGCTGGAAGCGCACGATTTATGGTCGGAATCACCAGAACGAACCCAGGCACCTGCTGCAATGCAGGGAGAGGTGCCAGAAGTGGAGTCAGAGGAGGAAGGTGGCTTTGTGGAGGAGGAGGAGGAGGACCAACAGGAGCAGGCTTCCCAGGGGGCTAGTGGTGACCTTTTGGGGACCCCTGGTCTTGTACGTGGCTGGGGGGAGGAGACCGTGGATGATGCAGTCCTTGATAATGAGGAAGCGGAGATGGATAGCTCTGCATCCAACCTTGTGAGAATGGGGTCTTTCATGCTGTCATGCCTGTTGAAGGACCCCCGTATCAAGAGGCTTAAGGAGAAGGACCTGTACTGGGTCGCAACGCTACTAGACCCTCGGTACAAGCATAAAGTGGCAGGAATGTTACCAACATACCACAAGTCCGAAAAGATGCGGCATTTACAAACCAGCCTGCAAAACATGTTGTACAATGCTTTTAAGGGTGATGTCACTTCAGGAACTCATCAACATTCCAGGGGCAGAGGTGCCAGTAATCCTGCCACGAGCACACCTGCAAGGACAAAGCCCTTTGGCCGGTCTGTAACATCAGACATGCAAATGTTTTTCTGTCCAAGGCAGCGCCACAACCCTTCTGGATCCACCCTCAAAGAACGCCTCGACCGGCAGGTAGCGGACTACCTGGCATTAACTGCAGATATCGACACTCTGAGGAGCGATGAACCCCTGGACTACTGGGTGCGCAGGCTTGATCTGTGGCCAGAGCTGTCACAATTTGCCATGAACCTCTTGTCTTGCCCAGCCTCAAGTGTGCTCTCAGAAAGGACCTTCAGTGCAGCAGGAGGGATTGTAACTGAGAAGAGAACTCGCCTAGGTCACAAAAGTGTCGATTACCTGACCTTTATTAAAATGAATGAGGGGTGGATCTCGGAGGGTTACTGCACGCCGGAAGACTTGTTCTGACTTCTATGCAGCTGTCCTTCTCTTCAAGCCTCATGACTCCACACACAGCTGTCCTTTAGCGTCCTCCTCCCTCCGCCACCGTTACAAACTAGGGTGCAAACCCTACTGGTTTAATTTTTTCTGGCCTCTGTGCTTCAGTGGCTGCGTCCAAAAAAACGGGGCAAACAATGTCTACAAGGTCAACGTATGGCGAAAAATTACTATTTTCAGCATTTATATGGCATATTTTTTCTGGCAACTGTGCTTCAGTGGCTGCGTCCAAAAAAATGCATATTTTCTGCATTTATATGGCATAATTTTTCTGGCCTCTGTGCTTCAGTGGCTGCAACCAAAAAAATGCATATTTTCTGCATTTATATGGCATAATTTTTCTGGCCTCTGTGCTTCAGTGGCTGCAACCAAAAAAATGCATATTTTGTCCATTTATATGGCATAATTTTTCTAGCCTCTGTGCTTCAGTGGCTGCGTCCAAAAAAATGCATATTTTCTGCATTTATATGGCATAATTTTTCTGGCCTCTGTGCTTCAGTGGCTGCAACCAAAAAAATGCATATTTTCTGCATTTATATGGCATAATTTTTCTGGCCTCTGTGCTTCAGTGGCTGCAACCAAAAAAATGCATATTTTGTCCATTTATATGGCATAATTTTTCTAGCCTCTGTGCTTCAGTGGCTGCAACCAAAAAAATGCATATTTTCTGCATTTATATGGCATAATTTTTCTGGCCTCTGTGCTTCAGTGGCTGCAACCAAAAAAATGCATATTTTGTCCATTTATATGGCATAATTTTTCTAGCCTCTGTGCTTCAGTGGCTGCAACCAAAAAAATGCATATTTTCTCCATTTATATGGCATAATTTTTCTAGCCTCTGTGCTTCAGTGGCTGCAACCAAAAAAATGCATATTTTCTCCATTTATATGGCATAATTTTTCTGGCAACTGTGCTTCAGTGGCTGCGACCAAAAAAATGACTATTTTCAGCATTTATATGGCATATTTTTTCTGGCCTCTGTGCTTCAGTGGCTGCGGCCAAAAAAACTGGGCAAACAATGCCTACAAGGTCAACGACGTTGACCTTGTAGGCATTGTTTGCCCAGTTTTTTGGCCGCAGCCACTGAAGCACAGAGGCCAGAAAAAATATGCCACATAAATGCTGAAAATAGTCATTTTTTGCCATACGTTGACTCAACGTATATGGCAAAAAATGACTATTTTCAGCATTTATATGGCATATTTTTTCTGGCAACTGTGCTTCAGTGGCTGCGTCCAAAAAAACTGGGCAAACAATGTCTACAAGGTCAACGTATGGCGAAAAATTACTATTTTCAGCATTTATATGGCATATTTTTTCTGGCAACTGTGCTTCAGTGGCTGCGTCCAAAAAAAACTGGGCAAACAATGTCTACAAGGTCAGCGTATGGCGAAAAATGACTATTTTCAGCATTTATATGGCATATTTTTTCTGGCAACTGTGCTTCAGTGGCTGCGTCCAAAAAAACTGGGCAAACAATGCCTACAAGGTCAACGTATGGCAGTTGTTTAAAGAGAACAGTAGATTACTAGCCAGCAAAGCTACCTAAGCTAAAATGTCCCTCAAATCCCTGCAGACTTCTGTCCCTCCAATACAGAGCAGTATCAAGCAGATTACTAGCCAGCAAACTTACTATCATCTGTCCCTGAAATCACTAACAGCTCTTCCCCTACACTATCTCTTCCAAGCACACACAGGCAGATTTTTCAGATACATTTTTGCCCTTGATCCCCCTCTGGCATGCCACTGTCCAGGTCGTTGCACCCTTTAAACAACTTTAAAATCATTTTTCTGGCCAGAAATGTCTTTTTTAGATGTTAAAGTTCGCCTTCCCATTGAAGTCTATGGGGTTCGCGAACCGTTCGCGAACCGCTCGCATTTTTGCGCAAGTTCGCGAATATGTTCGCGAACTTTTTTTCCGACGTTCGCTACATCCCTAATGAAGACCCACGGGACTTTTGTTATCACACTGGCCTAAGATTTATGTTTAGATTTCTGTTAAAGGAACATTAAAGGAAAACTATACCCCCCAAACAATGTAGGTCTCTATTAAAAGATACTGAGTAAAACAGCTCATGTGTAAAACCCTGCTTCATGTAAATGAACCATTATCATAATAATATACTTTTTTAGTAGTATGTGCCATTGTGTAATCATAAATAGAAAATTGCCATTTTAAAAAATAAGGTCCGCCCCCTGAGATCGTAAGATTCACTGTGCACACATACAAACCACATGTAAGGTCACATGAGCCAATTAACAGACAGAGTTCTGCATTTTTCTTCCTCACTTCTTCCTGTTACAGTTAGAGTTGTAGTATTTCTGGTCAGGTGATCTCTGAGGCAGCACAGATAGAGTCACGAAATGGTGGTTCAAGGCAAGAGATGTAAAAGGGCAATATTTATGCAAATATATATTCCAGTTTGGTAAGATTCTTTAATATGTCATTCAATTTGATATAAACTATCTGTTGCTTAAGTATTCATTTTGGGGGTATAGTTTTCCTTTAACATAAATATAATTTAATATTTTCTTGCAGGTTTTCTTAACAAAAATTTAAACAGTTTTAGATATTAGAGTTTTGGATTTCATATATTTATATAATTGTAAAGGTTCATTGGGTTTGTTTATAAAGCTTTAGCATCTCTCCTAGCATCTCCTGGCAGCACTGCTGTAAATGTAAATAACTCCACATTTTAGAGAATTTTCGCATGGTGAAGTGTTGCTCTGGGTGCAAAGTGGACGCTCGCAAATTTTTGCCTTTTAGTAAATCTGCCCCCAGGTCTGGATTTATTCACAGTTTGGAGAGGGGAACAGTTTGCTGGTAGTTCCTATATTGGCCAGGAGTCTCTGGTGTTCCTAGTCTTAATTTGTGCCTCCAGCCTTCCTTGAGCCCAATTGCTTGCATTAAATTAGCTAGTTTGATAGGAGGTGGTGATAGGAGTTGGCAGGGTTGTTGCTTATTCAAATCAAAGTCAAAAGTCAAAGTAACCTCTATTGTCATCTCAGCAGTATACAAATACACAGTGAGACGAGACGACGTGGCTCCAGCTAGTACATATCACAAAAAGGCACTTAAAAATACACAATAAATATGTAAACATGAAATGTGCAATATATTGGCAGGAATTGGATATAAACATGTGTAAACCTTTAGAATTGTGCAAATAAATTAACAGTTCACAAAGTTAAGTTCACAGTTCAGGTGTGTCTGGAATGTAGTGGGAGGGCAGGCAGTGAGTTGAGGAGTCTTGTGGAAAAAATGCTTTCGCGCAGCCTGGTTGTTCTGGCTTTAATGCTGCGAAATCGTCTGCCGAATCGGAGCAGCGCGAACAGTCCGTGTGAGGGATGAGTGGAGTCCAGTGCAATGCAGGAGGCCTTTCTTATACAGTGCTTGTGGAAGATGTCCTGCAGTGGTGGAAGAGATGCTCCAATGATATTTGCCAGCTGCTCTAACAGTTTGCTGTAGACTTTTCTGGTCAGCAGAGCTGGCACTACTGTACCAGATGGAGATACAGCTCGTCAGGATGCTCTCTATGGTGCCCCTGTAGAACATTGTGAGGCTGGGAGGCGGAAGGCTGGCCCGTTTCAGTCGTCTTAGGAAGTGAAGATGCTGCTGAGCCTTTTTGGTGATGGAGGCGGTGTTGGTGGTCCAGGTGAGGTCATCAGAGATGTGGACTCCAAGGAATTTGGTGTTCTTTTCTGTCTCTACTGTGGAGCCGTTGACGCTGAGTGGTGTGTGAGCAGGGCGAGTTCTAGTGAAAGGTGGGAAGTAGAGAGGCAAGAGTACTGGGTTTAAATGGGTGTAAGTACCTCCAGCCTTCTGTGAGCCCAATTGCTTTCATCAAATTAGCCAGTGTAGAAAAAAAGGGAGTCCCCATGTAGTTCTTTCTCTTTGGACCTCACTTGCTGGAGGGGGTGGATGGTGCTGAAGAGCCTGAAGTGGAGGCAGGCTTCAATAATAGTAGCTAATATGTAGATATACCTTATCAAAGCTCACTTTAGGAGTTAAGGGTACTAATATTGGGGATACATATCTATGGTGATGTTGCCTATAGCAATCAGATCTCAGCTTTACTGAATTGTTGATTGGTTGCTATGGGTAACATCCCTGGTTATATTTATCTCCAGTGTTAGTAAACACGACCCTATGAGTTAAGCTCAGGGTGGATAGTGTGGATCCTAGTACATACCTAGTACAATTCCACTTGGAGGGCCTTGTACTTAGGGATTGGACACTTTGAAGTGAGTAGTGTCCACTGCTTGTAACTAATATTCTACCTGAGTACAACTGTCTAGTAAAGCATATAAACAGTTGTTATTGCTTGCTCTTTTATAATCCTTGCTCTAATTATTCTACACAGGTTCATCCGGGAAAGAGTCGTGTGTAATGCATGCTCTTCTGAGGGTTGCAGGGAGTTATTGCCACCAGGCCTATACAGTATCTAACTAAAATGCAGTGTCCTCTCCAAAGTAGTACAGCACCTCATTTACAAATGGAGTTTCACAAATATACATAAATAGGATGAGAAAAAAACAAAAGTGTTGTCAGACACTGAAAATTGAGATATATAGGCAGACAAAGTATAAGAATGCGAAAAGGTAGCACAGGAGACAGGAAACAGAGCCGCAGAAAGAGAAGATTGAAACTAGAAGATGCTGCTCACTAATACTGCAGCTAAGCTGCTGTTGGTTTAAAGTATCATTATTGTCTTCCAAGAACAGTTCTAAACCAAATATGTTACTTAACATGTGAGGGCACTTCTGCTTTCAACTAAACCATTCTTTCAAGCCATCAGAGATAAGCTAGCTGTAATAATAGCTCTGCAGAATCACAGTACATGGGAACATCATTTTGTACTACACCTGCGGGATGTATAACCTACTTTCTCATGGAGTCTATGAACATAATTAGGATAATATTTTCACAAGGATGAAACAAACTTCATTGTTGCATTTTCCGCTCTGGCACCGTCTGATCAAAATCACTCTCACAAGGAAAGGTTGGAAATGTCTGCGAGGATTATAAAAATGCCAGTTTGTCCATAAGAAACATTTAAATCCAGTATATATTTTGTGTGTATTATGTAAGCCCCAATATTTTTAGATTTCTTGGACAAATGTAGTGAAATGATTAGTATGCAAAAATAATTGGTTTCATATTTTGCACATCTTACAGTGTTCTTTTTCTGTACAGTTGAGATATGCAAGGGGCTATTTCATTAACAGGCACAGTGTGCAAAGTGCAGTTTTAGAGTAGTAAAAGCCATTTTTTTTGCAGCGTTTTGTTCTGAGAATTCCAACAATTTGTGAATTGGATGCAAGCTTCAGCTTCCATTATCAGAGTTAAAGATCTACATTATTTCCAGTGTGCATAGTTAAAATTGCACTAGTGTGTGAATCGGTGTGCCTATTGGCACAGTCTACTATGGGTTCCCTGAAACTGCTATTACAGTAGCCTTTGCTCATCAGTCACATTGATAAATATATTGCTCTAAATGAGTATACCGTACATCTCTGTTCACCACGATGCATACAGGTAGCAGTTCAGATCTAACAAAAACAGGCCCGAAGTAGCAGAGTCTCCCATTAATCAACATGGGCAGCTGGAATTTCCCAATTATGCTGATAATGTTCTAAGCAGTCAGGTTTATAGGTTTTCCATGACTTATTGACTATTACTGATAACTCAGTAGCCAGTCACTCAATTCATTTGGTGGCACAACATTGGCACTTATAATACCTTAATAGGGAGATTTCCACTTTCTGTTGAAGTGGATGTTCTGACCCATAAATAAATGGACTTTGTGAAATTTAAGCTGTGTTGTCTATTCCATTGATGGCCTTTTTGGACTTCCAGCTAAGGACACTCCACAACGGATTCTACTTTATGCACATTGTTAAAGGGAACTAAAATCCTGATTAAACACTGATGTTTCAACAGTGCACAAGAAAAAAAACACACCATACATTGATGCCCAGTTTTTCATGAACCTGCTACAATCTTTGAATTGTTTTATATAAACATTCTATTTGTTTTACCCCACGCTCCTAAACTTGTCTGATGTGCCGTATACATTGGTTAGGCTGGAGAGAGTATACATGGTGCTCAAGTCTATGAGAGCTTTGTTCCAGTTCTAAACCCAGGGTAAAGGATCCAGCTAGAGAAGGAGACTCTGAAACAGTAAGTCCAGGGGGCTGGAGGCAGGCAAGGGATCAAAATGAAAAAACATTAGGCATTGTTTCTAAAGTTATACTGTTTTAATTTCAATTTAAGTCCCTATCTCTTGTCTTATCTAGACACGGTGCATGCACAGGGTATCTCCTCAAAGTGCATCAAGTATGCAAGTTTATGGTGGTACAGTCAACATGTATTATAGACCATGCTTGGAGAGGGAAGACTAAAGTGCTCATTTACAAAGTGCAACTACAGTTGCAATTGCACAAAAGATAGCTAGAGGTACAGTCTATCTTCATATATATATATTATTACAAGAATAATTTTGATGTCAAACAATGGAAATTCAGATATCCTGACGCCAACGATTTTCAGCTTTCAGGTGCATCTGAAATTGTATTTTGCACATTGCATTTTCAGTCATAAATGGACCCTCATAATTGTTGAAACTGGTAAGTTAATGTAGAACTCAAAGGTTCTCACATTTTCAGCTCATTATTGTTGACAGTGATGAATTTTGACCCTTTAAGAAAATATTCAGCATCAGTGTAATACCGGTAAAGCATACAGACAGCCAAATCAAGATACAATATACCTACCTATAAATAGTGTATGCATCAAATCGTAGCTAAATCATAAAGAGAGAGACATTACTGTTTTCTAGTGATAGGGGCGAATTTGTCCCGTTTGCGAAATGACACCAGCGACAATTTCAAAGCCGGCAACATTTGACACATAAAAGTCAATGGGCATCCATTTATTTGTCGCCGGCATCGGAACTGTCAGCGGCGTTGGAACTGTCATCGACGTCAAAAAAAATTGTGCCGCCGTTAGTGAAACTCGGGAATTCGACACAAATTCGCTCCTGCCGAATTAATTCGCCCATCGCTACAGTTTTCATTTCAGAGTTATCTTTAGAAACAGGTAAAAGGCAGACAATCACAAAATAGCTATGTCACTGATTTAAAAATATGCAATAAATCAGAGTAGATATTCCTGAGATTCTTTTCTCTAATGCAGGGATCCCCAACCTTGTGAACCCGTAAGCAACATTCAGAAGTAAAAGGAGTTGGGGAGCAACACTAGCATGAAAATGTTCCTAAGGTGCCAAATAAGTGCTGTGATTGCCCATTTAGTAGCCCCTATGTGGATTGTCAACCTACATTGAGGCTCTGTTTAGCAGTGCACCTGGTTTTTATGCAGCCAAAACTTGCTTCCAAGCCTGGAATTCAAAAATAAGCAACTGCTTTGAGGCCACTGGGAGCAACATCCAAGGGGTTGGTGAGCAACATGTTGCTCACGAGCTACTGGTTGGGGATCGCTGCTCTAATGTAATAGATTTTATTCTTCCATGAAAAATTTCACAGCATAAAAGTCCCTCTGAATCAGCCCCAATCACCCTAGGCCTGGCAGTAGACATGCTGGGGCTATAAGTTATGCACACTGACCCACAGCACATTTGTCCTTCTGAGCCTTGGGATTAGTGATGTAGCGAACTGCCGATTTGATGTTCGCGAACGCCGTTCGCGAACACCGGCAAAAAAGCGAACAGTTCGCGAACAGTTCGCGAACTTCGAACGCTCGATAAAATCGTTCGATCGAACGATCGAAGGATTTTATTCGTACGATCGAACGATTTTCGTTCGAATCGAACGATCGAAGCTATTCGATCGAATGATTTTAATTCAATCGAATGCTTATAATCGTTCGAACGAATGGAAATCGTTCGATTTTAGCGATCGAACGGTCGAATGGTCGAATGGTCGAACGAAATTTTACTTCGAATCGAACGCGAACACCAATTGGCGAACGTCGCGCGACGTTCGCGAACATTCGGCGGACGCGAACAGTCGAAGTTCGCGCGAACTAGTTCGCCGGCGAACAGTTCGCTACATCCCTACTTGGGATGCACATTCTCATGCGATACGGTAACTAAGTCATTTGGCTAATAGAATCGACATTCCCTTTGGCTACTGCTTATTTCACATGGAGTATTAATATAGGATTTGACTGTGCAGATTACATTCTGAATACCGAGAGAGAGGCTTTACATTATCTGTGGTTTAAAAAAAGCATTACTTGATGTAATTAAGGAGTAAAATTGCCCAATGTCAAAGACATAGGTTATAGAGTCATTGTCATGTAGGAGTTACAGTCTGTTCAATGTGTCTTAACTCATAGTGACATGTTTATAGGGTTAAAGGGTCATCCACATATAGAGCCAAGCTGATCTAATGGCAGTGACATATTTAATATCTTAAACAGGAGTAATGTCTAAGTTGCATTTAATAAGTAAATGTATATGTTTCAACTTACATACAAATTCAACATAACAACCAACCTACAGACCCTGTCTTGTAAATAACCCAGGGACTGTCTGTAACTGTTATCACAACTGCATATTCCTAGAAAGGTTTGTACAAAAAAAAATCCATTAAAAAAGGAAACCATTAAACAATATTATATTCCCCCAAATGATCTGACGGAGGAGGGATAATTGGTGTATGTCATCCGGCTGATTACATGGAGTCTGTACTTTATATACAACACAAAGAAATATTTATTGCAATTTAGTTCGATGTGTTTTTATGTTAGCATCAATAACTCTTGTATTGATCTCTACTGAAGGAGAACAAGTAGAATAAATAACTGCCTGAACATTAAACCATTTTCTGAGAGTTCTGCAATTTGCATATACAGAATACAAGGCATTAGTGAACATCGATCATGTATATTTTGCACTGACTGTCGGCAGGATTTCTATTTGTAATCCAAGGCTATTCCTGCATTTGCTAGTAAACACACAGCACTTAGCACTCCACAAGTCTTACAATTTAACATTGAGATAGCTAATGGTTACACAAGTACATCAGGTTTAAGATGAAAATCCAATATTGAGTAATGAAGAGTTCTTTCAATCAGCAGCTGTCATTATTTAATAAAATAATCCACATCCAATACATTTGAAGAATGTTTCTTGTTATTAGCATTTACAGCACAAGGCCACATATTCAGTAAATAGGATAAACATGACCAAGCAGTTCACCCTGTTCATGGAGCATTCCATAATAGCTCCCTTTGTTGTTGAAGGATCAGTCTTACTTCTACTGTCAGTGTATGCCCACCATACTTCCAAACTATTTAGGGTATGAGTTTAGTGGAGAGTTTATATCTTTCACTGTGACTGTCAATACCCATATAGATTCCCTTATGTGGATACACATTATGCCAAATTCTCCATAAACCTCCCAAATGTCCCTATTACCTGGGACATTCCCAATTTTCGGTGCCTGTCCTGGATACTAGTGAAGATGTCCCGCGGTGCTGGCTTTAGGCCTGCTCTTGTGGTTCGGATCTTTCTGGCATAGGGTTGCCACCTGGCCAGTATTTTACCGGCCTGGCCAGTAAAAATGATTGCTGATTCCAATGTTATTAATAGGAAAAAAAGATAAATATATAGGAAGGCCAGTATTTTTTTCCAGAAAAGGTGGCAACCCTATTCTGGCAGTGCCTTCTTGCTTCTTCCGAGTTTCCTCTGCACTTTCCGGAGCAACTTGTCACTCTTCGGGTCTTTCCGGCTTCTTCCGCCGCGTTCTCTCTCCTTCCGGTGCGGTGTGCGGGTGGGTGTTGCTTTGGCGCATCTCAGCTCAGACCTAAGAAATCTTTTTGTGCTAAAAGTGAGCTGATCTCTCTCCAGATCTGCCAGCAAATTGTCTGTCTCTGTGAAGCCAGACATTGTTTCTGCTGCAGTCTATAGCTGCTCTGCTGCAGTGCTGTAAGAAAGAGCTCAGCACTGAGAAGAGCTGCTTTTTTTTGCACAAACTTGAAAAAGATCAACTTTGGCATGCAGGGTCGGACTGGGGGGTCCAGGGCCCACCGGAACTGCAGTCCAGGACCCCCCTACAGGCCCCCTGTCCCCCTACTTTGACATACTGTGCTGCGCCCCCTCTGCTTGCATGTGCACACGGCGCCCCCTCGGTGCACAAGCGCACATTGTGCTGCGCATCACCGAAAATCTGGTCTGGTGACACTGTTGGCGTGGGTCAGACTTTCAGCAAAATGGGGCTAGATTTGTATATGGTTTGTTCTCAGTTAATGTAATTTTGAAAGGTAAAAAACAAATAAGAACAAAGTTTTTTTATCTTTCACAATTACTTTGACTGTTTGTTGACCTTGTTCAGGCCAATGAAGGGGTGTGTTTTTGTAAAATAGGTGTGCCTCTGGTGTAACGTTCACATGGGTGTGGCCAAATATTTTCAGTGTGCTTCGCAAGGCAATTGTTTTTGTCCCTCTTTCTTGTTCTCAAATGTTGGGAGGTATGCATAATACAGAAACCGTACAAAAAAGGGTTTAGGCCGCTCCAAACTCACCCCCTGTGTGTTCTTGTTAGTGTAGCTCCATTTTTTAGTTGTAGTCTGGGTGCTCTGCCATCTGCGTCCCCACTGAAATAGTAATTGCTCAAAAGATGAAAAGGCGGCACTCCAGTAAGATAAAAAGGTGGTCTATCCCAACAGGTCACTGACCAACATCCCCTGACGCCATCTCCAATAGAGTCCTTTTCCTCTCTGTAATAATAAAACCATATCTGGCAAAACAATCCAAATGGGTTTATTTAATACATAAATTTGTTTTTATTAAAATTAAACTCCAAATTATAGCAATGTATTTTATCCAGAAAACCCCAGGTTCCAACCATTCCTCATAATATATCCTATATCTGTATATCAAATTTATATAGCATTTTTATCATAGATTCTCTGTTTTCTTTGCAGTGTTTATCTGTTTATCCATATTTTAGGTGTCATTTATTTATAAGTATGTTTAGAACTTTGCTATGTGTACCAAGAAATGTTTTTATATAAGCTAAGACTGTTACAGCAGTTGTGTGGGGCTTAGTAATGTTACCAAGCTTGCTGTCTACTATTATTCTGTCAAAATTGTAAGGTTAGGCAATTCCTTTTCTCGTCTGACTAATGTAAGAGGTATACCATTCAAAAGCTTGTAATTTTTACTTACTTAGCCAATCAAATGTATCACCTAACCTTACAATTTCAGCATTTTTCCAATGGCTAACATGATAAGCACCTTACTGGTATTCTGAAATATATACCAGGTTCCTCCAACATTTTGTCTACAAATTCCACCACTAGCTAAAATGAAGGTCTTCTTCTCCTTTGTAAATGATATTACAAGACACTTGACCCATGTCCAACCTTATTTTAAAGGCCGTGAAGCAGAACATGTGTTTGTACTAATACAAGGCATAAGTCAGGGATCACAGACAAGGAGCTTCAATTGGTTTACACTACAGATCTGAAATTGTAACCAGAGTAAAAGATATCTGTGTTGTTCCTTTAACAGGCTAGGGATGTAGTGCCTAAGGAAGATAAACGGAATTGGTTTAGTAAAAAAGGAGTAAATATCCAATGTTATCATAATTTTCTTATGTGACATCAAAGCGCTGTATTTTGACATTTATGGCTCAAACAAATGAGGCGGTTGCATAAGTCAGCAAAAATGCCACAGTACCACCACTTCTGAAATTGTACAGTGATGTACAATAAAAGGATAAATCACAATATAGACTTCTCACAAATTGCTACACATTATTCAAATACTGTACTTGTGGCTTGTACAGAAAATGTGTTTTATTTTATATATTAGGCATTTGTGGGTCTTTTTTTTCTTCAAATTCCTCTGGCTACAGTAAAGACAATGATTATAAGCTCAGTTTAACTAAATAACTCCAGTTATTTCATTGTTTCTTGTGTTTGATGAATATATGGAGTAATTGGGATGGACAACTTGATTATGTACCTTCTCCCATCCCGCAATTACCCTACAAACCAGTACTGTGGGATCAATGTAATTCAATTCAATAGCATAACTAATAAAATCCATGTATACATTTAAATTAGAGGGATTCTGTGATGAGAAACATTTATTTTAAAATGCGTCAGTTAAATGTGTTGCTCTAGCAGAACCCTAAACTGAAATACATTTTCAATAGAAAACAGATTTTTTAAAATATAATTTTGATATTTGACATGGGGGCTAGACGTGTTGTTAGTTTCCCAGGGCCCCTCAGTAATATGACTTGTTATCTTTCCTGCTGCGCTGCAAGTTGGGGTAATATTACTCCCCTCCCAGCAGAAAAATGGGCAGGTAGAAAAATAGCACTTAGTATTAAAAATACAAATCCCACCACAACTCCTCCAGTTAAATTGATTAGGAGAAGCAATAGCTTATCTGAAAGCAGTTCTATTGTAAAGTGCTGTCTCTTTCTGAAAGCACAGGATCAGGGACAAAGACCTGAGATGGCTGCCTACACACCAATATTACAGTTACAAAATATATTTATTGGTTTATTGGAGTAAAATTTTATATGGTTTGAAATAAAAAGTACACATACTTGCAGAATGCATATCCAGCTAAAGTTCAGTATACTGAATGTGTTATATTTGTAGTAATTGTTAAAAAAACATAAGTAGTTAAAAAATATGTTTATTTTAAAGGAGAGAGAACACAAAGAGCAAATGACCCATGGTGTGAAGAGTGAGGGTGTTTGCCTGCTTCATGCAAAACATTCCCCCTTTAATCAATTGATGTGTCATATACACTGTGTAGACAAAATGGAAACATTTTTGCTCCATATGTAGAACATTATGCCAAACAGATAACGTATGTGTTGGCAATTACAGGTATCTATCTATCCAGCACCTCCATAAGGCCAGTTATAGCATTACATTTGAACTAATCTGGCTACCATACTCCCAACATGTGACCCAGCACAGGTCCTTGCAGGAGCTTAGACTCTATTTTGCAGCCCACGCTGTGGAAGAAGCACACATTTTTTCATTCTCCCTTTATGGTTGCAACGTTGGTAGGGAAATAGACTTAAAGCTGTATTAATCCAGCTTTACAGATGCTAGCACCTCAGAGACATTGTTGCATTTACATTTTGTGCTTTGTGTTGCAGTTGTGTACTTCTACATGTTTATATTGTACTGTTCATTGCAAACATGCTCATTGCATGTTTGTTATTGTTGCAGTTTCACCTCTTCACCTTGCCCAGCCAGTAAAAATCTGCTATAAAGAACTGTATGAAAAATAATACTCCTTAGCTATCTTTATTGCAGTCCATATCATGACTAAAATATTAGAGAGAACTACACAGTGTCGGACTGACCCACTGGGATACCAGGAAAACTCCCGGTGGCCCAGGTGTCAATGGAACCTCATGCTGCTAAACTTTTGGCCTATTTCATGGCCATTCCCTATTCTATGAGAACAAAGAGGCTAAATAGATGGAATAATAGATTATAGTATGTAAACAAAACAAACTAGGAGAATAGAGGTTGATTGAGGAGATGAAGAATATTAGTGCTGAGAGTGGGCCCCTGGTCTAAGGTTTTTGGTGGGCCCCTGGTGTCCCAGTCCGACACTGGAACTACATCATAAATTAAGATTTATCAAGGGTCGAAGTGAATTATAGGGAATTTCGAAGTAAAAAAATTTGATTCAAAGTAATTTTTTGGATACTTCGACCATCGAATAGGATACTATGACTTCAAATTTACTTCAAATTCGATTTGAAGTAAAAATAGTTTGAATATTCAACCATTCGATAATCAAAGTACTGTCTCTTTAAAAAAAACTTCAACTTCAATACTTCGCTAAATTAAACCTGCCGAAGTGCTATGTAAGCCTATGGGGACCTTCTACAACCATTTTCTAAGTCTTTACACATCGTACGCTAGAATCGATCGAGCGATTTTACTTCGATCGTTCGATGGCCAAATTCGGTGAAAAATACTTCTTCTTTGATATTCGAATTCAAAGTATTTTAATTCGATGGTCGAATTTCAAAGTATTTTTTACTTCGAAATTCGACCCTTGATAAATCTGCCCCTAAGTGATTGTACCTACTTGAACCTCAAATTGGCACATACTGTAGCACATTTCTCTACAACTTGTTCAGTAAAATAGAACCCTGTAACCAACAGGAGCCTTGACACGTTAGGTACAGGGGTCCCTTATGTGTAAGATAAGTCAAGTCAAATCTAATTAAAAATATTTTATAACCATATCTTGTTCATACGGTGTCTCTTCCCACACTGCAAATTTGTACCTCCAGTACAAGGCATGATATTATGAATTTTGTAAACAAATATAACATTATGGGTATAAATACCCCCAAACTGTAACCAGATTATCACTGAATTAATTATATTCAATCAATTGCATCTGTTCTTTTTGCTAGAAAACGACAGTATCCATTCCTCAACAGAGGTATAAAACATGAAACCATATCTAAAATTAGAATTGGTCTTTGTCAAATAATTTATGGTTTCTCTTGATAAAAACACGTATTAAAAGCAACAGAGATTCAATGATTTCTTGAATTATGAATCTAAGAAACTTGCTTAAATAAATAGCTCATGTTTTTTGCCCTGAGCAAAACCGAGTTGTAAAGAGATTTCACCTATAACACGACGATTCACATCATAGGAGACATGCTGTGCATGAGAAGCATATGTTCCTCCTTTGTACTCAGCTAGAGGTTGGAATGTACTGTAAAATGCCCAAAGCAGAATACTTTTAAGTGGAATTGCTAAAACATATGGTTATTTATATTTCTGTTTATGGGTTAAAAAAAAAAAAACTGCCAGAAAACTGAGTGGATGCTGATTTATCATCCATTTATTTTACCTGTTCTTTATCCAGTTAAAAATAATTCATATGTTTAAAAATGATTACTGTAATAATAAACCAATACCTTGCACTTGATACTAACCAAGATATAATTAATCCTTTTTGGATACATGACTATACTAACCAACTGTGCCAAACTGAATTTTTAAAGGTTATGTCTACTAGGTCACTAAAGAGGATGATTGTAGAATTGATCTCAAAGACATTGGACTGTAAGGCAGGTGACTGTAAGGCCCAAAGGCCCCAGAGGTAGTGAGGACCAAGGGAGGAGGTAGCAAAGTCCACGTTGCAGTACAGATTAGGATGAGACGAAAGAATGGTCAACAGGCAACAAGGTCAGTCCAGGCAGAAGAGGTTCGAGGTCGAAGAATTCAGGCAAAAGGTCGGTACACAAATAGCAAGGATTTCACAAGACCACACCCAGGAGTAGCAAGCTAAAACCTATAATTGGGCACTGATGAATTTCCAGAGCTCCTTAATATAGGCCAAGATTTGGCGCCAAATTTGGACGCATCGGCGTCATGACGTGTGCGTGGACGCGCTGACGTCAGCGACCGACGCGCTGACGTGTGCGACCGACGCCGGCGCCAATTATTGACGCAGACGCCCGTTCCGTCGCCGGCAACCAATCAGAGTGCGGGAAGAGGTCGGCGTCATCCAGCCGCGTCCGTGAGGAACCAGGGAGCCACCATCCTGGACGCCATCTTGGCCACCATTTTGGAATCCAAACTCAGACTCCATTACAGTGGCAAAGCATAGTGACTTTATACACCCACCGATTCTCGAGAGATCCCATTGAAACCAGAAGTCCAAAACATTTTTAGGGGGGTCTGAATTAATGTCAATATTTTCTGCTACAAACTCTGATCAAGTCAGCTCGGGCTTATTCAATCAATTTTCTCGAAAATTTGCTTTGCTGATTTTTTATCAGATTTTCAAGATTTTTCGGATTTTTTACCCGAAAACTCCAAAAACGTCAGGGTATTGCACGAAACCCATCGCACATCAAAAAACCATTGGGCCTTCTCCCATTGACTTATATGCAAGATGGACAGGTCTGAGATGCCGGATTTTCTGATTTGGACTTTTCCATCCTCAGGGTTTAAAAAAGTAAATGATGTGAGATTTATTAAAAAAATCTGAATTAAAAAAGTACAAACAGAGAAAAAAATGCTTGAACGATTCCCTAAAAATATGAATACATTAATAACCTTGAGTTTTTTTGGGGAATTTCTAGTGGCGACCAAATCTGAGAACTTCTAAAAGTCCAAATTGATTTAAAGCAGTCTAATAGGATCAGTGCAGCTCACATTGACTTCTATAGCACCTCTGCAACTTTTATTTGGCAATGGTTTGCCTTAAAGGTTTTTGTATTTTTTTCACTAAATAAATCTAAATGTTTTTTAGTTTTTAAGAAATATAAAAAAAACACAAATTATTTGAGATTTGTGGAAAACATTTAAATTAGATTGTTAGTAAATGACCCCCTTAGTAGAGAACTATAAGCTACATAAACGGGCCACTTTCAAACCATATATACAGACTATAGTGTATAATTTAGTTTACAAACACAGGCCAAGTATAGTCTCTTCAATTTTCCACATCCCTCCTAACTTAAACATCTCTCCACCAGCTTATTAGCTGTATCAACACAACTCTAAACTTAGAAGGATTCTGTCACAAGAAAACATGCTTTATACAAAGTGTGTCAGTTAACAGTTATGCTCCAGTAGAGTCCTGCACAGAAATCCATTTTCAAAAGAGCAAACAGATATTTTTGTATTTCATTTTAAAATCGGACTTGCGGCTAGACATGTTCTTTGTTTCCCAAGTGCCCTCAGTCATGTAATTTGTGTTCTGATAAACCTCTGTCACTCTTTATGGCTGGGCTGCACATTGGAGGGGGGAAGGGGTATGGAGTCAATCTACATACTGTAGTTACATAGTTAAATTGGGTTGAAAAAAGACAAAGTCCATCAAGTTCAACCCCTCCAAATGAAAACCCAGCATCCATACACACATCCCTCCATACCATCACATAAATTCTATATACCCATACCTATACTAACTATAGAGTTTAGTTTAGGACAATTGAAGGTGGCAGCAGCAAAATCTTTCTAGACCCAAGATGAACATCTATTAAAATAACATCATTGAGGCTGGGTAAGGTCTACTCCACTTTTTGTTGTAGCTTTGCCAAAGCATCAAATGGCCCCAAACTGCATAATATTATTGTGTCCCAGTATAAAGACATCTGTTTTATCTGTGCTTTTAAATGTTCTAACTGAAATCCTCTAGAGAAAAAATGGTTCAATAGCAGCAAATCCTAGAAAAAAGGAGAAAAAAACGAAAATGATCTGGCTGCACATATATTTGATGCCTTTTTTGGTGAAGAATGTTCATTTGCTTATGTTATTAAGTTCTAATAGCATTAGCCTTTGAGTTAGTGTATATAGTAACACGACTTTGAGAAATAAAGTGAAAGCACTCAGTGCCATGCTGCTATAGTAAATATACAAAAGTCAAATCACTTAGGGCCATGCAGCTATATACAAAGTAACAAAGAGGTTGATGTTATCATAACTGGATAACCTTGCATTGATAACTGCTGATTTTTATTCTTTTGCTGCTTCTTAATCAATTTCTTCTTGCTATTAAACCATATATAAACATATTAGATCATGGTTCTGTTTGACATATTTTTATAAAATACACTGTTTATTTTCTTTTCACATCCCATACAAGTCTTGCTATGCTATAAAACAACATAAGAGGGATTTTCAATGCTGGTATGCAGAGATTTCCTTTTTCCTGATCTCTTAATATAAACAACCCGATTTTTCTTTTTTTTTGGTTTACACTCAACATGAAGTTTGGCATTTATCATTTGAAAAGAGCACTTGTAGCTGTTCTATACTGAAACATCAACACATATAAACTGAATTTGTTGAGGGGAGAGCTATTTCCAAACATATCTTTCTGGCAGAGAAGAACCCATTTTGCTCTTCACAGTTGCTTTTGTAAAAATTAAGCTATCTTTATGTAAGGGATATTAGCATTTAGAGCCCAGTATGCTGACTTAATAATCAAAAATGCTCATTCTTGTTATGTTTTTTTCTGACAGTTACGAAGATAAAAAGCATTTTTGATACCAAGTTAGAATGCTCATTTGTGTATTATTTCAAGAATATTATATCTAGGGGTACTATTACTTTGTTTTTTTCACATAATATTTTATTGAAATCTTTATTCTTTTCAAACTTACTTTTATCCATTTATATTTTTAACAGTAACTTATTAATGTTTATAATGCAGTTGATTTAACTAGCATTAATCCACTAAGTGGAGCATGCAGAAACGCTTCTAAAAAAAACAAAAAAAACATTGATGCAAAATCTCCATGAATATGCTATTCTAATTAGTGATGTACGGGCCGACCTGAAACGCGTGGGACCCATGGGTTTACCCGAGGGTTGGGCAGGTTCGGATTTACTTCAACACAATGTTCTCTGGCCAAGGTTGTGTTCTAATGCCCCACTTCCACCTCTGTGCTTGCTTTTTTACACACTCGTGCCAACATGCCCCACCCCCTCCTATGATTTCACAGAGGGGCGGGCGCCCCTTTATAGTTGACCTGCAAGAGAATGCTGTTAAGAGAACAAGCTGATATGTTTACACATGTTTGAACTACTGTCTTGGCAAATCCATTCCCTTTAATCAAGAAAAGTTCATCATAAAAAGAGCATTGTCAAGCCTAAAGCCTTCCCTTTAACCAACCCCACCACCCCGGTTTTCCTTTCCATCCCATAAAGTAACACCTTCGATCATCTTTATTTGTGACAAACCAGCCACCTATTTATATATATATATATATATATATATATATATATATATATATATATATATATATATATATATATATATATGTGTGTGTGTAATGCTATATAATAACCATTATAATTTATAGGGCATTATTTATCAAGCTCCGAATATCCTAACCTTGAATAATTCATAGTTTTCGGACCCAAAAAAAAAAAACTACGAATTTTTTTCTAGATTCATTAAAATCCGATGGTCTAAAAACTCTCTAAAAGATCTAGAGGTCCTGTATAAGTCAATGGAGAAGGTTCCCGTGCACTGATGTCTGTAGCGTTATCTGATGATTTCTAGGTTTCGGCGCAAAAAAACTCTGAAAATTCAAATAAAATCTTCGTTTTTGCGGGAAAACTCAAAACTATTCAGAGTTTTCGGGGAAAGTTTGCCCTACCCCATTTTTTTCAGGCTTTTTTCTTCATAAATAAGGTCCATTTGGGAATTCGGGGTTGCTCAATGTTTAATATTAGAAAAACTGAGATAAATTCGGACCTTGATAACTTACCCCCATAATGTTGACATAACAGCCCATTCCATATGACATGCCCGTTAACATTAAATAACCATGGCTCTTAACTCAAGGTAACTGTCCAAAACTGTAGTCCCAAATATATCCCTCATATCCCTAACAATATGAATTTCCCTTTAATGGCTATCCTACATAGAGATTCCATGGGAGCCCCTTTCTAAACCACAGATTAATGCATAATATTGTACCTTCTGTGGGGGTAGCTGTAAAAAGGAAAACTGCACCCTTACAGTCTCTTGTTTATATGACACTGTGAATTCAGCCAAATTGTAATAAGTGGCTATATTTATTTGATAGGCCTTATCTAGTATAGGTAGATCTAAAAACAACTGGACTTGCTGAGTAATCAATGAAGACGCTTCACTACTCATCCGAGCAGCTTCTTCAGTTCAACTGACTGGTGTGGGAATTTCTCGGCATATAAACTCTTCCACTAATCCAATCACAATGGCACATTGTAACTCTTCAAAGAGGTGACATCTGAAGAAATTCACAGAGGTGTAGATTCTGTGTAGTTACTGTGATAGGATTATCCAATGGGTCATGCAACTCCTAGAGAGAGGTGTTACTTGTGAGAGTTGCATGAATGGATGTGTGTACCGCCGGGGTACAGATGTTAGAACAGCATTGTATGTAGCAGACAGGTGGTGTTGAAGGCCCCCACCTCTGTTCAGGGATGGTTTCTCCACCTTGACATGAATCACCTCTTTCACGCCTCGTTCAAACCAGCGGTCTTCTTTATCCAATATTTGGACCTTGCTATCTTCAAATGAGTGTCCCTTGTCTTTTAAGTGTAGAAAGACAGCTGAGTTTTGCCCTGAAGAGTTCGCCCTCCTATGCTGAGCCATTTGCTTGGTGAGCAGTTGTTTTGTCTCCCCAATGTATAGATCTGTGCACTCCTTGCTACACTGGACTTGGCGTGAACGAGGCGTGAAAGAGGCGATTCATATCAAGGTGGAGAAACCATCCCTGAACAGAGGTGGGGGCCTTCGACACCACCTGTCTGCTACATACAATGCTGTTCTAACATCTGTACCCCGGCGGTTTCAGAACACTTCACACATCCATTCATGCAACTCTCACAAGTAACACCCCTTTCTAGGAGTTGCAAGACACATTGGATAATCCTATCACAGTAACTACACAGAATCTACACCTCTGTGAATTTCTTCAGATGTCACAGAGTTACAATGTGCTATTGTGATTGGATTAGTGGAAGAGTTTATATGCCGAGAACTTCCCACACCAGTCAGTTGAACTGAAGAAGCTGCTCGGATGAGTAGTGAAACGTCTTCAATAATTACTCAGCAAGTCCAGTTGTTTTTAGATTGACCTATACTAGATATACCATGACCTGGATGAATGAAAATCTTCATAGTCATATTGATAGGCCTTAGCGTTTTTACCCATAGTTCATTGTGTTCTTATAACAATTTTACTATTGATCAAACTACTGTTTTGTTTCACTGGTTTTGGCTATCAGTCAGTCCTGATCTTGGCTTGTTTTGCGATTATTCTCTTAGTTAACTCTTATCTGTACAATGTTTAATGGACTATGGATAGCTTTCATGTTTAGCAACCTTGCAATAGTGGGCTCTCCTAGAACCTTGTACAGTACTTTACCTGGCTGATACCAGGACTAAGAAGGTATATGAATATGAGTATTGTGCAGTATTTTCAGGAATGCAAAATGTTTACCTTAATGTACATTGATTGTATTTATACATGTTTTAACACACTGAGTGATTATGTTTCCTCTAGCAAAATTGAGGCAATTTGAAAGTCCTTTCTCACACAAACTGGCAATACAATACAAACATTAACTGTTCTTCTACCAGGAACCACTAAAAGGATACCAAATGCTTTTAACAGCATCTTAAACTGGTAAATGTGTTTATACACCCACATGGATTCTTTTGCCTAAAAACATGTATATTTATATATGTTCAAGTAAAGCGATCAATGTTTATATGAAATGGCATTAATACCTTTGAATTACAGTATATTATTTCACAGCAGAACAGTCTGTGTCACTTTGAAATACACAAAAATTTAAACCATTTACAATGAGAGTAGATTTTCATTGACATATGCATGTAATGAGAGGTACTGCTTAGATACATGCCTTTATCAAGTTAACAAAATAATGCTATAGACACCATCAGGATAATATGACAAAAGCAAGGAAGAAAAGCATACTAGATTAGAGAATATGGATGAAGGGCAAGTAAAAGTTATATAGAATGTAAGTGGACCATATTGAATTATCATGAATGAGTCAACTGACAGCAGCACTTAAATACCAGGCAGATATACAAATGTCTGACAACCACTAGCAATACTGAGTAGCAAAAATAAAATACACAGGGGGTTATTTATCAAGGTCCGAATTGATCTCAGTATTTCTAATATCAAACTTCCAGCAACTCCAAATTCCCAAATGGACCTTATTTATGAAGAAAAAAGCCAGAAAAAACAGGGTAGGGAAACTTTGGCGCTTTCCCCGACAACTCCGAATTGTTCTGAGGTTTCCGCACACTGGAACCTTCCCCATTAACTTATACAGGACCCCGAAAGCTTTTAGATGCTGGGGTTTCGGATTCAGAGATTTTAGACCATTGAGAAAAATTCATCTTTTTTTTTTTTTTTGCACCAAAAACTACGAATAATTCTAGGTTCGGCTATTCAGAGCTTGATAAATAACTCCCACAATGTCAGACAGGCTTTCATGGGCCTCTAAGAAGATATGAAGCCCATTCATTAACATATTTTACCATTTCCTTTCCTCAACATTTCATCTTTCCTTGTAATGTCCTCTTTGTCTCTTGACTTCTCTCTCTTAACATTTAATTGCCTTTTAATATAAATATTTCCCTTACTTATAGGCATTGCATCTTTATTTATATTTATTACTGGCTAAAGTTCCTCACCTTCTAGTTTGACATTGTCAGAGGAGAGGCTGAAATAAAGAAATTATTGATAAGGCCACCATTCACCCCTAGTCCCTCATATTTAAGTAGTTCTGGCAGTGATAAGTAGTAGCTAGGATTTACATAATTTTTTTACCATTATTCTATTAATACTGTAGGCATAAAAGACTAAAGGGTATTTACATATAGTCCATTCCCTTTCTAGGATAGCCACACCAATTATGCTCGTGAATGGGTCTTATAGTCACCCAAACTAAAGGAAGATATATAAATCACTGAGTAAAGGCTTGTTGATGGTGTAGTAAGGAGGATGTGTTTGTACTATAACTCAAATCACACTGATAATGGGATATGGGGTTGTGTTTGTATATTCTATGACAGAATGTTCCCAAACCTACAATCTTCAGGTGCTTTGGAAAACAGAATTAAGGATAATGATGTCCTCCTCCTCTTCCCTTTTCTTCATTTATTAACTCCTTAACCCATACCATTCATTGGGAATGGATTCAGAAAATAATTTGGCCTGAGGGACTTTTTCAGGAAACTGGTTTGTAGTAGGATGCAGTACTCTAGGTAGAAAAACATAAGGGCATGGATGTGTTTTGCTTGAGTAAATAAGGGATGAATAACTTAAAATATATGTATATTGGAATTGCAATATTGTAGAACTAAACTATCTTGCATGCCTGTAATGACATTTCCTAGGAATTTCAATGACTGATTTACTGGAAATAATTTAATTTTTTTTAAATATTAATAAAGTATATATATATGGTGTCAAGATATTTACAGTTCATTTACCAATCATGTTACTTTGCTGGTCTTGCATGCTAAATAGTAACATTGACCTGGAATGTAGTGCAGTAAAGGGCTGGAAAGGACAGTTTAGAAACAAAAGTCACATAGGGTTTCAATTATCATTACCTTTAGCATAGTTGAGTCCAACAGATATATAAATAATTTACAAAGAGGTACTAAAAATTCATATTTTGCGGAAAAACACTATTTATTGTAAACTTTACCCAGCAACAAATTATATTGGTTAATAAGGTGTTTAAATAGAGGCACATCAGTGAAGGCTATCAATATGGAAAAGATGAATGAAATGTTGTACACTAGGAGCAAAAAATAAGATACACTGAATTCAGGATTCAGTTTGGGATTCACCTTTTTCAGCAGGAATCGGAATCCTAATTTGCATTTGCAAATTAGAGCAGGGAGGGAAATCTCGTGACTCTTTATCACAAAACAAGGAAGTAAAAAAAATGTCTTCCCTTCCCACCCCTAATTTGCATATGCAAATTAGGGTTCGTATTCGGTTTCAGTCAAATCTTTCACGAAGGATTCAGGGGTTCTGCCAAATCCAAAATAGTGGATTCGGTGCATCCCTAAAATAAATAAAAACATTTTTTAAATAAAATGGTCTTTGTTGTATTCAATTCTGACTGTATTGAGTTTGCTAAAGAAAAGACTATATTTTATTGCAAATATATTGCAATCATGATTGTAATAATATATTACAAATAATTTGTATTTCAGGATATTTTTGCATCAAATCTTGTGTGTGGAATTTCAGGGATCTTAATAAGTTATGGACTCTATTGACTGATTTTTGGCTTTTTTTTTTTGCCTTCCAATCAGAGAATATGCCAACCTGTAGGGTCTACAATGAACTTTGTATGAAGTTGGCCAGTTTACAATTCCAGATGCAAGAAATGAGACATTTTGCATCACAGAATCCTGTCCACATCCCTGGTCAGATAGTTGGGGTTCTTTTAACTGCACTTGTTAGAGGTATTAGTTGACCTGGAAGTAAGAGGGACTGCGTATGACTAATTGTACAATATTTGACAGACATTGAGCTACTTTCTTCTATAACCCAAAAGTCAACTAAATGCCCTCATTTAGTTTAATCCTTATTCAGTTTTTTGAAAATATTATAAAATATTAATTTTGTATAAATGTTTACTTCAATTGTTTAAATGTTTTACACCAACAACTTTAAAACTTCAGTTGATGTCTAGATTCAATGTGACAAAGACTGGTTTTATTTACGAACAATAATTGATTTTCAGATCAAATTCTGGGAGGCTGTGGAGATGCATATCTTCAGTCTAGTTAGTGGCAGAATAACTTACGGAAATACATTAAAATTAACGGTGTGCTGTTAATGGGAACCAAATATTAACAAACAGAATATGAGCATGAGAGTGCATATTTTAGTTATGAAGCTCAGCGTTTACTTTAAATTTACTTTAAATTCATATTACTGCCTATTTTTATTTAGTTTCTAGGCCCCTCTATAACCTTAAAAAATCTGCTGTATCATAAAGTCAGTTATACGTTGATTCTGATATAGGTGGATATGGGTTTTTGTTGACCTCACAATATAGTGGACAATTTGAAGCATCGGAATGAACCAGGAATGTATGCTATGTGTATCCTGTATATAGACATTCCAATATTTCCTCTTGTTTTCTCTTTGGTGAGTAGTTTAAGAATAATCGCCAGACATGTCTTTTGACAATTCTCCAAGGGAAGTTCTAAGAGTCACGTACATGAACCTAGTGTAGTAAACCTATCTAAAAAATTGAAAATTATATTTTTCAGACTAAGTTAAACACTGAGACATGGGAACAGCTAAAGTAAAGCGCATGGATGGAGATGCAGCTATATTTTTAACTTTCTAACATTAAATGTATTTTTTAACTGAATATCTCTGGTCTTGTGGATCCATTCAAGTGCCGGTCAGCTCTGCTTCCTTATCTTCAACAGCTAAAGTTCACCAACAGAGTTCTTTGTTCTGAAGTATAAAAACACAAAGCTATTGTCAGGGATCAGCACAAATGCCTTATACATTAGATCAGATAACTACCGTGCCCAGGTGACAGCAGTAGTGATGACCTAGTCTATCCTGGTGAAAACAGCGAAATTTTTCAAAGCGCATTAATGTCAACTGGTGTTTTTTCATTGCTTTCTTGTTGCACAAAATGCATAGGTTAATGGATCTTTTTATTTGAAAATTTTTATTTAATGCATTGTGCTTTATGTTGTAAAAATATTTTGGGAGTCTATATTTTTGATGCAGTACTGATATGCTGGAAAAAATTAAGCTCAACCCTTCTTTATCTCTTCCCATAATATTTATTTGATGTTGTGATTCCCTTACAAGAAGTAAACAGGGACAAAATATCAGCAAATATCTTGTGACCAAAAGGTGAATTCTGATGTTATCAGGGGAGCAAGTGAAATTTACAGGTAGCCAAAATACATGGACACTGTCTTGTACTGAAAACATAAACTAGTGTCATTCCATGAAAATGAACTTGTACTTTGTGAGACTTGTGGACAGGCTTTCAATGACCATGTGCCTAAACCTATAACAAACAGTTCGTTTTGCAGTTGGTACCATTTACTCTTTTACTTTTCTTAGTATTTTTACATAGAGTAGACTTCAATGTCCCTTCCATCAAATTTATCCTTCGGCTTCCATTTAAATTATAAGGGAAGATTTTATTTATCTGATTTATGATCCCTGAAAAGGAGATCTTATTGAAAACTGTCATAGTATGGGTATACTTATTTACCAGTCTTCCCACCAATGGCCTCTGGTTGCAGTTCTTTCAGACTCAGGAGCCTGATGCCAGCACTATACACTATCCATCTTCAGACTATTAAAGGCCTGGAACAGAAAAAACACAAGCACAATTTCCAGAGAGCAGAACAGTTACATGAGAGTAAAATCTTTGTTACTGCCACCTCAACTCATGAGATTTTACAGTGAAGATAATTGATTAAAAAAAAAGAGTGAAGACTTTGTAAAATCAAGAAGGTGTGAGGTTTATTTTACATGGAAAGAGTAGATTTGATTTAGTGCAGAGGATGAACGGGATAGTTTTCAGTGAGTATATTAAGGTTTTGGAGTTTGGGTATGGAAATGTTAGGGGCACATTTACTTAGCTCGAGTGAAAGAATAGAAGAAAAAATACTTTGAATTTCGAATGTTTTTTTTGGCTACTTCGACCATTGAATTGGCTACTTCAACCTTCGACTACGACTTTGACTTCGAATCGAACGATTCGAACTAAAAATCGTTAGACTATTCGACCATTCGATAGTCAAAGTACTGTCGCTTTAAAAAAAACTTCGACCAAGTACTTCGCCACCTAAACCCTACCGAACATCAATGTTACGCTATGGGGAAGGTCCCCATAGGCTTCCTAACAATTTTCTGATTGAAGGAAAATCGTTCGATCGATGGATTAAAATCCTTCGAATCGTTCGATTAGAAGGATTTAATCATTAGATTGATTTTTCCTTCGATCGTTCGAACGTAGGAAATGCAGTAAATCTTTCCAATATTTGAAGTCGAAGGATTTTACTTCGATGATTGAATATCGAGGGTTAATTAACCCTTGATATTTAACCCTAAGTAAATGTGCCCCTTAGTCTCTGAATAGATGATGTGTACCTGACTTAAAATACAATGCTTATAATTGCAGTTTATATTCTTCTTGGAATTATGCAGTATCAAAATAAAAACTGGGTCAATAGATAGGCAAAATATATTTTTTTTAAATATAGTTAGTGAGCCAAAAATGTAATGTATGAAGGCTGGAGTGATTGGATGTCTAATATAATAGCCAGAACACTACTTCCTGCTTTTCAGCTCTCTTGGTTTCCATTGACTGGTTACAAAGCAGTAACCAATCAGTGACTTGAAGGGGGGGCACGTGGGTCATAACTGTTGCTTTTGAATCTGAGCTGAATGGTGAGGATCAATATCAAACTCACTGAACAGTTATGTCCCATGTGGTCCCCCTTCAGGTCGCTGACTAACTCGGAAGTAGGAAGTAGTGTTCTGGCTATTATGTTACACATCCAGTCACTCCAGCCTTTATACATTAAATTTTTGGCTAACGAACTAAATTAGAAACATTTTTTATTTTGCACAGCCTATCTATTTACAAAGTTTTTATTTTTTCACTGAACTGTTCCTTTAAAAATCCCATAGAAATGAATGGAGAGAGGTGGTATTTCACTCTAGCGGACTGTGGTGATCTCTAACTTAACTTTTTTGATAAATATACCCCATGGAATATTCTTTTTTATCTACATTTATACATAAGAATAAGAACAGCAATACTGATTCACTCAGTGGACAAATTACCCCAAATTATTATTGTAAATAAATATTACATGCATTTTGTATGCAGTATACAATTCTTATTAGCTGTTAGATGTGTCAGATATTTCAATATGAAAACACTAAGGACAAACCTGCTCATGATACAGCTCATTTAGTTGGGGCCCAAACACTCCAGGGAGCCAATGGGTAAACTCTATTATACACATCAGTAGCATTAGGTTACTTTGCTTTTATATAATGCTGACCTTCTAATCTATTATACAAGTACATGTAATTGGACTGTTCTGCCCCTGAGGAGAACTTTCCTATTAGCCCATTAAATGTGTGCTGTGATTATATTACCCTTTTCTTCCAGACTAATTGTGTGTTGCATGGAACAAGCCACTGCTGCTGTGTCACATCAGTCGAACACTAGAATGACCATTTCAAACAAAATGTTCATTGTGCTTTTATAGGATGAAATTCGGTCTTGGCCAGGGCTTCTCCATGGACTAGCGTTGAAAAGAACATAACAACAACGGTAATTGAGTTTTCTCACTGGATCACCGCAGCATATATCCAACACAACTCTCATTTATCACTGTCACAAATCACGCTCTTGAAATAGGGGCCGGTATATCACCTTGTAAACCGTTTGGAGAATTCTATGTACCATGATTGTCTTTATATTTATAGTGTTGCTTAATCCCCTTACTGGTTCATAATACTTGTCCATGGCTTGGCAATGTCATAGAACTGCAGCTTGCCATCACACATGTTTAGCTCATAGAAATCCAATAACCTTATCACATAATGGCATACGTATATGCTCACTTGGTCTGAAATCTCCCTCCTAATATCCCAGTAAAAAAAACAGCCTAGTATTCAGATCAGAATCACTTTGGTGGCTGGAATTAAACAGACCATTTTTAGTTAATCAGTTGCAGGCAAAATGTTTTCCTCTTGGTGATTACCTCAGAGTCCATGGCTAGCCGAAGGAAACCCCACGGAAAAAATGATTTTCATTCATTGGGATTAGACTTTTCAATTCCATGCAAATGAGTGAGAATAGCTGTATAATTTCTCATATAAACAAGGCCTTAAGCTGTCCGCAGTGGAAATTGATTTCATAAGAACTCCTTTCCAAGAGGCAGCAATTAAAATAAAAATACTTAAAGGAGAACTCCACAAAAACATAGCTTAAGCTTTTTGAAAAGTAAACACGTCAAGCAATTTTGCATTATACATCAATTAAAGATATACTTTTCATGATTTTTAATGGTTTCCGACAGTTCCCTAAGCCTAAGCCACTGCTGATCTCTCTGACTACTTTGCTGAGCTGACTGACTACTGTTACTTTGTATCAACAGCCAGCTGTTCTCAGCCTGCATCCTTCTAATAATTCCCAGCACACGTGATTTCAAAAAGGAACAGAACATCACAGTGCAATGCATTGTGGGTTATGTAGTCTGTAAACTGTGGAGTAGTTTTGTAACATCAGTGTTTTAGTCCCTCCTTCCCTGCCAGGATTTCAAACGATGCAGAAAGAAAAGAACTGTTAAACAGCTGGATTTCAGCATAGAAAATGGCATTTATTCCTACTTTTTGAAGAAACAGGTAACTGTGATGGGTATATTAGGGGTTTCTGTGTTATGTGGGCCTCTTTATCAAATTTAGGTGTAGAAGCCAGAGTTCCCCTTTAAATAAGGCTTTGATACATTTTGGGGATTGTTTACTAAACTTCGAATGCCGAAAACCTGAAAAAAATTCTGTTTTTTAGTATAAAATGTTTGATCTTTTTTTTCACAATTTTATCAGATTTTTTTTCCCGCAAACAAAATTTCCCGGGAAAATGCATTAATAAATAAGCCAGAAAAAAACCTGTGCAGATTTTTTTCAGATAATATTGAGATAAATTCGGATAACCTCCTTCTAGTTTTTATATAGCACAAGAACTACAAAGAAGTTGCTAGTTGACACAAAGCCTATACTTTCAGCTGGGTGAAGTACAGAGTCTTGTTAACACTGGAATGCATCATTCCCCCCTCTGGTCTTGGTTCATGAGTGTTTGCAGAACTTCCTTTATAGCACAGTGCATTCATTCCCAAAGGAACCTAGTCAAGCTGTTGGTGCCACAACATTCACTATTATTGTAAAGGCTTACCCTGGTGGGGGTCGGCGGGGACATCTGCCGCGCTGCTCCTTTGCTTTTGCGCCGGTTCCTATGGTCGCACACGGCACGTACGCCTTCTTAAAGGCACAGTGACACTGGTGCATGACGTCAGCGCGCATGGCGCCAAATTCAAACCGGATTTAAAGGAGCTTCAGTGCTGTGTTCTTTGCCCTTTATAGGTTTCCTTATTGTGAGTTCCTGGTGCCTCTGTGCTGTTTAAAGCTTCTGTATCTTGTGATTTAACTACCTGTTGTGACCCCTGCCTGTTTCTGACGATCCTGACTTCCGAAATCCTGACCCTGCCTGGTAACCAACTTCTCTATTCCGTATCCTGCCTAATTGATCTCCTGGTTTGACCCTTGACTTACCTGCCCCAACCCGGCCTGATCGGACTTTGTATTCTGTCTACTCCTTGTACTGCGACCTTCTGCCCTATAGACTTCTGCTTTACTGTTGTTACTCGTTCAGAACCCTTCACTTTGCACCTCTGTTAATAAGACCTGGCGGCATCCGACTAGCCGAGGGCTCCTCCCGAGGTGAAAGGCGGCTGTTAAAGGCAGAAGCAAGAGCTGAGACCAGGGTGCTTAGCATCAGTTCTGAATTCAGGGTGCCAACCGTGACAATTATGAACCTTACTACAATGCCCACTGATGGCATATAGTTGATTGTTGTGTGTAAGTTTAATTTACTTTTATTGTTAGCAATATTGGTGATAAAATAAGTACAAAAAAAGTACTATAATAAATATAATATAACAGATAGCAGCAGCAGCATAGGCAGAACATTCTTTTCAGTTTCATATTCTGATGTGACTCATTATGCCATGGCCTCAACAGAAGCAAATTTGTGTGCAATTTGTAAATGTGTTGGAACAGAGAAAACAAGAGGTGTAATTTTCATATCACTGTAACGAATGTCAAAAACAATGCATCTCAGTGTATTAAATCTCCATTACACACAGCCTTCCATATAGTCCTATAATTCCTCTTTATTTCTTTGGGATAATGGGGTAGGGCACAAACATGTTATCATGAAAAAAAAAAGTATTTATGGCTGTTGAACTATTTACTCTTATTAAGATCACAGAAACGGAAAACGTTACTGAGAAAAAAAAACAGTTGAAATATTTAATAAATTAGCTATTTACATAAACTATTTCTTAGCATAGCCCAATTAAATGTAATGATATTATTCACATAGTAGATTCCCTTAAAAATGCACTCATGCTTGAATCTGAATATTTATTTGATCTTGAGCTGTCCTCTTAAGCTGAAAGAAAATAAATGTCGCTGTTCTTCGGGAACAAGAAAATGGCTTTGCACCCACTAGTTAAATAAACATTTGCAGTTCACGCTTCCAGCATCCGACACCCTATTATATGTGACAGATCCAATTCATCTGCTCCTTCACTCAGTATCTTCTCTTTTTTACCATTCACTTGGTGCTTTTCATTAAGCTCCCAAAATGGGTGCAACTGCTGTGAGGCATACGCTAAGTTTGTTTTTTTTTTACATCATCCGCAATTAATTTGGTCTTCATAACTGAAATTCAATTAAAGATTTGCAATTTAAACTCAATCTTACCAGCAGTTAATTAATCAGTAAAGGGCAGCTCATTTTAAATGTCTGTTTTCCTGCATGAATGAGCATATGTATTTATGGAGCAGTGAATGTTTCAGTGTAAAGTGTACAGCACATCCTGCGTGAATCTATTACCAATGTGCTTATGGATAGTGATAGGCGAATCTGTGCAAATTTTTTGCCGTTTCGCAAATATTTCGGTAAATTCACGAATTTTTCAGCGAAGCGAAACTCTGAAAATTTTTCGAAACGCATTGAAGTCAATGGGCGTCAAAATAATTTTGACGTGAGCGACAATTTTTATACACACGCGACTATTTTGTCCAAAGTCATTAATTTTGACGCGTGACAATTTTAATGATTATTCTGACGCCCGGCAATTTTTTTTTTCGCCTCAGTTTCACGAAACATAGAAATTTGCCTCAAATTCGTGCCTGACAAATTTATTTGCCCATCAATATTTATCACTACAATTGAACATATTCTTCTGAAGTTCAGCTTAGGCGCTACTTGGAAAGGCGATCCAGTGGCCCTATGAATGGTCATTTGTGCAGGATGAGCTCAGCCCCTTTTCAACCTGTATAGCTGATGTAATAAGAAAGCTGAAAATCCCCAGCACTGTATTAAAAATTGCACTAGTGGCTGACAAGCTAAATTATAAATTGAAAATTATAAGTAAGGAAATATATGTCACTACGCACACATTTTTTTTAAAAAAAAATCATATTCAATATTGCTGTAGATTTATTGCAAAATAATCAGTGTTGCATCTGTTGTGAGATAAAGGCAATTAAGAATGGGAAATAAAAGAATGTGATTAAGGGTCGGGGCACACTGGCAGATTCGGGGAGATTAGCCGCCCGAAGACAAATCTCTTCTTCGGGGTGACTAATCTCCCCGAACTGCCTCCCCTGCCTTCCCGCCGGCTAAAGTATAAATAGCTGGCGGGATGGCAGTCGGCAAGATTCGTTTTTCAAAGTCGCCCAAAGTTTCTTCGTGAGACAACTTCGGACGACTTCGGGAAAACGAATTGCGCCGAGTGCCATCCTGCCAATGATTTACATTTTAGCCGGCGGCAAGGCAGGGGAGGCAGTTTGGGGAGATTAGTCGCCCCTAAGAAGAAGAGATTTGTCGCCAGGCTATTAATCTCCCTGAATCTGCCTGTGTACCCTGACCCTTAGGAAAATGAAACAAAGTGCAAAGTGGATAAAAGTAATGAAGTTTGGAGGTAATGGAGGGTAATGTGCACAAAAATCTACATTAGCAGTTACATATATACAGTAAGTCCCTAACTGAAACACAACTATACTGAATGCACAATTGGTAGTGACTTATAGCGCTGATATTTTTATACACAGTCAGTCTCTGATGCAGTGAATCTTACACAGCATTTCACATTCACATAAGAGTCAGTTTTTTCTGGAAAACCCATGGACACAGCAGTGCTAACCACTGATCCATAGTGCTGATCTACTATATATATATATTAAAAAGCTTTAATATACAGTATGGCAATTAGGGATGCACCGAATCCACTTTTTTGGATTCGGCCGAACCCCCGAATCCTTCACGAAAGATTCAGCCGAATACCGAACCGAATCCGAACCCTAATTTGCATATTCAAATTAGGGGTGGGAAGGGGAAAACATTTTTTACTTCCTTGTTTTCTGACAAAAAGTCACGCAATTTCCCTCCTGCCCCTAATTTGCATATGCAAATTCGGATTCGGTTCGGCCAGGCAGAAGGATTCGGCTGAATCCGAATCCTCCTGAAAAAGGCAGAATCCTGGCCGAATCCCGAACCGAATCCTGGATTCGATGCATCCCTAATGGCAATGCCATTTATTATTGTGGCCAATATAAACAAACAGCGTTATCCTTTTTTTTTCATTGATATTTTTCTGTATAATAATAAATCAATACCTTGTACAAGACATTGACAAAGCTAGCAACCAGCATTCTGGATAATAAATCTCATACATGCGTTGTCCATTGAATGAGCATATGTAAGCTTTGCCTATAGAACACAGATTTTCCATTTATTCTGGGCTTATCACTGTTTTCTCCTTTTTCATCAAAATGGTTTATTCGTTTGAAGCCCTGGAGTCGTATAGATATTATAAATATATTGGATTCCGCGTCCTTCGAGGTAAAACATGAAGCAGATATTACCTGATCTCAGCATAGAAAATAAAAATCATTATTAAAGATTGTGTGCAAAAGCCTGCAGAGATTGGCGATTATTTTAAGAGATAATTCCCACTCAGAAGGTAATTTTACATATTCTGCTATAAAAATCTGATGGCTGCATAGTTCCTAGAGAAAGGCAGCTGGGTTGTGGATGCTTATAGATAGGAATAAACAAACTATCAGTTTCCTAGTTTATGTATGCTTTAAATGGAAATTACAGTAAGAACAATTTCAAACGTCACGCATTTTAACATGTCAATTAATAAAAAATATAAAAATAAATATGACCTTTCGCTTTTACCAGTTGAACATTTTCAGCAGTGAAGAATCTGTAATATACAACATATTTTAGATCTGCTTTAAACATACTGTTCCCAGGACCCTGCAGTTCTCAGACAAACTTCACTATATATGCAAAGTGCAAAGGACTTTTGTACCTTAAGCTATAGATGGGGGTAAATAATGATGGTTGAATGGCTCTCTCCTTGGTAATTGCAATTGGGATCCCCAGCACACTTATCCCCTAATAAGCCTATTAGATTTAGTAACACAAGCAGGAGCTGAGGCTGAGAAAAACACCATCAAGTTCAACCTTACAATGAATCTATTTACAGCGAACCAGGGAAGGCCACAATAATGTCATCAGCAAATTTTGCCAATGAGGAGAAAAATAAATTGCCTTCCTGACACAAATATTGCAATGGGATCTCTCCCCAAATGATTAACCTTGGTCACCTTAAAGGGAACCCTTCACCCAAAAAAAATATTCCAAATCCTATTTTATCACATTAGTCAAGCAAAATGAACTATAATTATACTATATAAATTATTTGAATCTTGTTTCCATCAGTCTTGGAATTCATAATTATAACAAGCAGGCAGCAGCCATATTGTGGACACTGTTATTAAGACAAGTCTTGCATCATCTCAGAATCTTGTTTTTGCACCAGAATGGGGGACCTGATGTCCATCCCCATGTCCTGGCTACACAATTAAATGGTTAAGAGAACTGGGGGAAAGTGAGGAGAGCAGTGACATGGTTACATAGTTAAATTGGGTTGAAAAAAGTCAAAGTGCATCAAGTTCAACCCCTCCAAATGAAAACCCAGCATCCATTCACACACCCCTCCCTACTTTCACATAAATTCTATATACCCATACCTATACTAACTATAGAGCTTAGTATCACAATAGCCTTTGATATTATGTCTGTCCAAAAAATCACAATGCCATTCTTAAAGGCATTAACTGAATCAGCATCACAACATCACCCGGCAGTGCATTCCACAACCTCACTGTCCTGACTGTGAAGAACCCCCTACGTTGCTTCAAGTGAAAGTTCTTTTCTTCCAATCTAAAGGAAGTGCCGAATGGAAAGTGAAAGTAATTGCCTGCCCTGCCTCTATGCCTAAGGCATAGAGGAGAGACAGGCAATATTTGATTGACCACTGAGATTTTTAAATGAGCTTACAACAGCTATGAACTCTTTAATAAAAAAAGATTTTGGTTTTTATGTTTAATTTGAAAAGGACTTATTATACTGCTGGGTGACAGGTCTGCTTTAAGCAGCTACACATCCATCTTCTAATTTCTTACTTTTACCTGCGTCAGTGCTGCCCAACTGTTTCCATATAGAAGGCCAATTATTCATTATACTACATAATTGGAGCTTTGCTCCTCTCATTATGACTTGCTAAGATTTGAGAGATCAGAAAGATTTAATAAGAGCTCTACATATAAACATTTCATGTGTATTCCATGTTCCCAAATCCTGAAAGCAACATCTCTGACCATCACCACAGCCATAAAAAATAGCCACTTACATAATGGGCATCAAAGCACGACGTACATGGAATGCTGATTTGTAGAGCTCTTATTAAATCTTTTAACTTTCTCTTATAGGAATCTCTTACTCGTCTGCAGGTACTAGACAACCATAGCATAGTCACTGTTTAAGGATGTGAGTGCAATGCCAAAAGTTGTACCGTCTGAGGGGGTCTGATACAAAGGTTGGAAAGGGAGTGTGCATGATGCCTGACAGCATGGCAAGAGTGTTTGAATTTGACATTTCCTATTCCTATTCATATTCCATATCAAATAGTACCAGTACCTTAGTTCCATTTATTCTACAGATTCTTATGGATTCTTCTTTGACTAAATAATGTATATATTGCTTAATAATGCAGCACAAGCAGACTGGATGGCTGAATCTTGGTTCTTAATGTTGTATATAAGAACCTACAGTATACTCATTTCTATTCAAGGCAGCCATGCATATCTGTGTTTGATACTTATGGAAAGTCTATAAAAGGTTCTGAATTATAAACAATGTTAGGTTTCTAACAAAAGCCAAATATCATAATCTGGGTCACTTTCTTAATTTCTAAACACATGTCCCCATGTATATTTAATTTAAATTACCTCTCATCCAAAGCAAGGCAGAACTGATCAAAGCATTGTGAGTAATAGATGGAGGCTGAATAAAAAAAAGAGAAAATGTGTGCCTATACAGGAGACAATTCATATGTTATCGCCCAGTGTTCAAGTTTATTGCTCTTCATTGACTAATTACCATAGTTGGCCAACATGACAGAATACTGCAGCAAATAAAAAAGGAATGTTAGGCTAAAAAACTGCTGAATTTTTATGACCATGCATGTGAAGGAACCAGCAAGGGATTCTTCTGTTTTGCTTCTGGTCCCCGTCAATAAATACCTGTGCTAAATGTCTTGTCACAGTATTCTAGCCATTTACTGGTTCACAATTGATCTACGTACTGTATTAAATTTTATAGCAAACAAGTTGGCATGAAAGATTAACAGCCAGGCCTTGATCATGAAAGATTGTTGGCCTCCATCCCAATAGTTAGTCATGTCAAGTAAAATAAAGGATGATCCCAAATGTATTATGATGTCTAATCCCCTGTTAAAGGGGAGTAAACAGTGTACATGAGGTTAAAGGGATACTGTCATACTTTTTTGTGATGTTTACACTGCAATAATTCACTCTAAATGTTATTCCTGTACCAACAACGTTTTTTTTACTTGTAATATTGGTATGTGGGCATCCATCTCAGGTCATATTGCCTAATCATGTGCTTTTAGAAAGAGCTTCATGATGGAACTGCTTTTAGACAGGTTATTGTTCCTCCTACTCAATGTAACTGTAGGAGTCTCATTGGAACTTTTATTCAGTGCTATTCTCAAATGTACCAACGAGCTGTTATCTTGTGTCAGGTGCTGTTATCTGGTTACCATTATTTTATTGTTAAGCTGCCAAGGGGGGGGGGGAGAAGGGTGCTATTACGTCACCTTGCAGTACAGCATTAAAGAGTGACTGAAGTCTATCAGAGCACAAGTCACATGACTGTGAACTCATGGGAAACCGACAATATGTCTAGCCCCATGTCAGATTTCAAAATGGAATATTAAAAAATCTGTTTGCTCTTTTGCAAAATGGATTTCAGTGCAGAATTCTGCTGGAGCAACACTATCAACTGGGTTCTGGAAAAAAAACATGTTTAAGAGCCTGCAGCAAAGGTTAAATACAATTTTCTCATAAGAACTCTGCACCCCTACTATGCATTATCAGGGTACCATTTTCTGTGTAATTGGACTTAAATAATCAGGGCAGGAGACAGTCAGAGAACAAGAGAAAGACATTCAAATACCCCTTGGAAGTCAGGATATAGACACCTTTGAAGAAAAAAAAGGATAGTATATTGCTCTCACAGTTCAATGAATATGAAAAACTAAGCTGCGCTGTCATTAAAAGGCTCATTAAAGGGAATGTAAAGGCAAAAAGAAATCTATCTTTAATAAGAAACCAGACTGTAGGCTGTGAAATGTGAAATTCCCCCTTCGTTTTACTCTGACTGCTGAGGATATGACCTTAACTGTTCTGCAGGGAAATCATCATACTTTCATGCAGGAGGGAGCTCCCCCAGAACTTACTTCCCAGAACTAGAGCAGCTTTGTTTGTTTCCCTGTAGAGCAGCCGGGGACCGTGTAGAGATTCGTATCCGCATCTGCATATTCTGTTTATTAATCAGTCTAGCTGTATCGGCTTCTATGGCAGATATTATTTGACTTGTGCTGTTTTGATAATTTATGACAATCACTAAGCTTAACCTCCCAACTGAAGCCCAGACCACACTGAGCATGTGCATGGTCTTGGTCTTGCAAAGATGTTTAACAAAGTTACAAGATGATAGCCCCCTGTGGCCAACTTTGAAAGCATACTGTAAATCATTTGTTTAATTAGGCTTCTAATGCAGTAAGTTCATGTTTATGTTTAGTTTACAAAATACAGCATTTCTAGCATTATTCAATTTTAGACTTTAGTTCCCCTTTAACTATTTTTGTTGTTGTAGTAGTAGTAGGCACTAAAATTGCCACAGCTTTACACCCCAAAAATATGTCTATATATATATATATATGTCTATATATATATATATATATATATATATATATATATATATATATATATATATATATATATACATGTGCCGAACACCAGCTGAAAAATAACTTTTATTTTTCATAATTAAATGGTAACACGGTAGTTCAGTCAGAAGGAGATGCCAACTGAGGTTGGCCTGCAGGATTCTTTATAAAGAGGCAACTTCGGGCGACTATAGAAAACGCATCACCGCGTGTGCATTAGCACAGGCGACTTTTCATTGTAGCCTATGGGGAAAAACGCTGAGGCAGTTAGGGGAGATAGTCGCTCAAAAGACGCCAGGCGACAAAATCTCCCCGAATCACCTCGTGTGGCCTTACCCTTAAATCTCATGAAAGTCAAGGGGGTATAAGTGTATGCTCATGTATCTGCCTGCATGCCTTTGAGGGAAATTTAAATACCTCCGCAAATCCGCCAACTTTGCCTTCGCCGCAGTTCGCCGCTCTTCACCAGGTGTAGATTCGTCAGGGCTGTGGAAATTCACGAAGATCCGAAGTTGCGTCCACAGAGCCGAAAGGTAGCGAAGCAGCACTAGCGAAGGCTACTTTGCATACGGTGGCAAATTTAAAATTGAATGGACGTGTATGCTGCAGCGCATACATAACACTACACAAGCCCAGGGAAAGTGAATAAAAGTATATAGAGCTGTTCTAATGCCCTACACATGTGCCCACGGTATAGTTTAAGGTGCCATATGTTATCAAATGTAGAGGGGAAGGTGGGCACTCTAAAAATATTTTCGATCTTTTCGATCACCCAAAAAACTGCATTGTTTTTTTGGGACTTAGAAAAATGTTCATCTTTTTTTTTTTTACAAACTCCTATCTACTCTATTGAACTTCGCTGGTCTGACCTGGAGAAGGAGGTAAAGTTCTGAAAAAAAACAATCTTAGTAAATTTGCGTAGCTTCGACCCCTTCGCCAGAGTGCAACTTCGCCAGGTGTTTGGTTACAAAATTGCGCTACTCTATCTAATTTGCAGGCGAATTTTCGCAAGGGCCACTGTTAATAAATTGGCGAAGTGGCAAAATGACGTCACACTGGTGAATTTTTGCCAGCGTTAGCCACTTTGCTGTTTAGTAAATGTGCCCCTTTGTGTTGCAGGTGCAAGTTTTGTCAAATTTACCTGTGCACTGCCAATATTTAAAGCTAAAGGTTGTGTTGGTGTGTGGTGTCCACCGAGTAGTAGATTACATCAGCATTTGCAACATTTGCTCCCCTTAGTGCACTTAAAGAGCAATTCCATCTGACTGCACTCTTCAATTCATGTCTGCCCTTACTGCATGACATGGTTCTTTAAACAGTGTATTCATTTTTTTGTGTTTCTTGTGTGTGGAAACACCTGTCTGCTTGTCCAATGCATTTAGCAGGCAGCAAGGTTACACCCTGTAGCAGTGACATTTCTTGAAGGTTACATTTGCATGTTAAAAATCGTCATACGAACTTAATTTACCAAGGAGAGCAACATTTTTCCTTATTCTTGGGGTCCATTTAATCTAACTGATTGCAACTCATGAACAAACATTAAGAATATACGTTTAAAAGGATCCAGCAACCAAGATTATGGGGCCCATTTACTTAGTTCGAGTGAAGGAATAGAGGAAAAATAGTTTAAATTTCGAATGGTCGAATATGTCTACTTCGACCATCGAATGGGCTACTTCGACCTTCGACTGCGATCTTCGAATGGAAAGATTCTAAATAGTTAGACTATTTGACCATTTGATAATCAAAGTACTGTCTCTTTAAAAAAAACAGGAATATCCTTCGATCGATGGATTAAAATCCTTTGAATCATTGTTTTCGAAGGATTTAATCGTTCGATTCGAAGGATTTAATCATTCAGTTCGAAGGATTTAATCATTCGATCGAACGATTATTCCTTCGATCGTTCGATTGTAGGAAAGGCGCAAAATCCTTTGACTTTGATATTCAAATTCGAAGGAATTTACTTAGACGGTCGAATATCGAGGGTTGATTAACCCTCGATATTCGACCCTAGGTAAATGTGCCCCTATTTGTCAGTGTCGAGATTCGGTATAAACAACAGTGTAACCATTTTTCTGTGTCTGTTTGTAAAGCTAGAGTGCCGGCTGTATTAAACACTGCTTGGTTCTTCATTGAACAAATAACACAACGTGTTAAAACAACAGATTCCGCCATAATAACATTATTGATTTTAGTACACAGCCAAGTTACAGAGAACAGTTTCCTTTCATTTTGATCTAGCTATGAGGATAGGGTAGTTATTTATTAGAATTATAGATATCTGCTTATAGCAGGAATCCAGTTTTTCATAACTTTCTTTATTAAAGAATCTCTTTGACAGTGTTGGACTGGGACACCAGGGGCCCACCCAAAAACCTTTGACCAGGGGCCCACCCATTAATCTTAGACCAGGGGCCCACTCTTAGTATTATTTTTCTTCCTCTCCTCACTCAACCTCTATTCTCCAAGTCTCTTTCCTTTACATACTATAATCTATTATTCCATCTATTTAGCATCTTTGTTCTCATAGAAATAGGGAATGGCCATGAAATAGGTCAAATGTTTAGCAGTATGAGGGCCCACTGACACCTGGGCCCACCGGGACTTTTCCTGGTGTCCCAGTGGGCCAGTCTGACACTGCTCTTTGACAGAAGTATTAGTTACAATTATGGAGCAGAACAGTGATCGCTAACCAGTGGCTCTCAAACAGCATGTTCCTTACTTACCCATTGGATGTTGCTCTCAGTGGCCTCAAAACAGGTGCTTATTTTTGAATAACTGGTTTGGAGGCAAGTTTTAGTTGCCTAAAAAAACATGTGTACTGCCAAACAGAGCCTCCTGTAGGCAGCCCACATAAGGGCTACCAATAGCAAATCACAGACTTTTCCTATGCTTATGTTGCTCTCCACTTTTTTTTTACATTTGAATGTGGCTCATGGGTAAAAAAGATTAGGGACTCCTGGAATTACATCTATGCACAATATCATTGCACTATACCATAGGCTGTGTGAACTGCCAGAAACACCACATTCACAATATCATAGAGTAATCATGTGGTTAATTAATCTATACTGGAAAATATAAGAAAAAGGTGCTACAGAGTACCAATGTAAATAGCTCGCCAAATGTATCCAGAGGTCCAGGTGCATCAGCCCCAGACCCTCCGCTTCAAGAAGTGGCTGAAATAAGGCAAATAGAACAAATGGGGCTATCTGGCACTCGATTCAATCCACAGGGCCAAAAAAAATAAGTAAAACAATGTTTATTTATGGACTTTAAAACTCACACACAGGGCAGCCATCAGGGGGGGACAGGGGGGAGAGTTGTAGGGGGCCTGAGGGTAAGGGGGGCCCTGCCACGCCACACTTACTTGATTAGCCAGGCCCCCCATCTTTCTGAGAGCTGCTGACTTCGGGAAGGCATGGACGTTTAAGGGGCCCTCGCCACCAATTTTCTCATAATGTGGGGGGGTCCTAGCCACCAATATTTTTTAATGGGGGGGGCCTGGCCACAAATGTTTTTTTATGGGGGGCCCTGACCACCAATATCTTTTTTTTTTTTATTAACATGTGGGAACCCAAGCCCATATTTTTTTTGTTTTTTTACTGTGTGGTGGGGGGCAGACCTGTGGGGGTGGGGAGGGCAGACCTGTAGGTGGGGCTTGCGGTGGGTGCAGCCCAGGGGGCCCAGGAAATTTTGTCGTATGGGGCCCTGCAATTTCTGATGGTGGTCCTGCTCACACATCTACATAAGCCCTGCATGTTTTGTGTCCTACAGGCACTTAATCATGGGCTCATGAGAGATCTCTTTCTCTATATGTTGTCCATACAGCCTACAGGTATTCGTATCAGTTCTGTTATCATTTTGGGCTGCCATTTGTCCTTCGTGGCTCTTCAGTTCATAGCTTCCAATTTTTCGTTGAATATCACAGGGGCCTCCAGGTTTTCAAAATCTTGAAATTATTATGGAAGAGGAAGTTTTTTTCTATGTTTGGGTATATGATCTGGGAATAGCAGTAACAGCGCTGTCTATGGTTCCTGGGGTATGTTCAGTTGGAGACCAACATTTATCATTTGAAAGATTTCCGTCCAGAGATGTTTCGCTGATGGTCAGTCCCACCACATGTGAAGCAACGTCCCTGTTTCGGCACATCCTCTCTAATACAAGGGCGAGGATTCTTTTGAGATCTTATGGCAGCAACTATGCTTAATGCAATGTAACAAGAAAGGCAAAAGTTGGTCCTTGCAAAAACAACCGATGTACAGCAGATAGAGGTATTGCTCAACCCTAAATGGCAATAACCCAATTTGTTCTTTAGCTACAGCTTAATGTCCAGGATGGATTTAAAGTAAGCATGTCTTAGAGGGGTAATTATGGGGACAATTATAAGATATTATAGGCATTTACAAAACGACAGCGAGTTATATATTTAAAGACAAATTTGGAAGTTTCCATAGTCTGTGTAAAATTCTGTATAAAAGATCACTAAATAATGAAAATATATATTCACATTCATGCATAATGTACATGCAGTCTGCATTTTTGAAGATGTTGCCTTGGCTCTAGAAAGCATGCTATCTTTAAAAATGTTGATTTTCACTCTTGAGAGCTCTCAGGTTATTAATATGCATGAGTGAAGGCGAGCAATAGCTGATACTAAACGGGAGTCGGCTTCTTTGTACAACAGAATAAACATACCTGCATTCAGAGATAAGATAAGCAAACAAGTTTACAAGTTTTAGGAAAGACTAAATGATATGTCATAGTAAATTAATAATTTTCATATTTTTAAATTACTGATCCTTGAAACAACAGGGCCCTGAAGCAACTGATGGATTTGAATTTCTTTCTTTCTGCTTACAATTTACCTTTCTCAGGGACCGAAAGTTGGAAAATGATGCAACAATAAAAGATTATTTGTTTTACATAAAAGGGAGTGCTGGTCTGAAAAACATTGGTGTATACAAGATTTAAAATGCACCCCTGCTTCTATTAAGATTGACCTTGGAGTGCAGATACTCGTCTGGAAGTTATATCTATCTATCTATCTATCTATCTCTCTCTCTCTCTCTCTCTCTCTCTCTCTCTCTCTCTCTCTCTCTCTCTCTCTATCTATCTATCTATCTATCTATCTATCTATCTATCTATCTATCTATCTATCTATCTAGTGCAGTAATTTTTTTACTTTCTTTGTAACACCTTTTTGTGCTCCTCTTTCATTATTTGCTCAAAAATATAAAATGTTTTTCCTTTCACCAGTGTCTTTTTTTACAAGTAGTGAAATAGCGGGGAGACTAATATCCCCGAACTGCCTTCCCGCCGGCTAGAATGTAAATTGCCAGCGCGATGGCACTCGGAGCGCTTCATTTGCCGAAGTTTCCTCGTGAGGAAGAAGAAGAGGAGCTTTGTCGCTGGGCGACTAATCTCCCCGAATCTGGGTGTGTGTCTCTGCCCTTAACAGTTGCATGACAGAGCAAAGAGACATGCAGCCACCCCCATGAATACAGCTTTGCCTGTGCTCTACAGGGCTATATTCATGAGTGTAGGTAGAGGGGGGTCATAGTAAATGACCCCCTTTGTCCAAAGTTTTGGCCCATGTTATTGGGTTGCTGTATTATTTTTGAAATACAAAGCACCTCTGTAAATAAATACCTCCCCCCTGCTATTCCCAGTTTATCTACTTACATTCTCCAAAGTACATATTTAACTTCTGTGGTGGTTCAGAGGCCTTACACAACCTCTCTGCCAACTGGGTCACCATAATTCCCTCAGTGGGAACATATTCAAGTACCAATGCATTTGTAAGTAAGAGCACATTTAAAAGAGCAGTTGTCCTTCAATATCAATAAGTGGATGTACTGCAAAGGGATTGGTAAGGTTACCTTTATTATCAAATGATTTCATCTGTACCTCCGACAAGACTGAGAAAATCTATAATCTGTTGCAGTTGTGTGAGTGTTCTTTTAGCATTCATGCATATTTATTTCGACATGTTAGTGAATGCGCTGTTATCTATCTGCTATTTCTGGCAGCAGATTAGGAGCAGCACTAAAAGTCCGATATGAGCAATATGCTACAGTCTCATGCTTTAACAATGTCACAGAACTCCTCACTGATGTCTATACTTATATACTACAGGCCAGTTAAAATTTGCTTTTCACTGTTATTTACTAAACTACGAATGCAACAATCCCAAAAAATTCGTGTTTTTTTTTTTTTTTAAATAAAATAGGACTTACATAGGGTCGAATATCAAGAGTTAATTAACCCTCGATATTCGACTGCCGAATGTAAATCCTTCGACTTCGAATATCGAAGTCGAAGGATTTACCACAAATAGTTCGATTGAACGAACGAACGAAAAATCGTTTGATCGAAACTATTAAATCCTTTGAATCGTTTGATTCTAAGGATTTTAATCCATCGACCGAACGATTTTTCTTCGACCTAAAAATTGATAGAAAGCCTAAGGGGACCTTCCCCATAGGCTAACATGGTACCTCGGTAGGTTTTAGGTGGCAAAGTAGGGAGTCGAAGTTTTTTTTAAAGAGACAGTACTTTGACTATCGAATGGTCGAATAGTCGAACGATTTTTAGTTTGAATCATTCGATTCGAAGTCAAAGGTCGAAGTAGCCAATTCGATGGTCGAAGTTGGCAAAAAAATCATTCGAAATTCGAAGTTTTTTCTATTCTATTCCTTTACTAGAGCTAAGTAAATGGGCCTCTTAAAAAATCACAATTTTTTCTGAATTTATTAAACCATGAGGATGAAAAAGTCTGAATTAGAAAATTCAGCATCTCAAACCTGTCGAGATTGCATATAAGTCAATGGGAGAAGTCCATGTTTTTTTGATGTGCGCTGGGTTTCGTGCAGTAACCCAAAAGTTTTCGGGCAAAAAAGCATAAGAAATCAGAGTTTTCGGGTAAAGAATCCGAACAAATCGTAAAAATCTGATTTTTTTTCCACAAAGCAGATTTTCGGGAAAATGTAATAATAAATAAATGTAAAAAACCCGAGCGGATTTGACTTTGTAGCAGAAAATGTTGAGATAAAATCGGACATTGATAAATAACCCCCTTGGAGTTTGATATACCTGTATCTGTCCACTGGTTCAAAGCAGTTACATTTCTACCAAAACTTTAAAAAAAAATTATTTAAGCTAAGGAACCTTTCAGATGGACTGCTTCGCCGTTGTTTCACAAATATGACCTTCAAATTGTATGGAGCTTAGTTAGAATGATAAGAGCAATCCTACATTTGAAATATAAATAAAATACAATTTAATATATACCCAGCCATCCCTTTTCCAAACCCTCACTCGCTTATAGTGTGACCTGAGGAATGTATTGAAACAGAGACTACATTTAAATTTGATTTTATCATTTCTCTTTCTCAGCAAGATTTCCATACATTTCTTGCATCATATGAGCAAAAAAATCTGTTTTTTACTCTCAACTCTCCACCACCTTTGACTTTAGCAACATGGCTACCAACAGTTCACAATGGAGAAGACTACTAAAATAATTATGCTAGTTTCAGTGCAGAAGTCAAGAACATTAATAATAACATCATCAATGACAAATTTAAGGATGTCAATCATCATCAATTAAACTGTCAGAATGTCTCTATATCTGCAAAAAACACCACACTTCTAGGATGCAAAAATAGCTTTTTTATTGATAAAATAGATTAAAGTGACTTATAGCTGTCAGGACTGGAGGAAGGTTCAGATCTTGTACTTTAATTTTGCATAGAATTTTGGAAGCTTCAAAGCAGCTTGTGCCGTTTCCTTTCTCTCTTTTTAGTAAAATGAAACCTAGAAACAAATATAGCTTCATGTCCCTAAAGGATTCACACCATCTGGCCTGTTCTGCTGTTAGCAACCAAGCATTTTGGGGAAAAGTACATCTCAGCAAATCCGACAAAGCCTCACCCTTCTCACTTAGTAGACACAGATTAAGAGAGCTATATCTAATGTGTATTATTCATATTTCATATATATCTGTCTATTGAGATATTGCCTACTCTCAGCTAAATTATGTTACATGGCAAATGTTAAAGGATGTATAGAAAATTTATAGACTGTAAGTTGTCACAGTCATGACCATCCGACCATTTATTTTACTGTTTATTGTTTGAAAAAAAATGATAAATGGTCATAAAAATAGGTGACAGAAAGATGAATGAATAGAGTGATAAGTGCAGAAGTGGATGTACTGATATTTTGATAGGCAGGATTGTGTATTGGATTTTGATGGAATGCCAGTTATTGCTGTAACTCCTACATGCAGACACACCATCTGTTTCATCGGGTGGGGGTTCTTGTGACCAGCGCTTTACTTCTGAATGGCAATGTGACTTCCAAGCAATGAGAAAATTTGCAGCATCTCACAGTAAAGCATGCACCAGTGCACCAAGGTACCTGTTTCCCATAGGTCAGACAAAAGTGTAGAAATAAAGAGAGAGAGAGAGAGAGAGAGAGATACAGCTAGATGCATTAGCCAGAACAAACAACAGCTGATTAAGCTTGGCACATTGGAATAAATCAATTGATGGTCAATTTTGTACAAAACAATTTAAATCTCAATTTAAGATCAAATATTTTCATTGAAATTTTTTTTAAATGGGAACACAAAAATGGACAACTATGCCTATAGGGCAATCTATTGTTCTAAGTCTTTATTTTAAGGGACCGTTATGACTGGTACCCCTTTATATTGTATACAAGCTCCATGCAATTAGTAGAGTAGCAGATTAGTAAATTTCAATAATTATTTGAAAAGTTCCATCCCAAACAGATCTCACCCAAAGACAATGGACAGGGGACACAAATAGACATGTATGTAGACATTGAGATATGCTAGAGCTTCAAAATCTTCAGATTTTCTGTCCCTTAGGGTGGTGGCACATGTGGCTACTTGTGGAGATTAGGCGCCCAGCGACCAATTGCCTCTTCTTCGGTTGACTAATCTCCCCTAAATTTACATTCTAGATGGCGGGATGGCACTCATAGTTACATAGTTACATAGTTACATAGTTAAATTGGGATGAAAAAAGACAAAGTCCATCAAGTTCAACCCCTCCAAATGAAAACCCAGCATCCATACATACACCCCTCTACTTTTAATTAAATTCTATATACCCATACTAACTATAGAGCTTAGTATCACAATAGCCTTTGATATTATGTCTGTCCAAAAAATCATCCAAGCCATTCTTAAAGGCATTAACTGAATCAGCCATCACAACATCACCCGGCAGTGCATTCCACAACCTCACTGTCCTGACTGTGAAGAACCCCCTACGTTGCTTCAAATGAAAGTTCTTTTCTTCTAGTCTAAACGGGTGGCCTCTGGTACGGTGATCCACTTTATGGGTAAAAAGGTCCCCTGCCATTTGTCTATAATGTCCTCTAATGTACTTGTAAAGTGTAATCATGTCCCCTCGCAAGCGCCTTTTTTCCAGAGAAAACAACCCCAACCTTGACAGTCTACCCTCATAATTTAAGTCTTCCGTCCCTCTAACCAATTTAGTTGCACGTCTCTGCACTCTCTCCAGCTCATTTATATCCCTCTTAAGGACTGGATTCCAAAACTGCACTGCATACTCCAGATGAGGCCTTACCAGGGACCTATAAAGAGGCATAATTATGTTTTCATCCCTTGAGTTAATGCCCTTTTTTATGCAAGACAGAACTTTATTTGCTTTAGTAGCCACAGAATGACACTGCCCAGAATTAGACAACGTGTTATCTACAAAGACCCCTAGATCCTTCTCATTTAAGGAAACTCCCAATACACTGCCATTTAGTGTATAACTTGCATTTATATTATTTTTGCCAAAGTGCATAACCTTGCATTTATCAACATTGAACCTCATTTTCCAGTTTTCTGCCCAGTTTTCCAGTTTAGACAAATCATTCTGCAAAGTGGCAGCATCCTGCATGGAACCTATAGTTCTGCACAATTTAGTATCATCTGCAAAAATAGAAACAGTACTTTCAATGCCCACCTCCAGGTCATTAATAAACAAGTTGAAAAGCAAGGGACCTAGTACAGAGCCCTGTGGTACTCCACTAACAACACTGGTCCAATTAGAAAATGTTCCATTTACCACCACTCTTTGTAGTCTATCTTTTAGCCAGTTCTCTATCCAGGTACAAATACTATGTTCCAGGCCAACATTCCTTAATTTAACCAGTAACCTTTTGTGTGGCACTGTATCAAATGCTTTAGCAAAATCTAAGTAAATCACATCCACTGCCATCCCAGAATCGAGGTGTCTACTTACATTCTCATAAAAAGAAATTAAGTTAGTCTGGCAAGATCTATTACGCATAAAACCATGCTGGCACAAACTCATAGTATTATGATTTGCTATGAAGTCCAGTATCTTATCCTTTATTAACCCTTCGAAAAGCTTTCCTACCACTGACGTCAGACTAACTGGCCTATAGTTTTGAGGCTGAGAACGGGATCCTTTTTTGAATAGAGGCACCACATTAGCAATTCGCCAGTCTCTCGGCACTATGCCAGATCTCAATGAATCCTGAAAAATTAAGTAAAGAGGTTTGGCAATCACAGAGCTAAGCTCGCTAATTACCCTGGGATGAATACCATCTGGCCCTGGACCTTTGTTAATCTTAACATGTTCTAGTCTCTTTTGAATTTCATCATGTGTGAACCATGCATCATTAGTTGTATTACTAGAATTGGGACTGTTAAGAAGGAAACCTTCACTTACTGATTCCTCATTTGTGTAGACAGATGAAAAATATGAATTCAGAATCTGCGCTTTTAATTTGTTTTCATCAACCAGCTGACCCCCCTCTGATAGTAAGGGACCCACCCCTTCCTGCTTCATTTTTTTACTATTAACATATTTAAAAAATAATTTTGGATTTTTTTTACTGCTTACTGCAATATCCTTTTCTATAGCAATTTTAGCTTGCCTTATAGCTTCTTTGCATGATTTATTGGCCTCCTTGTACCTCGGATCGCTTTGTTTTTTTTAAGTCGCCCGAAGTTGCCTCACAAGGAAACATCGGGCGAAACAGACCATATGAAGTAATAAAATATAAATTGAAGCTCTATACCCAGCAATTTTAATATGGTTTCTGAGAGGTATTGTTTCGCTATCCTTAGCTGAAAAAAACAATATGCGCTTTGTTGTCTGTGCTGGAGGAGATTAAGTGAGGGCAGCAAAATGTCCCATCTGCAGCAGCCCCTAAAGATTTGTTTTTTAAAAGATGTTTATATTAAATTAAAGATTATCAAAGGTAAAATAGGAAGCCTGCGGAATGTCTTCCTATAACCAATCTTTGGTGGGTTTTTGGTTGTTCAATCAAATAAGCCTATTGATTCAATCAAATCAATAGGCCCCAAACATGAATTTAATTATGAACTACAAAATTCCAATCTTTCATAAATGTATATGTTTTAATGGTTTATATTTTAAATTGATAGGCTGTGCAAAATAAAAATGTTTCTAATATAGTTAGTTAGCCAAAAATGTAATGTATAAAGGCTGGAGTGACTGGATGTCTAACATTATAGCCAGAACACTACTTCCTGCTTTTCAGCTCTCTAACTCGGAGTTAGTCAGTTACTTTAAAGGGGGCCACATGGGACATAACTGTTCAGTGAGTTTGCAATTGATACTCAGTATTCAGCTCAGATTCAAAAGCAACAGTTATGACCCATATGACCCCTCCTTAAGTCACGGATTAGTTACTGCCTGGTAACCAATCAGTGGAAACCAAGAGAGCTGCAAAGCAGGAAGTAGTGTTCTGGCTATTATGTTAGACATCCAGTCACTCCAGTCTTTATACATTACATTTTTGCCTAACTAACTATATAAGAAACATTTTTTTTTATTTTTACCAGCCTACAGTATCTATTTACCCAGTTTGTATTTTTATACTGAACAATTCCTTTAATGTCATGTGATTCTTGTTGTTAGTTCTACAGGGATGTCTACAAAACATTTTGTGGCCATGGAGAATATGAAAAGCGCTTAAATTAAAGTGGAGAAAAAGAAAATACAACATACAGCTAGTTCATTTACATCCCCCCCACCTCCAAAGGCCAAGATCCCTGTGTCTAAAAGATGTTTGAATCTTTATCAAATGAGAGGTGTGGGGTTACTAAAACACATCCACAGATTCTCTGCTGTAGGCACACATTAATACATACAGGTAATGCACAAATATCGTTTTCTGCCACACATAAGCTGATCCACTTCAGACACAACCATAATATGTCATACCTAGATTCACCTTCTATTGAAGCTAAGGTCAACTTTGCAATTGCTCAGATTTCTAGAGGTTTAACTGGCAATGGTTTTTTTTTTTGTTCAAGACAGCAGCTTATTTTTTGCACATAGAATTTCAAGTAGCTTGAGTCTGACAAAGCATTTTGCTCTATCTCCTCCTCCAGCTGCTTCTGTCTTCCCTGAAAAACTGCTGTCAGGTTGGGTTCTGGGCAAAAAAAATTATAGGATGGGTTCAGAATAAAAATTATAAAGGTGAGTAAATTGTAGCTGTGTATGCAGACAGTTTCTTAAATTTCCAATTTAGAAATGTCATTAGGGGGCAGATTTATCAAAGGTCGAGGTGAATTTTCTGATTCAAAATATTCAAATTTCGAGCTATTTTTTATGTACTTCGACTAGGAAATAGTCCAAATTCAATTTGAATTTGCAATTTGCATTATTTTTAGGAAAACATTTGAATCAAATTCAATTGAATGCACTATGCTTTCGATTCAAACTATTCGAATTCATATGGACCTATTTGAACGAAAATGGACCAATTGGACCCAAAAAAAACTTTGACTTAATTTCGGTTCGTCTTTTTGAATTCCAATTTTGAGGTTTTTTCAATTCCAAATTCGACCCTTGATAAATATGCCTCTATCTGTTACCAAAACTAAGGCAAAGTTTCATTTTGTATTCTCGATGGTAGGGCAGTGATCCCCGATCTGCAGTGTTAGTTCTCCTATGAGCACTATGAGTAGTAGTGTTGGGAGTTTCCTTAAATGAGAAGGATCTAGGGGTCTTTGTAGATAACACGTTGTCTAATTCTGGGCAGTGTCATTCTGTGGCTACTAAAGCAAATAAAGTTCTGTCTTGCATAAAAAAGGCCATTAACTCAAGGGATGAAAACATAATTATGTCTCTTTATAGGTCCCTGGTAAGGCCTCATCTGGAGTATGCAGTGCAGTTTTGGACTCCAGTCCTTAAGAGGTATATAAATGAGCTGGAGAGAGTGCAGAGACTAAGTGCAACTGAATTGGTTAGAGGGATGGAAGACTTAAATTATGAGGGTAGACTGTCAAGGTTGGGGTTGTTTTCTCTGGAAAAAAGGCGCTTGCGTGGTACATGATTACACTTTACAAGTACATTAGAGGACATTATAGACAAATGGCAGGGGACCTTTTTACCCATAAAGTGGATCACCGTACCAGAGGCCACCCCTTTAGACTAGAAGAAAAGAACTTTCATTTGAAGCAACGTAGGGGGTTCTTCACAGTCAGGACAGTGAGGTTGTGGAATGCACTGCCGGGTGATGTTGTGATGGCTGATTCAGTTAATGCCTTTAAGAATGGCTTGGATGATTTTTTGGACAGACATAATATCAAAGGCTATTGTGATACTAAGCTCTATAGTTAGTATGGGTATATAGAATTTAATTAAAAGTAGAGAGGGGTGTATGTATGGATGCTGGGTTTTCATTTGGAGGGGTTTAACTTGATGGACTTTGTCTTTTTTCAACCCAATTTAACTATGTAGTAGCTGGTCTGAAGAACAATTGAGACAAGATTTAAGGAGAATGTCTATTTGCCTCCCTGGATATTTCTGCAAGACCAACATTAAGGATGGGTTTAAGGTAAGTTTTAGAGAGAATGTCTATGGGTCACATTTACTTAGCTCGAGTGTAGGATTAGAAGGAAAAAAACTTTGAATTTGGAAGGTTTTTTTTTGCTACTTCGACAATTGAATTGGCTACTTCGACCTTCGACTACGACTTTGAATCAAACTAAAAATCGTTCGACTATTCGACCATTCGATAGTCGAAGTACTGTCTCTTTAAAAAAAAACTTCGACCACCTACTTCGCCACCTAAAACCTACCGAGGTACAATGTTAGCGTTCGATCGAACGATTTTTCCTACGATCGTTCGATCGAACGATTTTTCCTACGATCGTTCGAACGAACGAATTGCAGTAAATCTTTCGACTTCGATATTCGACATCGAAGGATTTACTTCACCGGTCGAATATCGAGGGTTAATTAACACTCGATATTCGACCAATAGAAAAATGTGCCCCCATGTGTTCCCTTAGATATTGAATGTATGGCAGAAAAACAGATATAGCAATTTTGCCATATATCTGCAACCTTGCAATTAACTTAAGGAAACTACTACCAAAGGCCTCATTTATGTCCACAAATAAAGTGAGCAAAGTGCAATATCGAGCACACGCTCCACATTTTTTCCCATAATCTGGTCGTCTGATGCAAGTCTGGCCAATGCATCAATATTAGCACAAATCTGAAAAGTAGGGGATGCTTTAGGCATTTGTGTTCCTCTGTCCCCCAGCATTGAACACAACAACCGCATTCTGATTGCATACATAATTAATACTAACCTTTGCACACCCTAAATGCTACATCCATCAATTGGTCTTCATTATTTATTTTTAATAGTTTTTAAAATCTGTAGCCTTCTTTTTCTGACACTTTTCAGCTAAAAAAACAAATGCTCTATAAGGCTACACATGGGGAGGTACATTTATGTGAGTTTTTTAAAAACGCCCCTAAACTCCCATAAATTTTTAATATTAAAAAAAAAAAATCAAATTTTTTAAACTTAGATGAATGTAATAGACCTGAAAACTTTTACGCATTAAAAACTCGATTCGAGTTTTTTCTCCGAAAAAAACTCGAATGTCTGGAAGGCTGCAAACAACTCCAAATTGATCCCTGGATGTCTCCCATTGATTTAAACTGCAATTCAGCAGGTTTTAGGTGGCGAATAGATGAATTTGAGTTCTTAAAGGGCCAGAGTATGATAAATCTCGAAAATCGAATAATCTCCTAGTTGAATTTAACAGTTTTGACCATAAAAAAAACTCGAAAATTCGAATTTCCATTTCGAATTTCTAATTCAAATTTTCAGTTCGACCCTTAAATCTGCCCCTGATTGTTATTGTTACTTCTTATTGCTGATCTTTCTATTTAGACCTTTCCTAATCATATTCCAGTCTCTCGTTCATACCAGTGCATAGGTAAATTGGGCCTTAGCAACCAGACTGCTAAAATTAAAAACTGCAGAGCTGCTGAATAAAAAGCTAAATAACTCAAAAAACACAAATAATAAAACATGAAAACCTATTGCAAATTGCCTCAGAATATCACTCTCTACGTCGTACTAACAGTTAACTCTAAGGTGAACAACCTTTTAAATAATAAGCCTGGTGGTAAACATGACCAGTAGAGAAGATACTTGATCTGTGCTACTGCACTGTGTTTCACAAGCAAAGGACATTAGACTAACCATTGGTTCCTTTGCTAAACACAGAAATATACATCATATACTACAAACGTAAAACTATTGTACAGTTCGGGAGCATAAAAACTAGAGATATTTTACAGTACTGTATTTCTCACTTAGTAAAAATACCTTCTTCTTTACCTCATCTACATTTAAACTGTCTACATTTAAATGTGGCCAAAACTAAGGAGTTAGTAGCGGATTTTAGAAAGTTGAGACCTGATCTTAAACCAGTCTGTATAAATGGGGTTGTTGTAGATGTGTTAGAGGAATATAATATTTATTGATAATAGGTTGGACTGGGCCAAAAACACAGAGGTACTATATAGGAAGGGCATGAGTAGACTTGTCTTCCTTAGAAGATTAAGCTCATTCAATGTTTGCAAGGAAATGTTGCTAATGTTCTATCATTCTGTGGTAGCTAGTGTTATGTGTGGTGTGCTGACAACAATTCGACTGAAGGTAGCTGATGTAAATTGACTTAATAAATTGATTAGGATGGAAGGTTCTGTTTTAGGTATGAAATTAGAGACCTTAGAGATGGTTTTGGAGAAAAAGATGTCTAAATTGATGAGTATATTCAGAAATGATTCTCATCCTTTACATGAAAGTTTGGAGTCATATCGTAGCTCCTTTAGTAATTGATTGATTTTACCCAGATGTACTACTCATCGTTATAAGAGATCTTTTTTACCTGCAGCTATTGCTGTTTTTAATTCTTCTGTTTCAATCAGGTAATTGTGTTTGTTTCAGTTATTTATGATGTGTAATGTATTATAATGTAATTATGTGTAATATGTGTGTTTTTGTGTGATTGTATGTTAAACAAGTAAACTCTAGCTCTTGGGATTAATAAAGTTTTGATCTATCTATCTTTCTATCTATCTATCTATCTATCTATCTATCTATCTATCTTTATCTATCTATCTATCCATCTATCTATCATCTATCTATCTATCTATCTATCTATCTATCTATCTATCTATCTATCTATCCATCTATCTATCATCTATCTATCTATCTATCTATCCATCTATCTATCATCTATCTATCTATCTATCTATCTATCTATCTATCTATCTATCTATCTATCTATCTATCTTTATCTATCTATCTATCCATCTATCTTTATCTATCTATCTATCCATCTATCTTTATCTATCTATCTATCTATCTTTATCTATCTATCTATCCATCTTTATCTATCTATCTATCCATCTATCTATCATTTATCTATCCATCTATCTATCATCTATCTATCTATCTATCTATCTATCTATCTATCTATCTATCTATCTATCATCTATCTATCTATCTTTATCTATCTATCTATCTATCTATCTATCTATCTATCTATCTATCTATCTATCTATCAATCTATCTATCATCTATCTATCTATCATCTATCTATCTATCTATCTATCTATCTATCTATCTATCTATCTATCTATCTATCTATCTATCTATCCATCCATCCATCCATCCATCCATCCATCCATCCATCCATCCATCCATCCATCTATCTATCTATCTATCTATCTATCTATCTATCTATCTATCGCTGGATTGGTCAAGTTGCTTTAGTACCAGCAGCTCACCATGCTAACTGTCAATTAAAAGACAGCTAAAATTGTACAGAGCTTTACATTTTCAATCCTAGGGATAAACTGGCCTGAGGTGGACAATGAAAAGGCAGAGTTGTAATTAAGAATTCAGAGATTATAAATGTCAGTGATCTTGCTTTCCTAAGAGAGGGAAAAGGCAGTGAAGCACAAAAAGACAGGTCCTGCCTGCTCTCAAGATAACACTATGTGCTGCTTCTTTGCTTCTGGATATTATAGGGCTTAGACTTTTAGATAAAATGAAAGAGGCTTGGATATTGAAAGCCGTTTTTATTAATCCAAAATAATAAGAACTTTTCTGAGTGAAATGTAAAAACTGTTAGAGGCATTAATCAAGACCTACATACTCTCTAAAATATCTAATGCTGAAAGCCTTTGGTGGTGTCTGCTGACATAAATGTGCATTTTGTGTGTGTGTGACACTAACTATAGAAGCAAATAAAGCAGTTGTGTAAAGTCCATCAGGAATAACGTGCACATAGGCCACATTGCACCTTTCTGATGGTTTGGAATTTATGGTTCATAAGCATAAAATGTTGAAATATTACAATGAATATGCCGGGGAGAAAAAATGTATTAGGATTGATATTATAGTGTACGTCATGTTTATTATTGCAATAACATAATGTGCACAAAACTTGCACCTGTCTGTAAATGTATGCAAGTTGCATTCCCATCATTATAGGTACTGTATATTGCAGGCTTAACGTGCATGCAAAAATACTTGCATCGGACATGTTATTTAGAATGCTTGGGACCTGGGGTTTTCTAAATAAGAGGTCGTTCTGTTATTTGGATCACCATACTTTAAGGCTACTAAAAATAATTTAAACATGAATTAAACCCACTAGGATTATTTTGCCTCCAATGAGGATTAATTATACAGTATCTTAGTTGGGACCAAGTCCCATAATGTGAATTATTTTATTAAAATTGATAATCTTTAGGATAATGACTATTTCCTTTGCACTTGTTGGTGAATATGTGATTCTGACTACATTTTAGAAAACTTTCTAGAATTTTTTCAACTTTTTCAAAACGCATCAGTTAATAGTGCTACTCCAGCAGAATTCTGCACTGAAATCCATTTATCAAAAGAGCAAACAGATTTTTTTATATTCAATTTTGAAATCTGACATGGGGCTAGACATTTTGTCAATTTCCCAGCTGCCCCAAGTCATGTGACTTGTGCCTGCACTTTAGGAAAGAAATGCTTTCTGGCAGGCTGCTGTTTTTCCTTCTCAATGTAACTGAATGTGTCTCAGTGGGACATGGGTTTTTACTATTCAGTGCTGTTCTTAGATCTACCAGGCAGCTGTTATCTTGTGTTAGGGAGCTGTTATCTGGTTACCTTCCCATTGTTTTGTTGTTTGGCTGCTGGAGGGGAAAAGAGGGGGTTGATATCACTCAACTTGCAGTACAGCAGTAAAGAGTGATTGAAGTTTATCAGAGCACAAGTCACATGACTTGGGGCAGCTGGGAAGTTGACAATATGTCTAGCCCCATGTCAGAATTCAAAATTGAATATAAAAAAATATGTTTGCTCTTTTAAGAAATGGATTTCAGTGCAGAATTCTGCTGGAGCAGCACTGTTAACTGATTCATTTTGAAAACATTTTTTTTCCCATGACAGTATCCCTTTAAGAGACTTGAATTTGCCTTTGCAAAAATCAAGGTATCATAAAATATGCCTTACATGGACCAACTTCAGATATTACCATATTATGATCACTTACAGCAGGGGCACCCAAAATGTAGATCGGGATCTTCCAGTAGACTTTTAGCTGGTGATCAGTAGATGTGAAGACACTGTCAACAAACAGCTTGTCTAAATCACCCTCCTGTTTCATGCTTTTCATTCAGATATTTATTATGTTATGGTTACATAAGAAATAATTGTTTGTTAAATATAGCAATATACATTTTCTCACAAATCAATATTTAAATAATACTTTTCATGGAAAAGAATGCTAACAATGTTTTTATGGATGTAGATCATAATGGGACAACATCAATAAAAGTAGACCTTGATTAGTAGAGTATGAGCTGACTTACAGAAATGCTCCTTCACTTGAACGTTTGATCACAAATCACCTGTATTGCACATAATAGAGTTGGTGCACACCAAGGGGCAGATTTACTAAGCTCGAGTGAAGAATTCGAATGAAAAAAAATTTGAATTTCCAAGTATTTTTTTGGGTACTTCGACCATCAAATGGGTCAAATTCGCTCAAATTCTATCGAATCAAATGATTCAAGCGATTCGAAGTAAAAAACGGTCGACCATTTGACCATTCGATAGTCGAAGTACTGTCTCTTTAAAAAATACTTTGACTTCATATTTCGCCACTTTAAACCTACCGAGCTGCAATGTTAGCCTAAGGGGACCTTCCCCAGCACTTTTCTAAGCTTTTTTTGATCGAATAAAAATCCTTTTGATCGATCGCTTAAAATCGTTCGAACGATTTTTATTTGCTCGGTCGATTGAAGCATTTGCGCTAAATCCTTCAAATTTGATATTCGAATTCGAAGGATTTTACTTCGAGGTTTATTAACTCTCGAAATTCGACCCTTGATAAATCTGCCCCTAACTGACAAATATATTATTTCAGCCCGTCATACCAGGGGTGATCCAAGAAATCATTTACATTTCTGACCTTTTAACTCCATTAGTATCCATAGTATCCAAGTCATACTGAATGTACTACTGCACTCCAATTCCATCAGTTTATAAGTATATGTTTGGCAGTTAATCAGCAGGAAAAATGCCTTTTACTTATTGTTTTATCGTGGGTTTTACAATTACCTATCCAATCTAATTGCCGACCATATACTATGGGGCAGATTCACGAATTTCGGGTGAAGGATTCGAATTAAAAAAAATTCGAATTTCGAAGTATTTTTTGGGTACTTCGACCATCGAATTGGTTAAATTCAATCGAATTCGAACGATTCGAACGATTAGAAGTAAAAATCGTTCGACTATTCGACCATTCGATAGTCGAAGTACTGTCCCTTTAAAAAAAACTTCGACCCCCTACTTCGGCAGCTAAAAGCTACCGAAGTCTATTAAGAATGCAGACAAGGGGGGTTCGGTGGTATTAATGGATGCTGAATATTATTTGTCAGAATCCTTACGACAATTGGGTGATGACACAACCTATCGTATTTTGGATCGTGATCCCACTAGGGAATTTCAAAGTATACTTACTAATTTATTAGATTGGGCAAGATTTCACCTTATCATTGATGAGAACGAGTTCACATATCTAAACAGATTGAGTCCCCGCATACCCATTTTCCATTGGCTACCCAAAGTCCACAAAAGTCTAGTGGATGTGCGGGGCAGACCGATTGTTTCAGGTATTGGTTCTCTCAATGAACCGCTCTCAGAATATGTGGACCGTTTATTATTACCAATTGTCATCTTATTACCGAGTTATCTGAGAGACAGCACAGATTGTATCAACAAGATACAAGGGACCACCTGGCTTGGCACTTACATTTGGGTGACCTTAGATGTAACTGCGTTATACTCCTCTATTGATCATGAGAAGGGGATTTTGGCCATCTCTTTTTGGCTTAAACAATCTAATCTCTATAGTGACCTCCAGAAAGAATTTTTGATTCAAGCATTGGAATATTTACTTAAAGCTAATTATTTCATGTTCAATTCCACCTTCTATTTACAGAAGCGGGGGGCGGCTATGGGGGCGCGGTTTGCACCCTCTTATGCCAATCTCTTTATGGGCCTATGGGAACGTATGCATGTGTATGATGTTAAAAATCCTTTCCGCATGCATATCGTCAAATATTTTAGATATATTGACGATCTTATCCTGGTGTGGGATGGAGACCCTAGTACCGTGCAGGATTTTGTTACCTACTGTAATGATACAGGTTGGGGTATTAAATTCACCATTGAGATGGATGCGGTGTCGATCCCCTATCTGGATATTATGTTCACGGCCAGAGACAATAATGTATATACTGAGTTATACCGTAAACCCATCACTAGGAATACCCTCCTTCATGCAAAAAGCAGCCATCCCAATCATGTGATTAGAGGAATACCCACTGGGCAGTTCTTGCGTCTTAGACGTATTTGCACTACATGGGACTCCTTCAATAAGGAGGCCATGTCCCTTTGGGATCGTTTCCTGGAAAGGGGTTATGCCCAAGCCAATATTAAAAAAGCGTACGATATAGCTGTAGGTGCCAATCGTGCTGATTTGCTGAGTACCAAGAATAAAAATCCAAATAAAAATCAAAATAACAACATATATAATAATAATAAAAATATACATGCTAGCTCTCACACTAAAAAAGGGCAACATATTGCTGTCCATGATGGATCTAGATGCCCCCGCGTGGTTACAACTTTTACATCTGATACTCCGCGCCTTCAGAGAATAATGCGTAAATATTGGCATGTTTTGAAGCAAGATCCAGTACTGAAAAAAGTCTTACCTGCTCAACCAGGTTTTATTTTCAGAAAAGGTAAAAGCCTAGGTTCACAACTATCACCCAGTCTATTTGTAGAGACAAAGGATATCACCAACTCCAATTGGCTAAGTGTCAAAGGATGCTACAGGTGCGGGAGATCAAGATGTAACTCATGCGGCATTATGAAACCCTCCAAGAGATTCATTTCCAGGATAGGCACTCGGCCTTACAAAATCAATTTTTTTGCCAATTGTGGCACCAAATTTGTAATTTACTTGATCACCTGTAGATGTGGTGCACAATATGTTGGCAAGACCATTAGACCGGTTAGGAAGCGAATTTCTGAGCATGTTCGATGTGTTTTCAAAAACGATAGGAATTCAGCAGTTGCAAAGCACTTATTGGAGAAACATGATGGTAATTTATGCATTTCATTTCAAATCATTGATCTAGTAAGTCCAGGTGCCAGAAAGGGAGATATGGAAAAATTACTTCTCAAGAGAGAGGCCTTTTGGATTTATACCCTTGATACGATCACGCCCAATGGCCTGAATAGGGAGTGGGAAGTGAGCCTTTTTGTAGATTAAATTTATCATTAGCTTTCTCCCTTATAGGTGTCTCCTCTCTTCTTTTAGAGATTCTTTTTGAGATTATACTCAGAATATGTGTAGAGGTGTGCTGTCTTATCAATTATTATGATTGTTTTCATCATTAACTTATAATTTATATATTGGTTTGATTTTTTTGATTTTTGGATTTTTTGATTTTTTGATTTTTTTGATTTTTGGATAACACACCTCCACGCTATTGGTATCTCTTTCCATACTGTGTTATGCCATGCCATACTAAATAACAGTACACACTAGCAACCATTGTATATCTAAGGCCTTTATTATATATATTTATGTTTATTTATATATTTCTTTAAGTTTCTAGACTATTACCTACCCCTATGAATACAGCACAATTTCAATGTGAAAGGCCCTTGCATTCAATATATTCATTAACATACTTGATATGAGCGATAGTAGTGACTGTGTTTTTAAGTACTTTTTTATGTAGCTTTTAACTGTATACCTCCTTCCTATGAATATGTTATTGGTTATTTTATTCTACATCAATTCCTTAACTGAACAGTAGGGGGGAAGCTACATATATATGGGCTTTGGCAGAAGGCGCATTGGCTTCTTGAGGAAGTGACCAGTTTTGAGTCACGAAACGCATCAAGCCATGCTCTCACCCTGCCTGCAATTCACATTTGTGTGCTATATGTTTTTATGCCACAATTTTTTGAATAAAGTTTGACTTTTTATTATCCTGGCCTATGGATTCCCTGTCTACGGCAGTCGATGTGCCTATTTGCTGTGCTCTTTCAAATACCACGTGACTGGAGTGGAATGGCTGCCTGAGAGACGTAACAGGGTTACCATTCCAATCTCCCTAAAGATCGTTCCTGTCGGTGCATCTTGCGAAGTCAATGTTAGCCTATGGGGAAGGTCCCCATAGGCTTGCCTGTGATTTTTTGATCGAAGGATTTTCCTTCGATCGTTGGATTAAAATCCTTTGAATCGTTCGATTCGAAGGATTTAATTGTTCGATCGAACGAAAAATCCTTCGATCGATCGATCGCAGGATTTGCGCAAAATCGTTCGACTTCGATATTCGAAGTCGTACGATTTTAATTCCCAGTCGAATATCGAGGGTTAATTAACCCTCGATATTCGACCCTTCGTGAATCGGCCCCTATATGTGCATAAAATGTTCCTTCTCCTTTAATGTTTAAATGATTTTTTAGTAGACTTAAGGTATTAAGAGCCATCTGTTTATCCAGAAAGACCCAGGTCCCGAGAATTCTGGTTAACAGGTCCCATACATGTACCAATTGCCATTTATCTTTCAATACAATGGTGCATATGTAAATCTAGTTCATGGCTCAGACACCCGAGTGTTCATATAAATATCTGCTCTGTGGAAGTAAAATAAATGTGGCATAAACGCTTATGTAAAAACAGCAGGTCTTTTGTGGGGAACTACATGGCTCTGCCAAGACTACTGTCATGTTATGGCGAACTCAACGGTGAAGAATATAGCAATAGTGGATAAAAAGCTCATTTATTGCCAAGTCATTGGGTAGACATTTCAAATTTTTATTTACCCCAAATTCTTTCACACATCCTGCTGTGCAAACTTATGTACTGTACTTTGTGAGATTTTCATACAGAAGTTGTCTGACAACGGCGACATAATTGTGGCAAGTAGAGATGGCGCGAACTGTTCGCCGGCGAACTTGTTCGCGCGAACATCGGGTGTTCGCGCTCGCCGGAAGTTCGCGAACGTCGCGCGACGTTCGCCATTTTGGGTTCGCCATTGTTGGCGCTTTTTTTTGCCCTCTCACCCCAGACCAGCAGGTACATGGCAGCCAATCAGGAAGCTCTCCCCTGGACCACTCCCCTTCCCTATAAAAACCGAAGCCCTGCAGCGTTTTTTCACTCTGCCTGTGTGTGCTGAAGAGATAGTGTAGGGAGAGAGCTGCTGCCTGTTAGTGATTTCAGGGACAGTTGAAAGTTTGCTGGCTAGTAATCGTTTTGATACTGCTCTGTTATTGGAGGGACAGAAGTCTGCAGGGGTTTGAGGGACATTTAAGCTTAGGTAGCTTTGCTGGCTAGTAATCTACCTTCTACTGCAGTGCTCTGTATGTAGCTGCAGTGGGCAGCTGTCCTGCTTCTGATCTCATCTGCTGACTGCTGCAATAACAGTAGTCCTTGTAAGGACTGCTTTTATTTATTTTTTTGTTCCAATACAGAGCAGTATCAAGCAGATTACTAGCCAGCAAACTTACTATCATCTGTCCCTGAAATCACTAACAGCTCTCCCCCTACACTATCTCTTCCAAGCACACACAGGCAGATTTTTCAGATACATTTTTGCCCTTGATCCCCCTCTGGCATGCCACTGTCCAGGTCGTTGCACCCTTTAAACAACTTTAAAATCATTTTTCTGGCCAGAAATGTCTTTTTTAGATGTTAAAGTTCGCCTTCCCATTGAAGTCTATGGGGTTCGCGAACCGTTCGCGAACCGCTCGCATTTTTGCGCAAGTTCGCGAATATGTTCGCGAACTTTTTTTCCGACGTTCGCTACATCCCTAGTGGCAAATTCCTCAAAATAATTGTAAGTTTGCTCAGCCCTATCTCTGGTGTAGGCAGAACAACACATGCTCTGTGCTTTCAGCTGCCTGAAGAGTCGATGTTTTGGTCCCTATTTGGGAACTTTATAATTTCTCTAAATAAAAGTTCCAAACCACATCCACAAGTAAACCAGAGTGGTAATACATGTCTCTAATGCAAAGCAAAAAATGTCATTTTCCTATGGCTCATGCTGCGTGACATTTTTTCAAATCCTTCTCCAAAAGAGTGGAATATAAATCATCAGAAAACGCATTGTTCTACAGTTCAGAGTGGCGTTTACATTTCTGTCTGAAAGTTCATATTTCAGTTGGTGTACAGAAATAACACCCTGTAAATCACTGTACATTATGTTATGGCCATCTGTGAGAAAAAGAAATTCTGCCAAACTAGTTGCAAAATATTTCATACACGAAAAAACATTCTCCATCTGCATTGTGATTCATTGTAAATCTTGACTACTGATCAAGTAAAAACACAGATGTGGAAGATGTTCTCACCAGTCAGCTCCCTTTAATTCTCAGCATTATTATCTGCTTAGAACAGTTTTATTTGAAGCTGAGAACTGCAGAACTCAGTGGTTTCTTGGCAAAGGGTCAAGCAAATCATTACTAAGTAGTTTCAGTCGTTGTGATTAGGCAAGAACAGGCAGGCAATTGGAATGGGAAAAGATGCCTCTGGTCAAAATAAGCTCTGAGATCACGATGGGAGGAAAATCAACTTGAGGTAACAGGGACTGGACAGGACTGGAAAATGTAAAAATAAGGCAGAGAGAAACTGAATTAGACAGAATTGGAACAGGGCAGTTTTCAGAGCAGAATTAGACAGGACTGATACAGGAAAACCTCCAGGCTGGATCAAGACAGAACACACAGGGACTGACAAGACCAAGTAGAAAGCCATGGGAAAAGGCAAAGTGTGTTGTATGTGAGCAAAAAAAGGCAGACTGTTCTGGAACAAGTCAAAGCAGATTTAGCAATAAATGGGCATCAAAGTTCAAAACAGAAAAAAAAACTCACCCTGAAAATAATGCAAGGGTCAGTTTGTAGCTAGGCACTTCCCAGGAAAAAAGGCAAGACACTGGAATGAAAAGAAAAGGATTCAGAAAATGAAAAGAAAATGAAACAGAACAAAAAAAAGAAAAGAACAAAGACATGACCTTATGTAGTTTAAATGCGAAAAAGATTAGGAGAAGGCAAGTAAAACACTGAGATATGGCCTGGCATGAGCATAAACAAATGTCAATCTGGTGGACATGTAAACATATTACTCAGGAATCACAGCCATTACATTAACATAAAAAAGGCAAAAAATGTGTAAATGATGTTCTCTGCATGGAGAAAAGACGATGACCTATCTGCATATTTCAATGACAAGAAATGTTCTTAAAGGGGAACTCCACACAGACATAAACCAAGCTTTTGAAAAGTAAACATAATTTCAAGCAACTTTGCAATATACTGTACATCAATTCAAAAATATGCAGACTTTCATGATTTTTTATGGTTTGGAACTGTTCCCTAAGCCTCTCCCCCTGCTCTGCTGCTGATCTGTCTGACTTTGCTGAGCTGGCTGACTACTGTTACTTTGTATCAACAGCCATCTGTCCTCCACCTGTATCCTTCAAACCTGCACACGTGATTTCAATAAAGAAAGGAACATCACAGTGCAATGCATTGTGGGTTATGTAGTTCCTGCATGCTGTCTGTAAGCAGTGGAGAAGTTGTTACAATTTGTAACATCAGTGTTTAGTCCCTTCTTCCCTGCCAGGATTTCAAATGATGCAGAAAGAGAAGAACTGTTAAACAGCTGGATTTCAGCATAGAAAATGGCATTTATTCATACTTTTTGAAGAAACAGGTGATGGGTGATGGGTATATTAGGGGTTTCTGTGTAATGTGGGCCTCTTTATCTTTTTTTTGGTTGTGGAAGCCAGAGTTCCCCTTTAAATAGATACAAGAAGGTACATAAATAATATAGCATATTAACGTGTGTTCCTGTGACACACTTAGGGGCACATTTACTAATGGTCATATATCGAGGGTTAATTAACCCTCGATATTTGACCCTCGAAGTTAAATTCTTTGACTTCGAATATCGAAGTCGAAGGATTTAGCGTTATTCGTTCGATCGAACGATCAAAGGAATAATCGTTCGATCGAACGATTAAATCCTTCGAATCGAATGATTTGAAGGATTTTAATCCATCGATCGAACGATTTTCCTTGGATCCCAAATTGACTAGAAAGCATATGGGGACCTTCCTCACAGGCTAACATCGATGCTCGGTAGGTTTTAGGTGGTCAAAGTTTTTTTTAAAGAGACAGTACTTTGACTATCGAATGGTCGAATAGTCGAACGATTTTTAGTTGTCGAAGGTCAAAGTAGCCAATTCGATGGTCGAAGTAGCCAAAAAAATACTTCGAAATTCAAAGTATTTTTTATTCTATTCCTTCACTTGAGTAAATGTGCCCCGTAGTATAGGAATTGTAGAAACTCTAACTGTAAATAAATACATTATACATAAAAAAACAGTTTATTTATAGGGTTTTGTTACCAATCCCTAAAATCCCTAAAACAGAACCCTGGTGTGTTTGTTCATATTGACTTAGAGTAAACATTTAGGGGCAGATTTATCAAAGGTCGAGGTGCATTTTCGAATGAAAAAAATATGAATTTCAAGCTATTTTTTGTGTGTACTTTGACTAGGGAATAGTCCAAATTCGATTAGAATTTTAAAAAATTAAAAAAGCCGATTTCGGTTGGTCTTTTTGAATTTGAATTTTTAATTTTTTCAATTCAAAATTCGACCTTTGATAAATATGGCCCTTAAGTACGGTTAGGTGAATGTAATAAAAGTCGGTAACAGAAAAACTATTCGTAATGCGAAAATGATACCTTTGTGCAAATAAATTTTCCTTTGCATGAATTTAATAAAGCTTTTTCACACCTGGAACTGTTTAGCCTCCACTTCTGACAGTGGAAGAAAGATTGAGAATTTTATGGTTTGTGCCAGTGCGCAGTGTATGTAGTAAAATTTCTTACTGAAAAAGTTGTTTGCTCCAAAAGATTATGACACCTTCAAGCACTTCTTAAAAGTGCACAATCAAAATATGCAATGTGATAACAGTCTAAGGAAGAATATTACATTGCAAAATGAGAATTTGAATTCTTAGTTGTGCAAATTTTTTTGTTTTTGCAACTTTTATTGGTCTGGACTGGTCAAGCGGAACCTAGTTCCTAGCCCTACTTTTATTAGATTTCATTTTTCTAAGTTTTTTGAACTGAAGTAAAACCGTTGAATGGCGGTTTTACTTTGACCGCAAATTCGATGTAAAAAAACTTTGACTTCGACATTCGAAGTCGAAGTAAAGCCATGTGATGGTCGAAGTATTTACCACTTCGAAATTCGACCCTTGATAAATCTGCCCCTTAGTCTTTGCCTATGAATTAACGAGTTACCCATAGTGATGATCCAATCTGCAGTAGCATTTTTCTTGTGCTTTTTTTTTTTTTTTTTGCTGTGAAAATTTTCAGTGCAAAGTTTTGCATCAGTTTACACAAAAACATACATAATGAAACACAGAATTTTGCCATTGATTCATGTCTGTCTAGTTACTAGTGATGGGCGAATTTGCGCCGTTTCGCTACGCTGGAAAATTCGCGAATTTAGCGCGAAATTCACGAAACAGCGAAAAATTTTCGAAACGGCGCCGGCGCCCGTTTTTGACGCCGACGCCCGTTTTTCCGACGCCGGCGACCGTTTTTTCGAAAAAAAAATATTATTCGCCAGGCGCGAAATTTTTCCGCGAATTTTCGCGGGCGTTTCGTGAATTTATTCACTGGTGGCGAGTCGCGCAAATTCGCCGCAAATTCGCGCCTGGCGAATAAATTCGCCCATCACTACTAGTTACCCATTTTTAATCTTTACTTTCCTGATTTACTGGTTTACAACACTTGTAGTATATATACTTTACACATTATTTATATACACTGTTTCACACCAGCATTGATACAGAAATAGACAAAGGGATACACATATAGATTAACACTCACCAGTGTACATTAGCACTGCTGTTGAAATAGACTAAATGATACACACTGAGACACATAGGACTTGATATAAAGATAGACAAAGTGATACACATTGAGTCACACACGACTTGATATATATAGAGATAGACAAAGTGATACACATGGCTCCTTCTGCTGCTGTTAAATCAGCATCTTTCCTATTCTGTGGTTGTTTAGTTGCAGAATTATTGGCTTTTGGTTTCCCAAAGTAACAGCAGGGGCACACAATACAAATAAGGACAGAGCAGAAAAGAAATCAATATGATTCACGTTTGCAGTTTGTAATTCAGCTTAAGTAGGAAGATAAATGAGAACATTTTCTTGTGGTCTTGCAGGCACATGGTGTGTCCCTCTGGAACAAAAACAGTTAAGGATTTGTGTCTCTGGATTACTAATGGGGTTCTTGGTGTCAAGGAGATAGCAGCAATATCCAAAGTAACGCTCCATGCACATGCTCTGGCTGCATTATTAACACAGAATGGGGGATGTGGTCTAAAGAGAACATTTCGGTAGTATAATGTGACTAGATGAAACCAAGGCTGTGGATTTCTGCCACTTAAGAGGTTTTTTCCAATAAATGTATGTACTAGGTCATTAACACGCCCTAAACCTCTTAGATCTTACCCTACTATCCCAAAGAATCCATCATCGTTTTTGTTGCACTTCATCTGGAACCCTTCCCCCCTTGGTGATACCATGCACATTCTTATTTGGGCACTGGGCATTTCCAATGCTGAAAGATAGCTAATCCTACATTCTGCATGAGCAGGGTTATATTTCTTTTTACTGCTCCACAATATTCCAGCCTATAGCATTTTTTCACATTTGTATATTTGGCTCAACTACCAAATAGTGATGGGTGAATTTCTCCCGTTTTGACGGAAAATTTGCAAATTTCCTGTGAAAAATTCACTAAATTCAAATTTGGCCAGCAGCAATTTCCAGAATTTATTCCACGCCGGTAGTGATGGGCGAATTTGCGCAAAACGGCGCCCATTTTTGACGCCGGCGTCCATTTTTTGGAATTTTTTTTTTTTTTACGCCGGCGAATTTTTCCCGCGAATTTTTGCGGGCGTTTCGCGAATTTATTTGCTGGCACCGAATTGCGCAAATTCGCGCCTGGTGAATAAATTCGCCCATCACTACACGCCGGTGAAACACCGAAATTCGCTGCAAATTCGTGCCTGCCAAATAAATTTGCCCATCACTATGTTTCACCCTTCTCATGTTCTGGAATTCTATTACATTTTGCTTTCTTTTCCCCTTATTAGATCATCAAAGGCTTTACTACATTATGGGGGTTATTTACAAAAACTCTACTTTTTTAAAAAGAATTCAACCAAACTCCCAAACCTGAATCCCCTTAAGTTAATATTTCTCTAAAAAATCGGTGCCAAAAAATCGGGATCGAATTGACGCTAGAAAACTTGTTAAAGGGAACATCTGCCACTGACTTCTATGTGATTTCGACAGGTTTTAGCTGGAATATTTTTGGATTCATATTTTTGGCAGCTTCAGAGTATGAAAAATCTTGAACTATTCAAGTTTTTTCCTCTTAAAAATGTGTTTTTCCTCTTTAACAACTCAACCAGAACAAATTGAGGTTTAATAAATAGACCCCCTATGTATTGCTACTTTATAGTGGCATGCCACTTCTTCAGGACTCTGTAAAGTGTTATACAATGTACAGTGTTTCAGAATATATAGATGGTTTAGATGGATTATTCCTAGAGCAAAGTATTACTAATGACAACCACCTAATGACGGGTAGGTCCTTCAGACATAATACTGTGTTGTAGTATCAAAATTTAGTAAATAAACTAATAAACACACTTACCAAGATTAAACGGGAGGTTTAATTTTGAATTGATATTTAGTATGTTATAGATGTTTTATAAAGATGTGACTGCTTTATAGATTTAGGCCTAGAGAGAAATAACTGTCTTTATCTCATTTACATTTTGAATGTATCCTCTAAACTTCCTTATCTGTTTGCAAAGCCATGTGGATTAGAAAGAAAGAACTCCAATAAAACAGCCTGAATTAATAAATTTAGTGAACTTTGGCTTCAGGGGTGAATGGCCAGTTATTATTACAATCTGACCAGAAGGGACTGAACAATTAAAACTGCAGGTAGGTGTTCCCTAGCAAATATAAAAGAAAAAAGAATGCTGGAAGATGCTCACGCATGTGCATTTCATCCAATGCAGCCATTTTGATGATGTCACTAGTGTTGGGCGAATAAATTTGGCTGGCACGAATTCGCAGCGAATTTCCTCATTTCGCAGCTGGAAATCAATTGTCAATTTCCGATTTTTTTTTTCAAAATTGTTGTTTTTCTTCCTGAGAACATTCGAATTGCTTGATTTTTTGTGAAAACGTTGAATTGCTCAATTTTATAGTGAAAACTTTCGAATTGCTCAATTTTTTCGTGAAAACGTCAGAATTTCTCGATTTTAGTGAAAACGTTGGTATTGCTCAATTTTATAGTGAAAACATTTGAAATGCTAGATTTTTTGGTGAAAACATTCAAATTGCACGATTTTTTCGTGAAAACCTTTGCATTTTACGATTTTTAGTGAACTTTCTCATTTCGCGATTTTTATGGGATAAATTCACCCATCACTAAGGGGCACATTTACTAAGCTCGAGTGAAGAAATCAAAGTAAAAAAACTTTGAATTTCAAAGTTTTTTTGGGGTACTTCGACCATCGAATAGGCTACTACGACTTTCGACTACGACTTCGATGAAGTACTGTCTCTTTTAAAAAAACTTCGACGACCTAATTCGCCACTTTAAACCTACCGAGCTTCAATGTTAGCCTAAGGGGACCTTCCCCTTAAGGTTTCTACGCTTTTTTTGATCGAAGGAAAATCCTTCGATTGATGGATTAAAATCTTTAGAATCGTCAGATTTGAAGGATTTAATCATTCGATTTTTCCTTCAATCGTTCAATCAAAGTATTTGCGGTAAATCCTTCAACTTCGATATTCGAAGTCTAAGGATTTTACTTCGAGGTTCGAATATCGAGGGTTAATTAACCCTCGATATTCAACCCTTAGTAAATGTGCCCCTAGATGTCACCCAAAATAAAATGGTCCCTGGGACAGAGCTATTCTAGCAAATTTTATCAGAAGGCACTATGGAAGAATAAGGAGAAATTTTTAAAAAGTCAATTTTGCAATCAGGTACAGACTAAGGGGTTCTGTTACAAACTAGAGTCTTTAGTTAAATGCTTTCCTTGTCCATTAAAATATAACATACTTTTTATTTAACTTGACCAAAGAACATATTAGTGTGATGAATGGCTCATTAAAGTGAAAACAAATTGACACTACTACTGGTTTAAAATAGGGATGCACCGAATCCTGGATTCGGTTTGGGATTCGGCCAGGATTCGGCCTTTTTCAGCAGGATTCGGATTCGGCCGAATCCTTGTGCCTGGCCGAACCGAATCCTAATTTGCATATGCAAATTATGGGTGGAGAGCGAAATTGCGTGACTTTTTGTCACAAAACAAGGAAGTAAAAAAATTCCCCTTCCCACCCCTAATTTGAATATGCAAATTAGGGTTTGGATTCGGTTCGGTATTCGGCCGAATCCTTTGCGAAGGATTCGGGGGTTCGGCCGAATCCAAAATAGTGGATTCGGTGCATCCCTTGTTTAAAAATGTCCATGTGTGTAATGTAATCTTGTTATACTCATACAAACCAAAACACAAATATACAAAATGTCAACATACAAGAACACAAATTCTCTTGCAGAAAGTAGATGAATGTAAATACAGGCACTACAGACTAATTGTTATAGGCATAGACATCCTCTTATTAAGCAATAAGAAAGGATTAATACTGTAGGTGGAGTGCTACACCCGTACTCATTAAAGATAAAGCTGCAAAGATAAATAAACTATTAAAGAATATACAAAGGAATTCTTCTTGCTCAGGGATATAGACAGCATGAATGCACACAATGTCAATGCTGAGGCTTCATGAAGGAAGGAGGGGGCCAGAAAGAAAATAAGCAGTTTACAGCACTCTCTCTATGCACAAGGTCATCCATTTTTCTATGCAAGCGGAGGAGCTATACAATTGTTCAGGATTCATCCTCCCCCGAAAGCAGGTTACCTTGAAACTACCTCGCCTCGGGAAAAACACATACATTCCTCTTTCCCCTGCATCAAGTTATGTAGCATCTCTGATTTCATCTTTTTATTTACCGGTATTTATACAGGGATGTAAAACAATGCAAACAGTTGATGAGGAAAGACTGGCCATTCTGAGATAAAATGCCATGCTAAGCAAGTGTTGTGTGGCAATCCAGGAGTTTGTTATGATTTGACTTTGACTGATGGTTTGGGGAGAGGCAGGGGCAGCGTCAGAAGATGCTTGAGGTGATGTCCTTTAAGAATTAGCAATTCACAGAATGAAATAAAGCAATTGCAAACTCTCTACAAGTCACTGTATTAAGGCTTTAGCCCTCCCTGCTTAGGTTAGGAGAAGTATCATAAGATGCCATATTTCTAATTTAACAATGTATTCTCTTTTAAGCCTTTGATAGTGAAGTATGTTTCAAAGAACCCACTCAATGCAAAATAATTTTCATTTAATAGTGTTTTGAGGCAATTTTTGGTGACATTAGTTCTTGGGGCATGGATAAGTGTTCAGCAAATAAACACAGTCAGTTATAAATACAATTGAAAATGAAAGTGGATTTATAAGGGGAATTGATAAGAAATAGAAAATGAAACCAAGTAAGGTGTGGATAGACACTGGATGCAATTTTCTACATATTTAATATACTGGCTTGTATAATAAAATAATATTTACTTGTAAATAAAAAAAAATAAAAAAAAAGCAAAGCAAATCTTACAATATTCTTGCATTTCACAGAAAGTTTACAAGTTTACAATTCAGTGCTATTAACAAATGGGTATTTTGCATTCCTTTGATAATATAGGATTGTGTCTTTAGCCCACTATAGGCCCTCTAACTGTTTTTTCTAACTGTTTTTATATTATGTTCTGTTAGTATAGTAATTAATGCACAACATCCATAAAACATGAAATTATTGTTTTGCACATAAGAACCCAATAGGACTCTGCAATTAAAACCAGCAATGGACCTAATTACACATGCAATTCACCCAAATCTGATTTTGTTAACAACACCAACTATTTATCAGGTATCTGGCATTTTTATGAGCTGTTTTTACCTATATTCTCTTTGGAATAAAACTGTAGTTTGCAAATGCCGGAAAATGCTGCTCTTGACATTGTTAGACAATTGTCATGGCTGAATAAAGACAATAGTCCATCAAGCTCACCCTACTTTTATACATTCTAGAGTATTGATATATTGGAAGGAGAAATTTTTCTTTTTATTGATACCATAAATGTCATATCAATGTACAAGATCATTCGCTCTACTAAGGAATTCTAATATTGTAGCTGGATATATCATTCAATCCAATTTTACATTTTATTGATATAGTGGACGACCAAACACCAGCTCCCTTGCCAAAAAGAGAAAAAGAAAGGAAAGCACTGGAGCAATAAACGCAGGGAGTGCATGACAAGGAATTCCACTGGGGTCAGGAAGGATTTTTTCCCTCTTGAGGCATAATTGGCACTGGCTTCAGGCTGGGACATTTTTTGTCTTCCTCTGGATCAAAACAGTGGATATATAATAATGCATTTCAATTTTTATTTGTCACAGCAGCGGTAGGACCTTGCCAGAGTCCTGCACAGGTAAGTTTAAAAGAGGGAGAAAGGAGGTTCTCTCCTGTGACTGCAAAGTGGGTTGATTGATATTATTAACATGTATTTATATAGCGCCAACATATTGCGCAGCACTGTAATACAGATACAGATACAGATGCTACTACTACTTGTGCTAGGTGAGAGTCCGACACTGACAACATAACACAGTCTACAACAATGTTTAACATTATTGTTATTGTAAAGCAGTGTTACCTGCTTGCAGAGCCGGGCCAAGCCGAGCAGGCGCCCTGTCATCTGGGTGCACACATGCGCGCAAGCTAGATGCTCACGTGTGTGCGAATAGGCGATTGTGTGCATATGCGAAAAGACACGTGTGCGCTGAGCGATGCGCTATCATGCATAGACGAGAACAAGTGGCCGGTCGGGACTCAGCAGAGAAGGGACCAGACTAGGGTAGGAATAAGTACATGCCTGGTGCCCCTCCACCTTTGCGCCCTGGGCACCTGCCTATTTTGCCTACCCCTAGTTCCGGCCCTGCCTGCTTGAGTTGTATAATTAAATTGGTTTGATGAGGGACGGTTTATTTAGGTGCTCATGGTAAGGAGCTTACTTTCCTCCTCATCAAATGAAAAGTACTGCAAGAATCACCTTTTAAGAACTACATTAAGGGGCCTATTTATTACACCTTGAATTTTTCTGGTCAAGTTTTTAAAGGGGAAAAACTAAAATTTTTAGAGGAAAAAACCTACAATTTTTAGAGGAAAAAACCTACAATTTTTAGAGGAAAAAACTAATATTTTTAGAGATTTATTATGTTTTGAAGCTGCTACAAATCTGAAAATACTCCTGCTAAAACTTGTTGAAATCATGTAGAAGTGAATGGATGATGGTCCCTTTAACAACTGGAACATTTTTCATACCTTCAGGACTCTCAAAAGTTTCAGGCTGTTTGACGCTAGTTTTTGGTTGATAATCCAATAAATTCAAGCTGCTGAAGCGACAATTCGATAAAGTAAATTTTTCGGGCAACAATTAGAAAAAGTCACAAGATTTGAACTGACGCACAATTTTTCACATACCAATAGTTTATTGATACATTAAGTAATAGTCCAATACACTGCAGCACACTGTAGAGTAAATGATTTTTTAAATAAGTGAATTTATTGGCTCATAGTTTTTGAGCAGACAACTAGTTTAGTTGAGTTGAGCCAATGAAATTAACTTATTTTCTAAAATCATTTACTCTACAGTGTGCTGCAGTGTATTGGACTATTACTTAATTTATCAAAAAACTATTGGTATGTGAAAAATTGTGCGTCAGTGTATTGGACTATTACATTTGTGACCCGTGGCAGGGTGGATTTAACACTGTTCGAGCACTCCATTATTGTGTGAAATTATTGATAAGGGGATTCGTGTTTGGGAGTCAAATTACTTTTTTAATTATAGTGACAAAAAGTTGAATTTTAGTAAATGCCCCCCCCCTAATTGTTATCATGTAGGCAAAGACATCTTGGTTGATAAAGGGTACAGACGATCTTTAAAATTCATTGAGTAGGGAAGCTCATTAAAATAAAGCTGTAGGAATGATGAGACGTTAGAAAGACATCTGTGGAAGTGTAAACACCTGTGCACTGGGGGAATATATAAACAAATGGTACATGATGAGCAATAAAAGCTGCCGTTCCCAAAAACAAAACATGACCTTGTGTGTCTTTGTTGTTTTCCGTGAAATAAATAAATACAAAATATTTGAATCTGGGTTTATTTATAAGAAAATGTTTCTAGTAATCTTTAATTAACTTCTATTTTTTAAATGGAATTTTAAATTAAATTAATTTAAAATAATTTTAAATCATTTTAAATTAAACATTCATTAATATTTATGGTATATCTTTTAAATGGACAGAGTTGCCATTTGCTATATACTGTATGTATATTATTATTATTATTAGTATTATTTAACGTCTGTTTAGAAACAGCTAACATATTCTACAGTGCTGTACAAAAAATAGGTGTATACAATAAATATACAGATTACATAAAGAGGTAAATTGGACTCTATCCAAAAGAGTTTATACATCACTTATTTTCCAAGCTATGTCAAGAACATACTCTGTAATAATTAACAGAAAAGTCCTAATATTAGTATAAGGGTGAGTGGCCACATACAAATATTTAGTTAAATCTTAGCTAAATGCATTCAGAGTATTATAAATATGTGTATCTGCTGGGGTACAGGTGTTTTCCTGTTTAGTACTGCCTTTATTCTAATCATTTATTTTGGGGTCCTATTGCTTAATAACACAATTGTACCAATATAACTCTTAAAGAAGGTAAAGAGGCAAACAAAACAACCCAGATGCTACTTTTTTAAGAAGGATGACTTGACTGAGGACAGCAAGGAAATAAAAGCAGAATGCAACACATTTGTGCTAATTCCATGTAGTAATAGCTATTATTATTTCGTGAAAAACAGCGATGGACAGCGTTTGTAGCCTTTCTTCAGCTATGTTCTTCATGTAGGGTTGCCACCTTTCTCCCATGATCCAGGCAGAAGGCGGAAATATGATGTCAGAGGGGCAGGCCAGTGATGTTGTCAATCAAGGGAGATCCTACCTGGTTTTCCATATTCGGAAAAAGCAGGCAGACTGTCTTGATCCGGGCAGCCCTTCTGACAACCAGGTGTCTGGGTCACATCTGGACAGATGGCAACCCTATCTTCATGCTATGTATAGTGAATAGTGATGGGTGAATGAATTCACCTGGCGCAAATTCACGCAAAATTTCCATGTTTCACCGCCAGCAAATAAACTTGCTGTAACAACTTTACCTGGTGGTCTAGTGGGGGAATGGCAGGGACGCCTGCCGCCCCCTCGGCGAGGACGCTCGCCGCTCTGGTCTGTTAGGGCGCGCGCGCCTCTTCCTGTGTTTTATGCGCATGCGCGCTGACGTGATGACGTCAGCGCGCAGTGCCGCGAAATTCAAATACTATTTAAAGGGATCTTTAGTTTTATTCAGTGCCCGTGATAGGATTTCGTTTCCTGGTGCTTTGAGCTATATTCTGAATCTGTTTGATCTCTGTTTTGACCCCTGCCTGGCTGTTTTGACTATTCTGACTTCTGGATTCCGACCCTTGCCTGATTACCGACTACCTCTTCTGATTAACCCTCTGATTGACTTCCTGGTTTGACCCTTGCCTGCCTGACAATATTTATTCTCTGCCTGCCTCGACCCGGCCTGTTCTGTCTACTCTTTTGCATAAACGCCTTGTACTACAATCTTCGGTCCAAAAGACTTTGCTTTACTGTTGTGCCCCTCTGCCTATCCAGAACCCTCATCTTGCACCTCTCGTTTAAGTCCAGGTGGCATCCAAGTAAGCCGAGGGCTCCTCCCGAGGCCCAAAGGCGGTCACACTACTGGTGAAGCACGAGCCGAGACCAGGGTGCCTGGTGTTTGTTCTGGTGTTGGGTGCCGACCGTGACACTTGCAAAACTCCTTGGAAAATTCGCTGGCATCAAAAAATGTTGGATGCGCATCCGAAAAGTCTCTCGCATCAAAATCACCACGCGTCAACGCTATTTGGATGCCCATTGAATTTAACGCCGGCATCAAAATTGACGCAATCGACTTTTCGGACACGCATCCAAAATTGACGCAGGGGTCAATTTTCAAGTTTCAATTTTTCGCGAATTTTTTAGGCGAATCAAAACGGGAGAAATTCGTCCATCACTAATAGTGAAACTAATTGGACACTAATAGATTGAAAGCATATTGCTATTAATATCTTACCGATATGAGACACCAGCTTGAGCTTGAATTTGATGGAACAAAACTGTGAAAAAGAAGTCTGAGAAATTAATTAGCAATTTGGACAAGGATGCAAGAATCGCTTACAGAGCTCCTCATTTCACAGCTGTGAATGTTTGTGATGTCCCCAAAGACTTGATATCTCTGACCTAGTGAGTGACACTTGCCTTTGAGTACATTAGAATGTTTGCTTGGCCTTGGCAAAGGTTCAAATGTTAACAAGGCAGCCTGTAGTATCTATTCCTAACATAGAAAATTAATTATAAGCTCTGTATATAAAGCAGTAATAAGATAGTTACTGTGGCTATTTTATAAATACATTGTAGCGGACCCTCTCAGGAAGTTTCAATTAAAAGTTACTGGAGGGGCACCCCTCCTGCCATCACCCTAAATCACAAACTTATACAGCTATAGACAAAATTATGGAAACAGTCAACACCAAAATAATTTCATAGTAAGGTGTTGAGCTGGTATTTTGACAGTCCATGGGGCAGATTTACTAAAGGGTGAATTGTCGCCAGTGACCGCTTAGCACACATTGCACTACTTCGCCAGGTGCAAATACACTACAAATACGCTAATTCACTAATATGCAAAGTTTTGTCCCGGGTGCCGAACGCTGGTGACTTTTCGCTATTGTTACTTCACAGTGCGAGCATTTCATAGCGAAGATGTGCTAACATTCGTTTGTGCCTAGCAAAAATTCGCTAGTGATCTGGCGTTTAGGTCACTTTACATACTGCGGGTAATTTAAAGTTGTATGGAGGACTTTATTATAAATGTTGGTGCAAATGCTTGAAGTTACCACTTTTTCTTATACATCTCCAGGGAACCTTAAAGGAAAACTATATCCCCCAAACAATGTAGGTCTCTATAAAAAGATATTGCATAAAACAGCTCATATGTAAAATCCTGCTTCATGTAAATAAACCATTTTCATAATAATATACTTTTCTAGTAGTATGTGCCATTGGGTAATCATAAATAGAAAATTGCCATTTTAAAAAATAAGGGCCGTCCCCTGGGATCGTAGGATTCACTGTACTCGCAGACATACCAACAAACCATACATGTTAGGTCACATGAGCCAATTAACAGACAGAGTTGTGTCTTTTGCTTCCACACTTCTTTCTGTTACAGTTAGAGTTGTAGTATTTCTGGTCAGGTGATCTCTGAGGCAACACACAGACCATCATGAAATGGTGGCTCAAGGCAAGAGATGTAAAAGGCCAATATTTACTTAAATATATATTCCAGTTTGGTAAGATTCTTTAATATGTCAGTTAATATGATATGAACTACAGTATCTGTTGCTTAAGTGTTCATTTTGGGGGTATAGTTTTCCTTTAATAAAGACAAGAGAGTTAATATAATGCCCTACACATGAGCCCACTGTAAAATGAATGTTCCATATGTAATAAAATGTCTGGAGAAAACCGGTTACCCAAAAAAAACTTTGTCATTCAAAAGAAACGCTGGCGAAAAGTTGCTAGCATTAGTCACTTCGCTCTTTACTAGTGATGGGCGAATTTGTGCAGTTTCGCCGAAAAAATTCGCGAATTTCACGCGAAATTCGCGAAACGGAGAAAAATTTGCGAAACTGCGCCGGCGTCTCGTTTTTGACGTCCGTTTTTTCCGCGAATTTTCGCGGCCGTTTCGCAAATTTATTTGCCGACGGCGAATCGCGCAAATTCGCCGCGAATTCGCGCCTGGCGAATACATTCGCCCATCACTACTCTTTACTAAATCTACCCCCATGTTCTATACTGAACTTACAAAACATAATTCAAATAATGCATTCAAATGTGTATTGAGGCATTATCATCATTAAAAACTGCATGTAAACAAATTACATTGTCCCTTGAAATACCTAAAGGAATACAAAATGATTACAGATCCATGTTTAACTGTTATCACTAGGCACATAATATTGTTGAAAATGGAATTTGGCATTCTCTAAACTATTTTCCTTCCAAGTACTGTGGAAAGTTTTATTATTCACATTTCCAGTTATTGACTATCCAGTTTGAGTTGTCATTACACCAGCTATTTTCTTTAATGTGCAAGGTTTTCTTATTAACCACATATTCATGGTTTGTGAAATCATTTTTTTCCTGGCCGGTGGCAATCAGTTTTTAATTTTTAAAGCAATTAAACAAAATTTTTAGTTTCTTTCATATATATTAACAGTTTTTTTTCTAGCAGATTCTGCCTTCCAGTTTTTCATGAAAACTGTCATAAATGCAATTCCTCTGGACTCCCCAAACAGCATAGCAGAGTTTCCCTACACTTCTGCCTTTTTTTCTTTGTTATGTAAAACTTGGGCTGGTGAATAGTGATGGGCGAATTTATTCGGCAGGCGCGAATTCATGACGAATTCGCCGCCAGCGAATGAATTCGCAAAACGGTCATGAAAAATCGTGAATTTTTCGCTGTTTTTCGAATATCGCAGGAGATTCGCAAAATTTTCGGCAAAACACCCCAAATTCGCCCATCACTACTGGTGAAATTTTGTGTTACTATTCACACTGATTATAGTGCTCTCAACATGTGAAGCATGTATCAACATTTCAAATAGAATTAATTACAATGATTTTAGTTGTTTGAGCTAAAACCCAACAATTTGAATTAGAGACCAAAAAACTTTTGTAAAAGCACAAAAAAACAATATCAAATGTAAAAATTTGGCATCAAAAAGCTGCTGAGTTCATGTTAAAGTCAACAGTCCTAGGTAAAATGTAAGTTTTTTAATGTGTTTTTTTTTTTTTTTGAGTTTTTGGAATTTTTCAAAATTTTTTGAGAGCTTGTAGACTCATTGAAAATGACGAGTAGATATGAATTTGATGCATTTGAGTTTTTTTTTTTACAGTTTTATTCTATAAAGTTTTTTAGGTTAAATTTTTTCAATAAAATAAGCAAACATTCTGATTTGTGATAAGTAGGCATCCCAATATTGTCCTACAATGAATGTACTGTATTGTACTGTACACTGTACTACAACTTATTTTGATTCGAAACTTCCTTAGTTTTATCTATTGACAATTACATCATTTACTAACCAATGAAAATATGCCATATGGTTAGTGTCTGTAGAGATAAGCAAAGTCTGATTTAAATATTACGGGGCTTATTCATCAAAATCCGAATTTTTCTCACTATTTTCTGAAAACCACTCCAACCAAATCACCACGGACTTTTCCCACCTATTTATCAATACATTTTCATTTCTATAAAATCATGAAAAATCTGAATTGTGTGATTTTTTTCTGATTTGTTTGCGAAAACTGTGACTTTTTCAGATTTGACACCCCAAACCTGCCTTTTTTTTTTTGGATTATCGCCTGAAAACTACAAAATTATTGAATGAAACCCAGTGCAGATCAGGATATCTTTCAATTGTAAATGGGACATCTGCCATTGACTTCTACACAAACTTGGGGTCTGAGATAGAGCTCTTTTTTATTTGGACTTTTAACACTATTGGGGTTTAATAAATCAGAAAAAAATTATTTTCTTTCTACAAAGAAAATGGTGTTTTCCCCTTTAAAAGTCCAACCAGAAAATATTGGACTTTAATAAAAAATCGCTTTTTTTCTATGTTAAAGGAGAAGGAAAGCTACAGAGGCATTTTATTGCCAATAGATTAGCTGCAATAGTGCAAGCTAGAATGCTATATTTATTCTGTAGAATGTTTTACCATACCTGAGTAAAATGCTCTAGAAACTCTCTGTTTGTTTAGGATAGGAGCTGCAGTATTAATGTGGTGTGACATCACTTCCTGCCTGAGTCTCTCCCTGCTCTGGGCTCAGATTACAGTAGAGAAGGGGGGGGGGAGAGGAGGAAACTGAGCATGCTCTTGCCCAGGGCAATGAGGTTTAAGATGAAGGCAGGAAGTCTGATACAGAAGCCCATGTGTACACAATAGAAGGAAAGAAATGCAGTGTTTCTTTTGACAGGGGACTCAGAGGAACATTACTTTGGGGGTTTACTGGTATATGTAGATTGGCCTTTCTGATAAGGCTTACTTAGTTTGAACCTTTCCTTCTCCTTTAAACAAACTGAAACAAGTATGACTATATAGGAGTTTGTGTACAATTGAAACAGAAACATTCCCATGTATCTACTTGTTTGCTCTTCTCTATACAGGTAGAGCAGGAAAATAATCTGTTTATATTTAACATACAAAAGTGGCAATACAATTGTCTAAATGTTTAATGGTATAATGTTGTTTTGGGTTTCCTCAGGCTCATTTGTTAAAAATGGGGTAAATTTGCACCAGTGCCTCTGGTAACAAGTCAACAATAACCTGGATCACTCTAGAACAGTAGAATATATAATCTTATCCTTTTTCTATTTTAAGGATGGACAGATTGGGATGGCTATATAGAAATCTCAACTATGAGTCTGCTTGGATGAATCTATTACTAGCCAAATGAACAAATGAAAAGCTTGTAAGAACACAGCAGGAAACAGAGGGAAAGCAATGACCTTCTAGAACTACAGAAGGTCAACACAAGTAAGATTATCTTTTTCTTTGATTAGCAGCATATTTTAATGAGTAATGGGTCAGTGCCAAATGAATTGAATGACTGCGTGTATTTCATATGTTACAATTTTAGCTATATGTTTCAAAAACGTCATTATAGTGTCCTATGTAAGAACTAAATTAATAAATGTCAATGGTAACATCCCTAATGGATCACTGTTAGGTGTGCATGTAGTAAGAGGCTCTGTGATGTACAATATTAATTCAGAATGACCCAAAAGAACTTGGCTTTGAAAACTGATTTTTGAATTTAGACATATGGACAAAAAGGTTTACTCTACACAACAATCCTCATAATGTTCTCAGTCAAATGTCAGACACCTTCAATTACCAAATCGAAATCTGGAAAAACGATTGCAAAGGAGATGTTTTTCTTAAACCATGGTCCAGTATCCAAAATACAGTTTTCAGGATCTTCATGCAACATTCCAAAAATGACTGAAGCTGTTTTAAAGGGAAAGTAAAGTCTAAAATAGAATAAGGCTAGAAATGCTGTATTTTGTATACTAAACATAAGCATGAACTTACTGCACCACAAGCCTAATCAAACAAATGATTTATGCTTTCAAAGTTGGCCACAGGGGGTCACCATCTTGTAACTTTGTTAAACATCTTTGCAAGACCAAGACTGTGCACATGCTCATTGTGGTGTGGGCTGCTTAGGGATCATCATAACAGAGAAACAAACAAAGCTGCTTGAGTTCTGCATGGCTGGAAATTAAGGCGGGGGCTCCCCCTGCTGTTCATAAGTATGACTGCAGAGCAGTTAGAGACCGTCTGACAATTCCTATCCACAGCAGTAAATGAAGGAAAATTTCACTGCATACAGTCAGGTTTCTTATAAAAACAGTACACATTTTTTAATTAAAGTAAATTGGAGATAGATTTTTTTTTTCATTAAAGAAAGTAAAATGGGATTTTATTTTTTTGCCTTTACATGCCCTTTAAAGGCGAAGGGCGACCCTGCTCTTTATTAAGTAGTCAATACTAAGACATTTTTAGGTATCTATAGTTCTTGGCCATTCCATATCAGCATTACAAACGGGAGACTGCTCCCATCCCCACCCATAGACCAGACCGTCCCTCCCTCAATGTATAAGGGGATCATATAATAATCTCTCTAATGCTTTATTTATCAGTAGGTCTTTCCAGCTGACACGAGGTCACCCATTCCGATTAGACGAAAGGAGGTTCTGCCTAAATATCCGGAAGGGATTTTTTACATTGAGTGCTGTGAAGGTGTGGAATGATCTCCCTGAATCAGTTGTACAGGCTGATACATTAGATAGCTTTAAAAAGGGTTTGGATGACTTTTTAGCAAGTGAGGGAATACAGGGTTATGTAAGATAGCTCATAGTACAAGTTGATCAAGGGCTAGTCCGATTGCCATCTTGGAGTCAGGAAGAAATTGTTTCCCCCTCTGTGGCAAATTGGAGAGGCTTCAAATGCTTCAAAGGGCAGGGTAAAATAGGATTAAAAGGTTGAACTTGATGGATGTGTGTCTTTTTTTAACCTAATTTACTATGTTACTATGTAAATACCCCCAGAACTCATAGCAGAATGGCACAGAGATTATTTCATATATAAATACCCCAGAATGCATAGCATAATGGCACATAGATTATTTCATATATTAATACCCCCAGAAGGAATAGCACAATGGCACAGAGATCATTTAATATATAAATACCCCAGAAGGCATAGCTGGATGGCACAGAAATTATTTCTTATATAAATACCCCCAGAACTCATAGCTGGATGGCACAGAGCTTATTTCATATATTAATACCCCCAGAAGGGATAGCACAATGGCACAGAGATTATTTCATATCTAAATATCCTAGAACTCATAGCAGGATGGCACAGATATAATTTCATGTATAAATACCTCCAGAACTCATAGCAGGATGGCACACAGTGGCGTAACTATCAGGGGTGCAAACGGTGCGACCGCACCGGGGTCCCTGCACCCCTGAAGGGGCCCGTGTCCTGGGAAGAAAATAAACAGCCAAAATAAGTTTTTTTTTTTTTAAATCGACTGAACTGCCTTGCAGCTAAGGGGTGCGGGTTGGAGCAAGTACGTGCGCTGCGTATCATCAACTACCCGACATCCAATGGTAGGCAGGGAAATAGGCGCCGCTAGTTTAAGTTGATGCGTCCAGGTCAGGACTCGGCTGACAGGCAGGATTGTGGATGGTCAGATTCCTGTACTCCACAGCAGTCAGCAGCAGCAGCCAGGACCAGCTAGTTTGTAATCGTTTCCCCCACCAATGTTACCTGACACGCACAAAGTTCTTTTTTGAGCGCACACAGCAGTTAATGCTGGTCTGGCTCCGATCTCTCCTGCTTCTGCTCTTCCGGTGTCCAGGCTGCAGGGGGGAGAGCAAGAACAGCAGAAGAGCCGAGTGCCGCATCAATCAAATGACAGACTTTCTGCCCCTGACTGATCTGAATTTCCAGCCCTCACAGACTCCTTTTCATGAAGGAGGGAAAAAATTATTTTTGAAGATGGGCTCTGGACTTGCTAAAGGCAAGTCGGTGGCTTGGTGGCTGGCTAGTGGCTACTTTTCAGATCCCCCCCATCCCCCACTGTCTCAGGCCTCAGCAAAGCTAATTTACTGCCTGGTAAGGACTTTGTTTTTTTTTTTTTTTTTACTAGCTTGAACTATTTATTTAGATAGCATTGTCACTACCCTTATCAAGACTGTTGTAGGGATCTGACTAGTTGCACTGTTCCCTATAGTCACAACATTAACTCTTTCCTTGCTGTCATTAGTCAATTCAACAGAAACTGCCCCCTAGTTTGCTCATAGTCTGTACGGAGAGATCCCATAAAACTATGGCAGCATAGGTATTCCCCTGTACTAAGCACAATTCAGCAGGAATAGTCCCTAAGTTTGCTCATAGTCTGTACAGAGAGATCCCATAAAACTATGGCAGCATAGGTATTCCCTGTACTAAGCACAATTCAGGAGGAACAGTCCCTAAGTTTGCTCATAGTCTGTACAGATAGATGTAAAAAGAAAGACTTACACTCGCACACCCTGGCCGTCCAGACTTCAGCGACTCCCAGGTGCTCGATGTCAGAGGGAATGGGCAACCTCAAAAACAACGTAGGAACAGGACACACCGGCACAACATGGGTAAGTTCAGCAGGTTAAACCTTGCTCATTTATTGCGGATGCAACGTTTCGGGGCGTGACCCCTTTCTCAAGCATGCTTGAGAAAGGGGTCATGCCCCGAAACGTTGCATCCGCAATAAATGAGCAAGGTTTAACCTGCTGAACTTACCCATGTTGTGCCGGTGTGTCCTGTTCTGTACAGATAGATCCCATGAAACTATGGCAGCATAGGTATTCCCTGTACTAAGCACAATTCAGCAGGAACAGTCCCCTAAGTTTGCTCATAGTCTGTACAGAGAGAGATCCCATAAAACTATGGCAGCATAGGTATTCCCTGTACTAAGCACAATTCAGCAGGAACAGTCCCTAAGTTTGCTCATAGTCTGTACAGAGAGATCCCATAAAACTATGGCAGCATAGGTATTCCCTGTACTAAGCACAATTCAGGAGGAACAGTCCCTAAGTTTGCTCATAGTCTGTACAGATAGATGTAAAAAGAAAGACTTACACTCGCACACCCTGGCCGTCCAGACTTCAGCGACTCCCAGGTGCTCGATGTCAGAGGGAATGGGCAACCTCAAAAACAACGTAGGAACAGGACACACCGGCACAACATGGGTAAGTTCAGCAGGTTAAACCTTGCTCATTTATTGCGGATGCAACGTTTCGGGGCGTGACCCCTTTCTCAAGCATGCTTGAGAAAGGGGTCATGCCCCGAAACGTTGCATCCGCAATAAATGAGCAAGGTTTAACCTGCTGAACTTACCCATGTTGTGCCGGTGTGTCCTGTTCTGTACAGATAGATCCCATGAAACTATGGCAGCATAGGTATTCCCTGTACTAAGCACAATTCAGCAGGAACAGTCCCCTAAGTTTGCTCATAGTCTGTACAGAGAGAGATCCCATAAAACTATGGCAGCATAGGTATTCCCTGTACTAAGCACAATTCAGCAGGAACAGTCCCTAAGTTTGCTCATAGTCTGTACAGAGAGATCCCATAAAACTATGGTACATAGGTATTCCCTTGTATTAAGCACAATTCAGCAGGAACAGTCCCTAAGTTTGCTCATAGCCTGTACAGAGAGATACCATAAAACTATGGCAGCATAGGTATTCCCTGTACTAAGCACAATTCAGCAGGAACAGCCCCTAAGTTTGCTCATAGTCTGTAAAGAGAGATCCCATAAAACTATGGCAGCATAGGTATTCCCCTGTGCTACTGTATTTACCATACAGAATCCACTCTATGTTTACATATACTATGAATTTGTACATGTTCTGTCTGTCCAGTTGAAGTCCATAAACATTAAAAATAGAGTAATTAGTGAAATATATTTATTTTTATATGCAATCCATGGTGCTGTGCACACATTTCTACAATGGTCAACAAAGTTGCACAGGGAACATGGTCTACAGCCCTGATTTCCTGGATGGTGATTCCTGTACTGTGCACCGCAGATTCCCCCCCCCCCCCATACTATCAGTGTAGAAAGAATGTGAGACCTCAATCACATTTATTGCACTGCCTTGTGGTGTTTAACCCTTTCCTTGCCATTAATGTGTAACAGTGCAATTGTGCCATCCTGCTATGCGTTTGTATGTCTGTATACATAGTTGTGGCCCTGTGCCCTAGTCTGCTTTGCTCCTATTGTTTTTGGTATTATACATGAAATTAATATGTGTAATAATATTTGCTCTGTATACAAGAACACCATATACAGTGAAGCCTCAATTTTACATACCCTTATTCCCCCACCCCCAGCTTATTTCGTATTGTAAGTACTGGGCGAGTTGTAAAAACGTTTAGTTCTATTTTATCATAAAAGTAACTGAGAAGTACTATCTGGCCCACCACTAAAGATGTTCACAAAATGTCTCTTGTTTCCATGATTTGTTATCACTGTGGTCTGCGCCAGATTATTTTCACATACTATTACAGAGTTATAAAAATTAAATTTTAGTTGTGTTATACTTTGCCATAAAAAGGTATACCAGTTTCAGTAATTAAAAATAACTTGTTAAATTCAGTTGTATGACATTAGATCAGTAATTGTTGTTACCTGCCCACAACATGGGTGTGGGGGGGCCCAGTTACAAATTTTTGTACCGGGGCCCTTAGGTGTATGGTTACGCCACTGATGGCACAAATAATGTTTCATTCATAAATACCCCAGAACAAATAGCAAATAGTAGGATGGGACACAAGTCTACAGTTTGACTAAACTGGGATATCAAGCACAGGATATCCCGTGGGAAAATCCGACCAAGAAACTAGGTGAGCTCCACGTGTATTCTTATTTGCAAATAGTAGGATGGCACAGTGACAATTTCTGGTAAGACAAGCAAAGGGTCAATGTTGTCACAAGTGGGAGAAATGGAGGAGAACCAGAACCCTGTAAGAAGCTTGTGATAAGGGAACAGTGGAGGAAATGAAGCGACTGTTTATATAAAACCATTAGGCAGTAATGAAAGAGACTCGCATTCTTACCGGCTGGCCGCAATTCTCTCAGCACATAGTAGGAGTGGGAGGGGGAGAGGGGGAATCTACGGTGCACACAGTACTGCCATCCTGTCTTGAATCTACCGAGTCAAGATCCCACTGGAGATGTGAACAGAAAACCAAATGCCTTTTTCTCTGAGCTGCCATTGGCTGTTTGGCTTTAAAAAGGAACAAGGTACAGGCAGTTATCTGGCAAGTGATTATAACTCCCTGTGCACACATGCACAGACCTCACCCCCTTAACTGTTACCAGTTTTGCCAATAAAGCCAGCAGGGCAGTCAACACAAACATGATTTTAATCATGTTGGCAGAGGTGGTCTTTATGATGATCACACAGGGAACACTCAGCACAGCAACTTGTGAGAAGATTTACTTGTGAATTCCTCAGAGATAACACAGCACATTTAACAGTGTAGAAAACCAAGGAGAATAAAAATGGTGGCAGGAAGGGTTAGCAGAAACAACAGAGTGCAGTAATACAACAGCATAGATCAGGGGTCCCCAACCTTTTTTACCCGTGAGCCACATTCAATTGTGAAAAGAGTTGGGGAGCAACACAAGCATGACAAATGTTCCTGGGATGCCAAATGAGGGCTGTGATTGGATATTTGTTAACCCCTGTGTGGACTGGCAATCTAAAGGAGACTCTATATAGGCAGTACACCTGGTTTTTATACAACCCAAACTTGCCTCCAAGCCAAGAATTAAAAAAATAAATACTTGCTCTAAGGCCACTGGGAGTAACAACCAAGGGGGTGAAGAGTAGCATGTTGCTTATGAGCCACTGGTTGGGGATCACTGGCATAGATCATTGCAAACACCCATTAACAATATGCACAGCACCATCTTGTGACCATTTAGTGCAGCACACAAAGTAGAAGCATGAGTGCTGTTGCATATATTCCAACACATCATACAAACAAGAAAATTGCATTTTTTCTATGCGGTATGTGCATGGTTAATTTTATGCAAATTAGGGTATGGCTTTTGTTTGGGATTCATTCAATTCAGACGAACTTGGTGCATCCCCACAATAAAGAATGGGCTTGGATAGCTGACAAGATATGTCAGATGTGGTATTTTCTCTTCTGGCGTTTTTTCATCAGCTCAAAAATACCACCTAACAATTAGGGGCACATTTACTTAGCTCGAGTGAAGGATTAGAGGGAAAAAAACGTTGAATGTTTTTTTTGGCTACTTCGACCATCGAATTGGCTACTTCGACCTTCGACTACGACTTCGAATCAAATGATTCAAACTAAAAACCGTTCGACTATTCGATTATTCGATAGTTGAAGTACTGTCTCTTTAAAAAAAACTTCGACCACCTACTTCGCCACCTAAAACATAAGGAGGTACAATGTTAGCCTATGGGGAAGGAAAATCGTTCGATAGATGGATTAAAATCCTTCGACCTGTTTGATTTTTTCCTGATTGTTCGAACAAACGAATTGCGGTAAATATATTGCAGCGAATATCGAAGTTGAAGGATTTTACTTAGACGGCCGAATATCGAGGCTTAATTAACCCTCGATATTCGACCAATAGTAAATGTGCCCCTTAATGTCATTGATTTGTTTGTGCATATATGGGGCATGTTTCGTCCTACATTTAGGCTATTTTTATTCCAATTACAAATGAAAAGCACAGTTCCTGGGGTTTATCTTCTATAGCCCAAATTTAGTTCTTTTTTGATGATGATCATCCAGTCTGTGAAATTAGTAAGCTTAAAGTTTTGTAAAAATTCAAAAAAATAAATCAACTATATAAAGTAGATATACAAACAGGGTCAAATACTTAGTTTGTATCCCTGGCTCTATGATACACATGGCTTAATACACTCAAACTATGTAATATCAAACATGGTGTCACGGTCGTCACCCAACACCAGAACAAACACCAGGCACCCTGGTCTCGGCTCGTGCTTCACCAGTAGTGTGACCGCCTTTGGGCCTCGGGAGGAGCCCTCGGCTTACTTGGATGCCACCTGGACTTAAACGAGAGGTGCAAGATGAGGGTTCTGGATAGGCAGAGGGGCACGACAGTAAAGCAAAGTCTTTGGACAGAAGATCGCAGTACAAGGCGTTTAGGCAAAGGAGTAGTCAGAACAGGCCTGGTCGAGGCAGGCAGAGAGTAAACGTTATCAGGCAGGCAAGGGTCAAACCAGGAAGTCAATCAGAGGGTTAATCAGAAGCGGTAGTCAGTAATCAGGCAAGGGTCAGAATCCAGAAATCAGAGTAGTCAAATAGCCAGGCAGGGGTCAAAAAACAGGAATCAAACAGGTTACAGAATTTAGCACAAGGCTCAGAAGCACCAGGAACAAAATCCTATCACGGGCAATGCATAAAGAAAAACTGTACCTTTAAATAGCATTTGAATTTCGCGCCACTGCGTGCTGAAGTCATTACGTCAGCGCGCATGCGCATAAACCCAGGAAGAGGCGCGCGCGCGCCCTAACAGAGCCTGCTCAGTGCGGCGAGCGTCCTCGCCGAGGGGGCGGCAGGCGTCCCTGCCGTCCCCCCACTAGACCACCAGGTAAGTTCCTCACACATGGTATCAGGGGCGTTTCTGGGGTTTGCATTCTTTCAAGTCGGAATGCTGATGGGAACCTGCGCAGTTGAAGCTGATTCCTGGCTAGGCCCAACTACGCATGCTCCCACAGGCTTTGTGACCCAAAAGAATGCGAATGTCCAGAAGATGGCGCCCAGGAACTCTGCTGCACTGCTCTGGAGTTTAAGGTCAGGGTTTTTGTTCAGGGGCTTCTTTTTAACTAAGACACAGTGCGGAGAGGGGGTGTTGGCAGGAAGTTAATGGGGGCTTTTATTACAAGGGGGTTTAGTTCTCCTTTAAGTTATCAGGAGCAGCTCTTTGCTGCCCTTGGTAACCTGCAGGCTGCTGTGGTCTGAGGCAAGTTTCTCAACTAGCCTCGTTGCATCAGCTCCCATGCATGGTCTAACAAAACACTGCACGGTAGATGTCTGGATTTCAGAACCTTATATATTAAGGGAGGTAGCATAGGTTGAAGCTGGTAGAGCAGTTATTTTCCCTTCTACTTTACTAAGCCCTATGTCCAGGGATATGATATATGTGTACATATATTCAAGCATCATTTAGGACCAGTGATAAGCGAAATTTTTCACCAGGTGTCACATGTAAAATGCTGATAGACCCCAGTGCATTGTACACCGAAAATGTTTCACGAAAAAAAAAGTTGCATGTCACCATGGCCATTGATTTTAATGAATTTTTGGAAAATTTTCACCTTTTTACAAAGTTGTGGCGACTCTAAATGGGGCAGATTCGCTTATCACTATTTAAGAACTTTATTTAGTGCTTCATACAATCGAATATATGCCTCTGAGGAAGCTGTTAGGACCAGCGAAACGCGTTAGGCGAAGGGGACGTCACATGCAGGAAATACCACGAGGAGGATCCAAAAGCCGGCAGGATTATCCCTTTGGAATATTATAGCGACCAGGTTTAACTATATGCGATTGACCCAAAAGAATGTAATGTGAGTGCAATTGTTTTTATAGAAATGTTATAAATAAAATAGTATTAAACTATTTTAGAATTTGTTTCCATTTTGGAGTCGGAAGACATCTCTGCGGTTGGAGGGGGATTTGTGTGAGGAATCATTACATGCGCCATATCAAACCATCGGCATTTTGGCCAACTGGTGGACGTGTTTTGGTCGAAACACAGAAATATTTATTAGCACTAATTTGAAAACCTTATCTTGATTCTATATGTGATCTCTAAAGGTGAAAAGTAGACACTTCTGCAAAAACCGGAACCCTTCTAATTTCTGTTGCCACAGGCGCTGATCTTTTTTTTTGTGTTTGGAGACTTTTTGTGCAGCAGAGAGTCTGGAAGGAGAACCAAAAACCTGAAAGATTAATTTTCCTAATCCCTTGTTGTTTTAATCTGATATATCTATTGTTACATCCCTACTATCACACACAGTGCCTGCTTCCTGCCTATACACCCTGCACTTACTTTTCTACCTTCTGTTCCTTCCAAAAAATTTACTCATTCCTGTCCCTATTCAATTCCCCAGTCATGGCTTGGGTTGCCACCTTTTGCTAGTTTTTTTACCGGCTGGTGGGCGGGTACAAAAAGGGGCGGGTGTGATGTCAAAGGGGGCGGGGTTGTATGTAAAAGGGGCGGGCCAGGACAAAAACGGAGGAAACCGGTAAGTTTACAGGGGATTGGGGACAGGCGGAGGGGTCTTTTTAAGGGTATTACAAATTTACCGGCAGCTACATTACCGGTAAATTTGTAATACCGGCTAGGCCGCTAAAATACCGGTTGGGTGGCAACCTTAGTCATGGCCTTATCACTATAACTGTCCCAGGGCCGCGCTAAGGGCTCACTTTATGGTAGATTTCATAAAACTATAGAAAGTAACCATGGAGTAAATAAACTTTTGTTGTTCCATTTTAATTAGGATACAGTGTTCACTGTGCAACTTTCTATACAAGTCTCTCTGGCCAGATGCCTGGTTTTCAGTGTTCAGTTAGCAGTACTGCTGACTACAATGAAAATGCATATACTACAAGGGAATCGCAGATAGGAAAACATTATGGGTCAGCGGATCAGAAAAACATTATTAAGAAGTCATCTTTTGTTAGCCTGAAGCTTTATGTCACTAAAGCTTTAGTAACAGCTGTTTTTGGCGTGACATACAATATAGGAACTATTGTTTAAGTGTTTTTATTATTTCAATATAGCTAATGGCATTCAGCCTAAAGTCATTATTTATGAAGTTACCAGCTGCAATTATTTGGGAACTAAGAATGATTTCAGTTGTCTGTATTGTTATGTATGCCATTAAAACTGAAAAAGCATAGACAAGGGAATTGATCTGTACCTCATCAAGTGGAAGCATTTATTGGATTGTAGCTGCCCTTGTACTGTACTTCATTACATTCACTGCTACATTTTTGTTTGTTTAACTTTTTTACAGTTTTGCAATACTGATTTCTTACAAGGTTTGTTATTACTGTATCCTTCGTTTACGGACATCATTTATTCCTTTAGAATTTTTTCTGAACTCAGCATTCTTAGTTTTCCTGACTAGCATGTAGAACTCCATACTCTCTCCTTTTGTTGATCTTTTGTATTTTTAATTCTTACCCTGGCTGCCAGTGAAACACCTAAATACATAGATATTAATAAGGTAATTAGTAGATAAGTAGGTAAGTAGATTTACCTCTTGTATCTAAGCCCAACATTCATCATTACTGAAAATTGAAAAAGAAGTGTTGGTTTACTATGTATACTGGATTACATTTTCAAACTCAAACCCATACAATCTATACTTGAGTTGTGTGTCTTTGCTAGAGTGAAAATCTAATGCAAGGTCCAGAATGCAAGAGAGCATTGCTCTGGAACATGCATACGTGAATTCTGAGGCTTCAACACATTATGGTGCAACTAAATTACTGAAAACATAATTTTCTATTTATTCTGCACCTTCACTTGAAGGCACACACAAAGCTTAAAAGGTGTGCACAAAGATCATTTTCACAAGGGACCAAAAAAAAAAAAAAACAGGGAACATTGCTTCGGGGCACCTGTTATTTATTGGTGCACATTTATTATGTCTCCTAAATAATGCACACTGGTGCATACATTCAGGTTAGGATGTTAACGTTTTGCAAAAAAGATTTGACTAAAATGGATAACTAGGCAGTGATTGGTAAATGAGATTCAGATGTTGAAGCATGCAAGGTTATGCACTTGGAAAAAAACCATAGATGCTAGTTATACACATAAGGGCTTATTTATCAAAAATCTAATTTGTAAGGTTTGCAAGGTTTTTTCTACTTCGAACTCACAATTTAATAAAACTTGTATGTTTGCTTATTTATGAAAAAATCAGTACAATCATGAACAAACGTGAATTTTTAAAGTTTATTAACTTTAGCAAACTCGAATTTGCTATTAGAAACTTGAAAATCTGGAATTAAAAAAATGGCTTAAATATTGCCTAGGACAATTTTCATTGACCGCTACATGAACTTGCCAGCTTTTAGATGCCCTTTTTTTTTTTGCTTAATAAATACCAGATATTCAGGTTTTTGAAAATATAATTCAAATTCAAATTTGTGAGTATTTGTGCAAAATAATTGAATCAAATGAAATCATGGCAAAAAATCATATTTGAACCTTGTTTATCCCCCTCATAAGGGCATATTTATCAAAGTGTAATAGTATTATAGTTCACCATTTGCTAAATACACTTCTAAAATCCCATAGGAATGAATCGAGTTCTTATCTCACATATTGATAAATCTGCCCCAAAGCAAAGTGTGTGGAACGTCGCCTTCATTGGGAAAGATTTTGTTTTTGTGGACGACAAACTGTACAACTCTAGACATTGTTCGTCTTCTAAAGCTAATAAAGTACTTTCTTGCATAAAAAGTGCAGTGACTCAAGGGAGTAAAAGATAATTTTGCCTCTTTATACATTTCAGGTAATGCCTCACCTTGAGGCAGATTTATTCTAATGGGAGATTAGAGCTTAACACAGAAATCAGAAGCACTCACCCACTTTCTATTAATTCTTATATGATTTTAGAATTCTATTTATCAGTGTATGAAAAAAAAATCCCTTAAGAATAAATAGAAAGCCGGTTCATTTTTTATGGTGAGTCTTATCTCACATTTTCATACATCAGCCATCTTGAGTATAGATTGCATTTTGGGCCAATTCATTCAAAGGACATTAATGAGTGGGAAAGAGTGCAGAGATGTGCAACTAATATGTTAAAATCAATGGAACAATTTGACTATTACAGTTGGGGTTGTTATGGAGAAAAGGAGCTTGCAAGGAGATAGGACCACTCTTTATAATTATGTTAGAAAACATTATAGGCAGGGGATATTTTTCACATAGAAAAGAACCAGGTCCACCCTTTAGACCAGAGTACAGAATATCCATTTCAAGCAAATCACAATATCCAGGGCCATAGTAATCTGTTTTATAGGTCTCTATAGATAAGTATATATTTATAAACACACAAGATTTTGGAAGGCTTGATGTTCGCAGATTATTGTCTTTTTTTTAACTTTTTAACTCTTTTTCTTCATTATATTTTCTTCTCATGTTAAAGGGAAAATATAGCCCCCATTTTGACATGAACTCGTTGTTAAGCTTATGTAGAAGAACTGAATAAACACTATCTGAACCTCCACAAATATACCTTTTTTGGACAAACACACCTGATTCCATAGACTGAAAGGAAACTACAGTAGTCTGCTTGTACTACAAGAATCAGCACCTTTTCTCAGTGGGGCTTATTTATAAAGTTTCAGCAGCACAGAATGATTCACACAGAGAACATATTTGACCTGCATATATTTTTATTCATAAAGCTGGATAAAAGTGATGTATTTAGTGTGCAAAAAGAATTGCAAATTTTTATTTGCACTGTGAATGTCCATAAGAGCTTAATTGTCAATATTTATGCACACACTCTGCATTTAACTTACGCCACGATTTTGGTGGTAGAGAAAATATTCGCAAAACAGTTTTTTGTAAATTGTGAATTTACATTGCTGTCAATTAGTGATGGGTGATTCTGTGCCGTTTCGCTTCGCCAAAAAAATGCAAATTTACAGCGAAATTCTTGAAATGCGTAAAATTCACAAAATGCATTGAAGTCAGTGGGCGTCAAAATAATTCTGACCCAAGCAACAATTTTTATACGTGCGACTATTTGGTCCAAATGCATGAAAGTTAATGGGGCGTCCGAATTATTTTGCTTAAATTTTGATCTAACTGTAGTCGCAGTTTCGTGAATTAATTTGGTTGCGGCGAAACTTGAAAATTCCCTGCAAATTTGTGTCTGCCAAATTTATTCATCCATCACTACTGTTAATGCAAGTTTATACACATTAGTATTTTAATGTAAGTTAAAGAAATGTTGAAAGCCTTTATAAACTGTATTGTTTTTCTGACTGTCTGACAACTCAATTCCCGCCAGTATAAAATGAAGACTTTGCTGAGATCAACCTCTGACCATAATTCATCATCTTGTCTGAGTAGGTCAACAAGAACTGTATCACCCTCCTTCTAATATTTACTTGACATGATAGACATGAACTTCCTTTTTTTTACAGCTTGGCATTTTATTCTTTTTATTTTATTCTTCAGGACTAACATTTTTATTACTATTTAGGGACCCATTTATTTATCCAGAAGCATAGAGGCCTATTTATCAAAATTTGCATTCGTGAATTTTTTTAATTTTGTACTATGATGAAACTCGATTTTTTTTTTAAAAAAAAAAAGCCAGCCTATTGATTAAAAAAAAAAACTGAATAAAATAAAAGAACATGAACAAAAATTAAATGGGTCGACAAGCTTAAAAAATGAAAAAACAAATTTAAAAACAAGTTGAATATATAGATTAAATTTTGCCTAGGACAGCTCCCGTTGACTTCTATATGACCTTGCAAGCTATAAGATGCCAAAGTTTTTTTTTGCTTTATTTTACTTTATAAATATAACAAATTCAAGATTTTTTACCATAATCCAAATTCCTGATTTTTAGCAGAATTCAAAATCGAATGTAAATACTAAAGTAATAACCCCCATAATTTATGACCAACAGCAAAATCACTTCAACAACCTTGTAATACAATGTTTTCCTTAGTTTTTTCACAATTCCATTTACTATTCCCCTAATTTCTTAATTTTTTTAAAATCTAGGTAACATCACTGTTTAGGGCCTCTAGTGTCCCAGGCATTGGCTACGAATTTAAACAATGAAATCTGTCTAGTTGTAATAAAAGTACCTGGTGGTCTAGCAGTGTGGCGGCGTGAACGGCCGCCGCGCTCCTTCTCCTTCCTCCTCCCAGCGCCATTAGGGCACGCGTGGCGCGCCTGCGCGCCTCTTAAAGGCGCTGGCGTGATTGCGCCAGCACGTTCTGGCGCGAAAACGCACGTTCTGGGGCGTGGAATTCTTGCCCTATAAAAGGCCCATTCAAACTGCTGACTGATGGCCGTGATAGAACTTGTTTCTTGTGGTTCCTGAGCCTTGTGCGTTTGATCTGTTCTGAATCTAGTCTGTTTGATTACCCGTGTTTGACCCAGCCTGTTCCTGACTATTCTGCATTCTGTATCCTGACCCTCGCCTGCCTACGACAACTCTTCCTGCTTAACCCCTTGATTGACAACCCGGCTTGACCCTTGCCTGCCTGACGATTCTTGATATCTGCCTGCCTCGACCCAGCCTGTCTGCCGATTCTCTAGCCTGCTCCATTTGTACCGTGACCTTCGGCCCAAAAGACTCTGCTAACAGCCGTGCCCCTTCGCCAGCCAGAACATCTTGCCTTGAACCCCTCGTTAAGTCCAGGTGGCACCCAAGTAAGCTGAGGGCTCCTCCCGAAGCCCAACGGTGGTCACACTACTGGTGAAGTCGAGCCGAGACCAGGGTGCTTGGCATTTGTTCTGGTATCGGATGCCGGCCGTGACACTAGTTTAATTAATTAGCACCTATTATATGGACTGCTTGGATTTGGGGGGTTTCCAGATAAGGGGATTTCTGTAATTTGGATGCAAATAGTCATTTAAACATTACAGGGCATATTTACTATGGGTTGAATATTGAGGGTTAATCAACCCTCGATATTCGACCATCAAAGTTAAATCCTTCGACTTCGAATATTGAAGTCGAAGGATTTACCGCAATTCGTTCGATCGAACGATCAAAGGAAAAATCATTAGATCGAAGGATTAAATCCTTCGATCGAACAATTCGAAGGATTTTAATCCATCGATCAAACAATTTTTCTTCGATCAGAAATTGCTAGGAAAGCCAATGTGGACCTTCCCCATAGGCTAACATTGGTGCTTGGTAGGTTTTAGGTGGCGAGGTAGGTGGTCGAAGTTTCTTTTAAAGAGACAGTACTTCGACTATCGAATGGTCGAATAGTTGAAGATTTTTAGTTCAAATCGTTAGATTCGAAGTCGAAGTAGCCAATTCGATGGTCGAAGTAGGCTAAAAAAATATTTCGAAATTCAAAGTATTTTTCATTCTAATCCTTCACTCGAGCTAAGTAAATGTGCCTCTACATAAACCAAGGATTGGTTTGCCACCAATATGTATATGTGCAGCTTAGCATAAAGAACTGTTTTATTATTAGAGAGAAAAAAAGAGAAAAATATTTTTTATAAATATGAATTATTTGCTTAAAATTGACTATATGCCAGATGGCATTCCCATAATTTGGAGCTTTGTGGATAACAGGTTTCCAGATAAAAGATCACATACCTGTATGTTTTTGGTATTTCTTGCACTAAATAGAAGCTGAAATTAATGGAAAATATAACTTTTTACTAGTTCACTAGTGTAGTCTATTGATCCATAAATGGCCAAATCTCAGATATGTATTGACCTGCAATATATCATATTATTGTTCCTTAGTTCCTTACCTACTATATTACAGTCAGATGTGGTGAAGGAAGGAAAAACATTTTTAAAGGAAATTTTCAAACTGACAGCTCTGTAGGTGGTCAGTTTCCTTTCTGGGGATTTTTGCAGCTGCCCCCATATACATTCATAGGTTCTGACACATGCCAGCAGGTGCTTTTATCTCTCCTCCATATGTTGCCTTATCCAAAGAGCCAGCTTCAAATTCTAGGCTTAAAATATCTGCACTACGAAGAACAGCTATTACTGCCTGCCTAGCTATGTACATGTCTGGAAAAGAACGTGTACAGGAATAGTGGTATAAACTATAAGAAAAAATGTACCTTTCCTTCATTTGAGCTTGCCTTATTGCAAATAGTAGGCTACTCATAATACACAAGTGCCCTTGTCAAACTGTTTCAGATTATCTTAAAATTCGGACTTGGGGTTTTGTAGGGATATACAGTTAAAGTTGCCATGATACAATAGCCTGTGCAATTATGCTATTTACTCAATTACAGTTGCTACAACCTAGAATATTAACTCACAATTCCTTTAAAATTGTAATTTTATCTTAAAGGGATTCTGGCATGTTTTTTATGATGTAGTTTTTATTTCTCAATTTCACTAATTACACTGCAAATAATTCACTCTACAATATAAAATTTCATTCCTGAACCAGAAAGTGTATTTTTTTCAGTTGTAATATTGGTGTGTAGGTGCATCTCAGGTCATTTTACCTGGTCATGTGCTTTCAGAAAGAGCCAGCACTGCTTCTGGTAGGCTGTTGTTTCTCCTACTCAATGTAACTGAATGTGTCTCAGTGGGACCTGGATTTTACTATTGAGTGCTGTTTTTAGATCTACCAGGCAGCTGTTATCTTGTGTTAGGGATCTGCTATCTGGTTACATTACCATAAATTGAAGTGGCCACTTTTTTAAACACATGTCCATAATAAAGACAGAAGAGATTCTCTAATGCCCTAGACATGAGCCCACCCTTAAACAAATGTGGCATGCCCCTCAAAAAAATCCCTCTTTAAAAAAAAGAAAAGTCGCCAATGTTTTTTTTTTTACAATTTTAATGCATTTCCGGCATACAGGATATGATATCACTAACATAAGATTGAGGAAGATGTAGCTTCGTTTTATCAGTTCGCCTGGTCTGAGGAAGTGAAGTAAACTCTGGCGAAAGAGATACAGTTACGTTCAGTAAAATTTGCATCTTAAATGGCTCCAAAGCTTTCCTATCCAAGCACACTACTTGCTTGAATCTTTAGGGCATGCTCCCAACACTATCCAGAGTGCGAGCACAGCAAAGCCCATCCAACTAGCATCCATCTCCAGGATTCTCTCACTTATCCTAGGCAGCATCTCTCACAAATATCAGGGTCCCATTATCACAGAGCATTGCCAATCATGTGGTGTCTCTCCATAGTCTGGGGTCTGCCCTGCAGCACCCCAGCAGAACAGTCACCGCTCCATTCTCTTTAAAAATGAAACTAGCAATGAATCTGTGAGCACATGGCTCTATCTATATAAAACAGTTACACAGTAGTGACACCTTCTGGCAACTTCTGGTATCTCCCAGAAAACACTGCATTAGGGACAAAGGCTCACTCCCCCTCCCTTATTCTAGGTCCAACTGGGAGCTGGCCAGGCAGGAGATTTTCCACCAAGTGGAAATTTTTAGCAACATAGGGGTATTAACCCTATGGATCCATACAGCTCATGTGTGCATTGCTATTAAAACTGATGTTTTCTTTCATGCCGTCAGATCTGATTTGTTTTATGCTAGAATTGGACTGTGTATAATGAGAGTGAGGCACAATGGAAAAGTATGGAAGGTATTGCATCATGGTGTAACTTTCTCACGGCTTTATATAATTTACCTAAAAATTCCACAACTATTTCAACATATAGGGCTGATTTATTAATGTTTGGATTTGGGTTTTGACTGCAATTCAAGTTTTTTTGTGCAAAAACCCACACTCATATTGTAAGTATTTATTAAGCTAATAAAACTCAAATGTAAAATTTCAGCATCTAAAAACTTGCAAGGTCAATGTAGAAGTCAATGTAATTTGTCCTATAATAAGTTATTCAGTTTGAGGTTTTCTAGGGTTCTTTTGAGCTTGTAAACTCACAAATTCTAGGTATATAAGTTTTATTCATTGCATTTTTATATTTGGATTTTTTAAATAAATAAGTTAACATCCATTTTCTTTAATTGCAATAAAACCTCTAAAATTACCCAAACCTTAATTTTGAAAAATAAGGATCATAAAATTTCCAATGAGTCCTACCGTGCTCTCTGTAATTCTCATCATAAAATTTCATACTATTCCTTTTATCCCCTCCCATATCCATCAAATACTTTTATGGAACTCAGTATCAGTATCTCTTTTTTATCCATGCTTTATGTTTAATGATTCATAATACTCTTTTTATTCTCCCAGATTATCTCATAATTTCTGTTCAGTATAGACTTTAATTTTTATGGTATTTTTACAATTACAGCATATAACAATTAAGGTGACTAGCTAGATAGTACCCTGAAACTACTATAATATTTTGCAAGGCATGTTCCTTTAATACAATATTTTTTATCCTTTACCAGAGGTGATATATTATCCCAAATAGTCAACATGCCAGTATAATATAGCAAGACTCACTGATATAAATGTCAAAACATGTGAATATATGGTTTCCATATGGATCTATATCTTGTCTGCAAATGGATTTTCTTACGCAAAATTAACTTCAACATCAATCCTTTGATTTATATATTGTCAGAAACAAACATACCTGCCAGGATAAACACAGGCAGGAGAGGATTTGTTCAAAATGTGAGAAAAACAGAATTGACTGAAGAAATCATAATGAAAGAGGCATAAATCTGCATAAATCCCTTATCCGGAAACCCGATATCCAGAAAGCTCTGAATTACGGAATGGCTGTCTCCCAAAGACTCCATTTTATCCAAATAATCCAAATTTTTAAAAATGATTTCCTTTTTCTCCGTAATAATAAAACAGTACCTTGTACTTGATCCAAACTAAGATATCATTAATGCTTATTGGAAACAAAACCAGCCTATTGGGTTTATTTCATGTTTAAATTAATTTCTAGTAGACTTAAGGCATGAAGACCCAAATTACGGAAAGATCCGTTATCCGGCAAACCCCAGGTCCTGAGCATTCTGGATAACAGGTCCCATACCTCTATATGGAATACTTTTTTGGTTAAAATTTCTATCAAGTAAACAACTGATTCTGAAAACTGTTGGTGTCATATGCAATATCCCAGGACAAGAACGCTCATCTAATGAACAGATCTATCAAAATGTGAGATTAGAGCTCACCACAAAAAAATACACCCACTATTAGTGATGGGCAAAGTTGGGGCGTTTCGCCTCGCCAAAAATTTTTTTGAAAAACCTTAAAGGAGTTTTTGGCACCGGCGTCCGTTTTTGGCGAAATTGAATAGAAAATAAGTGAATTTTGATAACTCTGCCCTTAGTATTTCTTCAGGCAACCCTTATGCCTGAAAGAATGGCTGCACCTTGTGCTAGATAATGAATCTGACGTTAAAGGACAAGGAAAGTCTAAAATAGAATAAGGCTAGAAATGCTATATTTTGTATACTAAACATAAACATGAACTTACTGCACCACAAGCCTAATCAAACAAATGATTTATGCTTTCAAAGTTGCCCACAGGGGGCCACCATCTTGTAACTTTGTTAAACATCTTTGCCTGACCCTGACCCTGCACATGCTCAGTGTGGTCTGGGCTGCTTAGGGATCGTCATAAACAAAGCTGCTTGAGTTCTGCTTGGCTGGTAAGTAAGGCGGGGGCTCCCCCTGCTGTTCATAAGTATGATTGTTTCCCTGCTCAGCAGTTAGGGACCATCTGACAATTCCTATCCACAGCAGTAAATGAAGAGAGAATTTCACTGCATTGAAATCATCACTGACACTTGGATTTATCTGAATCCAGCTGAAAAGGGACAATCCAGAAACAAATCCTGGATTATTTGTATCCCTAGTTAACTGTTTACTCTCTTTACAACTTTTCTATATACTGTAGTTCATTCCACTGGTGGTCTACAATTTAAATGTTAGGAAGTAGTTGAAGGGTACACGGAAATATCGTGATTTTGATAAATGTATAATTCAAGATATTTTGTTAAGCTTAAAATATCTACTCAGCATGCCCTTTATCTGTATTCATTAAGAAATGTAGGTTTATAATATATTACAACTTCCATGTGTCCTAGCAACTGCTTTTCAAAGAATCAAAAAGTAAAATTCATGTTATTTTAGACTTAGTTCCCTAGAGAAGATTAATTCTTTAGTTCTCTTCTCTTAGTCCTTTCATTGATTGGTTTTTCCTCCTACGTGAACTGGCAAAGAAAGATTATCCCTGACCCATTGTGACCCAAGTTGCCTGTGGGAACCATTTCACAATATGAGCACGAAAGTGAAAGAATACATAGATACTGTACTCTAAGATGATCATATAGATATAAGATCATATAAAGCATAGCCAGTATCCAACAGGAAGAGGAAATTATTTTTAAAGGCTTTGTATAAATGACAAAGGAAGGGCCAATTTTCAGCAAAGCTCTGGATATTTGAAGAATAGATTTGTAAGGAGCCCAATGCCACGACATTCATATTTCAACCATACAACTCTAAAGACAGCACATTAATAATGCTAAACAATAGAGAGAACATTAGACAAAATAGACAGTATTTAAATCAGCTTGGGAAATGTATTTATAATACTAAGCATTCTGAGAATTGTATTGTTGGTCTATACTATACTGGGAAACTACCAAACTTCATAAACCTCTCAGATATTTTTATAACCCAGCATTTTCCTGACATATTTTTCTAAAACATAGACTTCTTTCTCGCCAATGATTTAAGTGTTCTTATTTTCCACACAGATTCTGACAATAATAATCTGCGGAGTATTGGTTGGTGAGAGGGGAATGAAATATGGCTTTATTCCCTAGACATTCATCGGCTGATAAATGGGACTCCAAGCCAGTTAAATCGGCTAATGCATCGCAGGGCTCTAAGTTGTTTGGTTGTGACCACAGGAAAGAATTCAGCTTAATCGTGAACAGCAACAGCAATTATTAGGCTGATTTATCTACATGTATACAGGGTAACACTTTTATGCGGTTGTGTGCAGATGTATACTGCATAAAATTATATGTGTCTGGCATGTAGTGCAGTTGGGTACACTGATCTCTCAGACATGCAGAATGTAATATGTTCTCCATCCCAGGAAGAGAGAGAAGTGGTATATACTGTAAATGGTATATTATATATTGTACAGGTATAGGATCCCTTATCCAGGAAACCCGATATCCAGAAAGCTCCGAACTACGGAATGGCTATCTCCCATAGACTCCATTTTATCCAAATAATCCAAATTTTTAAAAATGATTTCCTTTTTCTCTGTGATAATAAAACAGTAGCTTGTACTTGATCCCAACTAAGATATAATTAATCCTTATTAGAAGCAAAACCAGCCTATTTATGTTTAAATGAATTTCTAGTAGACTTAAGGCATGAAGACCCAAATTATGGAAAGATCCGTTATCCGGAAACCCCCAGGTCCCGAGCATTCTGGATAACAGGTCCCGTACCTGTATACAAGTTACATAGTTTTCATACATGTGCTTCTCCCTCATTTACCCAAGGAAAATAGCTACCATGTTTATCAAAGGATGAAAATAGAAGTCACTTGAATAAATATGCCCTACCAAATCCTTACAAGTGAATCAGAGAGCTTTCTTTCTTCCTTCACACTGTGGGGAACCATGTTTTTACACTTTGGCTCCTGTGTCTTTTACCTTTTTGAGAAGCCAAATGAAAAAAAATGTAACCACACAGTTAGAGATATAGATTACCAAATTTATGTAAACTTCCGGACTCATGCCTCACCCCGAGAACGTATGGATGCGTGAGCAATCATATCACCTTATGATACCATATCAGATCACACAATTTGTAAATGCAAATAATCAAGTGTAAAAAATACAATTATTTTAATTCAGTAAGCATTACAAATTCATCACCATCACCAGTATTTGAAAATCCAAGTTTAAATGAATTTTAATATTTATGAAGAAAAAGCAAATGCTCCTTTAATATTCTGTAGAATTACCTTGAAGGAGTGTTTAAAGCGAAGCTATAGTCCTTTCTCCACTCCCAGTTCCATGAATGTGATAATTATTTTGTTCTTGTCTAAATAACTGCCCTATTTTTCTTTCCCTGCTCAACATTATTAAATTTGATAAAGCTATTCAATTAGGGATGCACCGAATCCACTATTCTGGATTCGGCCGAACCCCCGAATCCTTTGTGAAATGTTTGGCAGAATACTGAACCAAACTCTAATTTTCATATGCAAATTAGGGGTGGGAAGGGGAAAGCATTTTTTACTTTCTTGTTTTGTGACAAAAAGTCACGCAATTTCCCTCCCAGCCCCTAATTTGCATATGCAAATTAGGATTTGGATTCAGTTCGGCCAGGCAGAAGGACCTGCTGAAAAAGGCCAGAATCCCAAACTGAATCCTGGATTTGGTGCATCCCTATATTATATTTTTAGCACCTACAAACTAATAATAAAAATGATGTTTATCCCAAGAGAGCAATTCTACTTGCTGTAAACACAGCATAACAGAAGCTTTAATCATGGCACTGGGATATTCCTATGAGTGAATGATACAGTACAAGGCAAGAGTTTTCCCTTATCATCCCGTCAATCAGACTAAATCATTATACTGCACACAGTGGTGCCTGTCTGATTGGGATCTCCACACTGTAACAATGTTATCGCTCAACAACTCAATTATCAGTACAGTTTAACCAGAATTACATGTTTGCAAAGCAATTTCTAAGCTATGATGTATATAACAGACTGCAGGCACATATTGGCAGTAATGTCAAAGTGTAATCTACTTTAGAAGAAATGGGCCGAAGACACTGCAGTACTGCATTACTGATCCAACCGTGTGAACTCGTATACAACAAATATACTATGCACATCCTGCTCTTGCTATTCAATGACATTACTAGATGTCAAACAGCCTCATTTATAAAACAAGTGCAAAGCATTTAAATGCATGCAAAATTGAGTATGCAGTGAAGCTATTCAGAAAGATACATTTTCCATGCGTGCTCTTGAGGCAAGTTCCCATGTCCCCTTTCAGTCTGTGCTAATACACAAATGAGGCATTCATGCAAGGTAACCCTGGAATTACTGGAATCAGGCTGGTCTTGGTGGTAATTCGAGGGGTCCCCCTGCTGATTTTTTAGGATACTGCATTCAGAAATCTTGCTTATTGTTTTTGCAAACTCAAGTATCTCCCTTAGACTTGGTGAAATCTATTTATAATTATAATAAATTAATTCTAGCAGAGAGTTGGAGAGTTCAGCATTTTAAGCTTATCCATTTAGGCTATGGGAAAATGTTTTCTAAAAGTATTTCTAATGCTCCCCTATCATTTTGCCCTAAATGTGATGAGACTAATGTTTCACTTTTCCATTACTTATGGTCCTGTCCAAAGATTAATTTATTTTGGAAGGAAGTCACTAGTTTTTTGAATACAAGATTGAAGATAAAATTTAAATTGTCTCCAGGTCTTGCATTACTGCATCTAGATAATAATATGTTTTCTACAACTTCTAAGTCAATGTCTATCTCCCATGAAAATGAATTACTTACTACTTATTTTTTAACTGCTTCCAGGAAAGCTTTACTTAATTTTTGGCTACATAAGGAACCCCCCTCATTATCGGACACCATTTCTTATATGAATCAGCTTTGCTGGCAAGAAGCCTTAATTATTAAATCTCAAGGAAGTGATTCTAAAGATTTTTTTAGGCAGATTTGGTCTCCTTATTTTGAAATATGCAACTCTAAAACTGGTGATCATATTATGCGGTTTCTTCAACTGTAAAAGATCTATCCGACATTCCAGATTATTAATGGGCTTTTTCTTTCTTTGTTTTATTATATTTGCATCCACTGACTTAGTTAGTAAGTTAATTTTTGTTAGCTCTTGTTAATTTTCTAATATGGTATACTTTTTTGATAATAACATACTATTTAGTCGACTGTACCGTTCTCTCTTCTTCTGCATAATATTTGCTGTCTATTGATTCTATTTGTTTAATGTGAAAATCAAATAAAATATTTCAAACGTAGAAATCTTGCTTATTGCCATGTTCCTCGATGCTGTGAATCTGCAGAGCAATCATACACCACTTGTAAGATGGTAAATATTTTGCCCACAGTGGGGAATGTGAAATTCTACCATGTAGAGAGGCGCCAGCCTATGAAAAATATGACTGGAGGTAAATAGTTAGGAACACCATATGGAATTTACCTTGAAGTTGTATAGTGGTTTGCCAATTTTATGATCATAACTTTGAAACTAAAACCCCCTGTTTTTGAAAATTCCTAAACTTGCACAGATACTAAATTACAGGAGGGCAGGGAATGTGCATAAAGCAATCCCCTCTCTTTTGTGTGTTTTTTGTGTGTGGCCAAATCAGTTGCAGTTCTGTTGTACTTTTATTTAGCCTTGGAGTACTCCCACAACCTCGCTTTTGGGAATGTGATAAACTGAATTATATACAGCAATATATACTGCAGTTAATATAAAAGTGCCCCCCCTCCAAATGTAGTGCATTGTACTTTTTCTGCAATATATGTGGCTATATCTTCCTAATTTGTTCCTATTTTCTGTGTTTGGTGAAATACTGCTATAGCTAGCATGTACGATTAGGGATGGGCGAATTTTTTTGCCTCATTTCGTCAAAAAAATGACACCCATAGAGTTGTATGGCGGCGTGCGTCAAAAAAAAAAGACGCTGAGCAACAACATTTTTTTGACGCCCATAGACTTTAATGGCCATTTGCAAAAATTCGCTGGAGGTGAATTTTTGGCGAAACGGAACGGGTCAAATTCGCCCACCCCTATGTACGATGTTGGGACTGGAAGCACTAGTGAAAGTGGACAAAAGGAGAGTCTATTTGGAGGTCTTCTTATACTAATATACTTATGAATATGTTATTAGACCATGGGAATATTAAGTCATGGCACAGCTAGACTTTTGGGAAAAAAAAACCACCCCCCCAGACTCCCCTCCCTCCTCCCCCCAGCATAGCTGCCCTCTGGGGAAATGCCCCTAACTTTATACTTAACCCCTGGGTGCAGATTCAGGCATCGGAATTCAACACAGCCATCTTTTCCCGGGTCCTGCTTCACTGGTCTCCCACTCAGCTTACCGAAGACCCGCAAGATGGCTGCGTGGAACGCCGATGCCTGAATCTGCGCCGAGGGATAAGTATAAAGTTTGGGGGCAGCTATGCTGGAGGTGAGGAGGGAGGGGGGTTTAAGTAGTGGGGGGTAGGGTTTGTCTTTGAAACAGTTGAATTCTCCTTTATCATTAAGGGGTTTATTTACTAAGGTCCTATATTTTTCTGGTCAGAGTTTTAAAGGTGAAAAACTTTTTTGTGATTTATTAAACCCTGATGCTGTTAAAAGTCAGAATAAAAAAGTACTCCATATCAAACCTTCTGGGGTCATGTAGAAGTCAATGGCAGATGTCCCATTTACAATTGGAAGATATCAAAATCTGTGATGGGTTTTGTACAATAATCCGATTCACTTGTGGTTTTGGGCAAAAATCTGAAAGAGTTTTAGGGTGTCAAATCTGAAAAAATTGTACAGTTCTGATTTTTTCACTATTTTATCGAGTCTTTTCCTGGACCAGAATTTTTCAAGTAAATTTATTGATAGATAAGTTAAAAATGTGCATGGGAGTTTGGTTGAAGTGATTTTAATAAAATAGCGAGAAATTACTAAATAAACTCCTAAGTAGCTAAGATATTATGCATACAAATTATTAGGGATGCACCGAATCCACTTTTTTGGATTCGGCCGAACCCCCGAATCCTTCACGAAAGATTCGGCCGAATACCGAACCGAATCCGAACCCTAATTTGCATATGCAAATTAGGGGTGGGAAGGGGAAAACATTTTTTACTTCCTTGTTTTCTGACAAAAAGTCACGCAATTTCCCTCCCGCCCCTAATTTGCATATGCAAATTAGGATTCGGATTCGGTTAGGCCAGGCAGAAGGATTCGGCCGAATCCGAATCCTGCTTAAAAAGGCCGAATCCTGCCCGAATCCCGAACCGAATCCTGGATTCGGTGCATCCCTACAAATTATAATGTAAAATATGCTGAAGTTGAGGCATTACTATGATTTAACCAAAAGTGATAGTAAGCAAAGATGGCCAATGAGAAGAACTAGCATCAGATGTTTTTTCCTGTTGTAAAGGGAAGTTGTGAGCGTAGCAATTAAATATTCAGGACATCAGCAGAATATTTTGCATGCATTTGGAAATTGAGGGCATATGGCAGCTAGAAACTGTCTACCAATTTCATAACTTATGAATATATTTTTACTTCCAAAATTATTCAGACACAAGAACTGGAAAAGGTTGTGTTATATCCAATTGCAGAAGCAGCAGTTTTTGTAAAAGGAACTGTGAGTTAACTGGAGAGAGCTCAAATAGCGGCAAGCACTGACCTAAAACAGCCTTGGATGTGGTTAATTATCTGGTGTCTCAAAAAAGTCAGAGGATGTGGCAATGGAAAATAAATAAACAATATCAGAGATAATGTTACAAGAATCAGGCTGTGAGAATTATTGTGGAACGAACATGATGCTGGGGTTGGGCTGTTGATGTCAGTAGTGGGCAAATCTGTCTCGTTTGGCTTCGCCAAAACATTGTGAAACAGAGAAAATTGTGAAACAGAGAAAAATTTGTGAAACAGAGAAACATTTGCAAAACGAATTGAAGTCAACTAGCATCAAAATTATTTTGACAAGCAAAATTTTTACACAAGCAACTTTCTTGTCGCAGTGAAATTTTTCACCAGCGAATTTTTGCAGCAGTTTCTCAAAACAATTCACAGGTGGCGAAATGTGGAAATTCATACTGAATCCATGCCTGGCGAATAAATTCGTCCATCACTAGTTGATAAAGTTGTCACTGGAAGTTTAGATAAATAAAATACAGTGAAACCCTGTTTAACATACTTGGATAATATGTTTTCCCAGACATGACATTGTTTCTTTGTGGTCCAGTGCAAGTAAGTAGTTCTATCACTCCTGGATTTTACTCATATTTTTGCGGGGCCAGGAAAATGTAAGAGATTTGTTCCGCTCTAAAGCGCACAGTAATTTCCTGCTACATTGCCAACTAGGTATAAATAATGTAGTGTGCGATCATCTAAATATGGTGCCATTGCAAACAAGGCAGAGAGAGCTATAAACTCATATTTAAAAAAAAAAAAAATTTAATGTTTGCTTATTAAATAAAAAGTCGGAAAATAAAAAAATATAATAAAATCATGGTAAAAACTTGGATACCTCAATGTAAAAAAATGTTGAAAAACTCAAATTAAATAAATACTTAAATTTTTTTCTAGGACAGCTCCCATTGACTTCTACATAACATTGAAAGCCAAATCCACACAGACTTTTCTCCCCTATTTATCAATAACATTTTCTGAAAATTTCTTGCATGGGAAAAAAAATCGATAAAAACCGTGAAAAAAATCCAAATCGTACACATTTTTTTTGTCACCGAAACCTGAGACTTTTCCAGTTTTGGTGCCCGAAACCTGCAACTTTAATAAAGAACCCCCTTAGTGTAGACAAAAATAATAATTTGAATGTTGATAAATCAGCCCTCATAGTGGCAGGATGTAAGATACGGACAGGAACAGCGTACACTGAACACCACAACTGAGTAGCTGGCATTGATTACATCTGCACAGCATTTGGGCTAAACCCTTCTAAATCCAGTAGATTATGTAAAATAAAAGGTCTACTATCATGTAGGAATTTCAGATCAGACAGACCTGCGGGTACTGGTCTACCAGACATTGTGGTCAAAGATAAGGACCAGAAGACAGCAGTAGTGAAAGTTGTAGCTGTGCCAACTGACATCAAGAAGATCCAGTAAGAGAAGCGTGGAATTATAGATCCAGACAGAACTGCAGGTACTGGCCAATCAACCAAATATCATGGTCAAAGACAAGGAGCAGAAAACAGCAGTAGTGAAAAGTGTAGCTGTATTTGGCGACAGCAACATCAAGAATAACCAGTATGAGAAGCTGGAGAAGTACCAAGGCTTCTAGAACTAGGGAGGATATAGGATGTAAAGGCCAAAGTGGTCCCAATGGTGATAGGCTCACTCAGAGCTGTGACTCCTAAACTGGCTAAAACAGCAAGAACTGTATCCAGAAGAGTTCAATGCTAGAAACAGCTAAGATACTATGCAGAACCCCCAAATTCTCATGACTCTGGTAGAGGCCCAGTGTTGACAAATACAATATATATATATATATATATATATATATATATATATATATATATATATATATATATATATATATATATATATATTATATATATATTAATATATTGTATTACAGGTAAAGGATCCCTTATCCGGAAACCCGATATCCAGAAAGCTCCGAATTACGGAATGGCTCCCATAGACTCCATTTGATCCAAATAATCCAAATTTGTAAAAATGATTTCCTTTTTCTCTGTAGTAATAAAACAGAAGCTTGTACTTGATCCCAAGTAAGATATAATTAATCCTTATTGGAAGCAAAACCAGCCTGTTGGGTTTATTTGATGTTTAGGTGAATTTCTAGTAGACTTAAGGCATGAAGACCCAAATTACAGAAAGATCTGTTATCCGGAAAACCCCAGGTCCCGAGAATTCTGGATAACAGGTTCTATACCTGTATTATTATATTATAATGAATATTAATTATAATTATATTAATATAATATTATTTTTTTATATAATATATTAATATATTATTATATATTAAAATGTTGTATATAGTTTTTTTATTGCTTAAATGCAATCTAGTTCCAACTGCACAGATTGAAAAAAAAAAAACTTGGACTCCGTCAATCACCATTTTTCTTAGGAATAGAGGCAGACTGTTATTTTTTTATGCAAATAAGACATTCATTGGTGTAACTAACTAATTTGTAATTTGAAAGCAACTATGTTAAACTATTATGAAAGGAAGCCTTGGGCAGGCTAGTGGTGTGGTACAAGATAACATTTGAGATAGAAGTGCTACAGGAATATATACAGAGTAAAGTCGCTAATAAATCTGCAAAAAAAATCATCTGCAGAAAAAAAGAAAACAAATACAAGGAAAATGTAAGCAATTAAAAATTCACAAACTGGGGCTTTAAGGATAACAAAAATTTCTTCTAAGAACAAGACTCTGTTGTCCTCTTTACTGGTATTTAAATCTTTATTTTCCTCTAGTCTCAGACAATTGCTTTGAATCACCAAGTCAAAGTCAAAGTTCAGATCAAACATGCAGATTAATGTTATTAATTTAATTAAGTTAATCACTGATCAGGTTCCAGTTTTTACCCCCCAGTTATTATGGTCATTATCATAAGACCCAAGGCATACCTCTCTACTGAAAAGCACATTGACTTGGGGTTCTGTTGTATTGAGGATCACACCTCCATCTTGTCTCTTGTCCCAGGTATCCCATTTGACAAACTTATAGGAGGTTATGCAATAAAACACAATAAGTTTGCCCAGGAGCAGTAATCCATAGCAACCAATCAGCAGGTAGGATTTACTAGTCTCTGTTTAAAAGCAAACATCTTACTGGTTGCTATGATTTAGTGCTCCTGGGCAAACTTAGGGGCAAATTTACTTATGGTCGAATATCGAGGGTTAATTAACCCTCGATATTCGACTGCCGAATTGAAATCCTTCGACTTCGAATATCAAAGTCGAAGGATTTAGCGCAATTCGTTCGTTTGAACGATTGAACGAAAAATCGTTCGATTGAACGATTAAATCCTTCGAATTGTTCGATTAGAAGGATTTTAATCCATCGATCAAACGATTTTTCTTCAACCAAAAAATACTTAGAAAGCCTATGGGGACCTTCCCCATAGGCTAACACTGACTTTGGTAGGTTTTAGGTGGCGAACTAGCGGGTCGAAGTTTTTTTTAAAGAGACAGTACTTCAACTATCGAATGGTCGAATAGTCGAATGATTTTTAGTTCGAATCGTTCGATTCGAAGTCGTAGTCGAAGGTCAAAGTAGCCAATTCGATGGTCGAAGTACCCAAAAAAACATTCAAAATTCGATGTTTTTTTTCTTCTATTCCTTCACTCGCACTAAGTAAATGGGCCCCTTAGTGTCATTTGTTGCATGAAGGAGATAGAATCCAATCCAAACTTCTGTTTTATTTGTGCATGTTCCCCACCAAGGGCAGTCACGGGGAGCCCTAGAGAAGAGACAAGATTGCAGTGTTCAATATAATAGCATCCCAAGCCCTTTAAACAAAAAGTTGGTGGTTATTGATTATAATCAATTGGTGGTACCTCATTTAAACTCCTTATGATGATATGATGGATTAATGATCAATGGCCTATTCATCATCCCCTAAAGGTTCTAGCAACCCCTTTCAAATTTGACCCTTTTAAAATATGTCAGGTGGTTATTATGAATTTAGTATATATTAGCTAAATTCTCACATTCGAGATACTTTGTTGTATGTTTGTGGCTATATCATGACTTTACTACCAAAGTTTGGTTTATGATAAATATATACATTCAGTTCTTGTTACTGCTGCTGATATTGTTATTAATTGGTCTTGTTCAATGGCTTTTATAGGCAGACTTCCTACTTCGTTTGCAAAAAAAAAAAAACCCCTCACTCATTTGTTTTTCCGTTTATCCAAATCGCTTTGTAAGTAAAATTTATCAGCCGTTATTTCTCCAAAGAAATTTCCTTCATCCATAGAAATCCTACTTCCAGGTCATTTATAAAGAGGTGGAGCAAATACTTATCTTTTGATTCTAAATACAGGTGCACACAGGGAACACCATTCATCTAATTGGGAAAACGTTCAGTGCATCTACGGGATGCTTTAATTAACTCTGTTCCATCTTTAAATTTAAAATAACCTTTTGCGTTCAGAAGGAACAGTTATCAGCAGGTAGTTTTGATTTTCCATTGAGACTGCTTCAGCAATCAAGCTGCCCATTTGTCATTGCCCATCATTAGAATTAAGGTTTAGAGAGCCTCAATACATTTTGGAGGTGATTTGGGCAAAGTGGTAATTGTACAGGCTTGGCCCTCATTGGTGATAAACTAAGGGACAGATTTATCTGTAAGCTGAATATAAGTTTTTGAGTTCAATTTACCTGCAGGTAGTTTTCCCAGGGGTTATGGTTTTATGCTTTCAATGGTTTTCCAGAGATATAATATATATATATATATATATATATATATATATATATATATATATATATATATATATATATTGAATAAAGTACCCCCTCTTGTAAAATATAAGGATATTATAAGTTACCGAGGAGGCCATATAAAAACACGAGGCTGAAGGCCGAGTGTTTTTATACAGGTCATGGAACTCCGAGGTAACTTCTAATATCCTCATATTTTGCAACAGGTACTTTATTTATTATAATACACAAGTTGTAGTGAGTAATTTTTGCAAAAATGAGATGCCGGCGCTGTTTCGCAAATTTTTTGTCATTTCGAGAATTTTGCGGGAAATTTGCAAATTTTTCGGCAAAGCCAAATGGCCCAAATTCTACCCCATCACTAAGGGGCACATTTACTTAGCTCGGGTGAAGGATTCGAAGTTAAAAAACTTCAGATTTCGAAGGTTTTTTTTGGGTACTTCAACCATCGAATAGGCTACTTCGACCTTCGACTACGACTTCAAACGATTCAAACTAAAAATCATTTGACTATTCGACCATTTGATAGCCGAAGTACTGTCTCTTTAAAAAAAAACGTTGACTACCTACTTCGCCACTTTAAACCGAGCACCAATGTTAGACTATGGGGACCTTCCCCATAAGGTTTCTAAGCTTTTTCTGATCGAAGGAAAATCCTTCGATCGATGGATTAAAATCCTTCCAATCGGTCAATCCTTCGACTTCGATATTCAAAGTCGAAGGATTTTACTTCGATGGTCGAATATCGAGGTTTAATTAACCCTCGATATTCGACCCTTAGTAAATGTGCCCATAGGTATAATGCATTGTTTTGATCAAAAGGTTTGCCACCATTTAACTTACTTTTACTTATTCGATGGACCGTTTGTTCACTTATGTTTCTAAATTTTTATTTATATGTTAATGTGCTCTCTCTCACTTGTCATGGACCAAGACTGCACAATGCAAATGTACAATTGTTTCAGATATGAGGGGCTATTAATATGATCATTTTAAAAAATTGATTTGCATATTCTTTTCCATTCTTTCTTTACATGTGAAAATTTCATATATCAAGACAAGGACTTTCCGCAGCTCACAGTGACACGCTGGAGAGATTTATGGGCCTGAGATAATGGAAATACTGTAATTTACTCAAGTTATTTAAATGTTGCTTGTCACAGTTAGCTGAGTAATCATGCCTTTAGGTGTGCTAAAGAGACTTACAATCCTTTACCCAGAATTCTTAACGAAGTAATAAAGTCTGAGAAACCATGAGTTGAGCTTGCCTTATTTAATTAATCATATGTACAGAGATTTTTTTTAACTATATAACACATACAGATGTTCTCACAGGAGTTAACTTTTACTGCGACACTGTAATGGGATTTTTATAGAAACAATATAATTTTAACTGTATTGCATAAATGTTTAAGTGGACGGTGCAGTAGATTTAGAAATCAGGATGACTTAGCAATTACTTGTCTAAAATCAAGTTTTACAGGCCTACTTATTCACTAAAAAAATTCATTAAAATCCGAAGTTGCGCACAGGGGTAGCGTAAGGTTGCGAAGTTGCGCTAGCGTTAATTCGCTATGTAAAGCGAAGTTACGCTAGCGAAGGCTAATTTGCATACGGCGCGAAATTCAAATTTCAATGGAGGAACACGTATCAGCACTACAAATGTCTAGAAAACCTTCAAATCAGCAAAGTAAAATTTTATTTTGCCCTACACATGTGCCCACTGTCTAGGTAAGTTGCCATGAGTCAGGAAATGTAGGGGGGAAGGAGGGGAGCCCCAAAAATATTTTCGATCTTTTTCAGCCTATCACCCATCATGTAGAAATCACGCCAGCGTTTTTTGGGAATTAGAAAAAATTTTGACTTTTTTGGAAACAATCCCTATCTACTCTATTGCGCTTCGCCAGGTCTGAGGTGGCGAAGGAAGTCTAGCGTAAAAGGTAGCGTTCAGTACACTGCGCAAGTTAGTGAATTTGCGTAGTTACGTCGCTAGCGAAAATTCGCCTGGCGTAAGGGTGCGAAGTAACACTAGCGAAAATACGCCAGCGTTCGTTAGTGAATTTGCGTAGTTACATCGCTAGCGAAAATTCGCCTGGCGTAAGTGTGCGAAGTAACACCAGCGAATTTACGCCATCGTTCATTAGTGAATTTGCCAAGTACCGAAAATGCCAAACGCTAGCGAATTGACGCTAGCGTTCGGCGCTTCGCATCTTAGTGAATTTGCCCCTTAATGCACAATGAAGCCGTGGTTTCTAAAGCCCCTGATATAGACTAGTGAAGCTTTAGTACTTCCTTTTGCCAAATCATTTCAGTAACTGAGATCAAAGCATGAAATTCAATTTCTGCCAAGTTATTTTATATACTATATGTTTTTTTGACGTTTTTAATTGAACCTTGTAGATTAAAGGAACAATAAGACAAAAAAATCAAAGTCTTTTAAAGTAATGAAAATATAATGTAACGTTGTAAATGGTAATGGTAAAACTGGTGTGTTTGCTTCAGAAAGACTACTATAGTTTATATAAACAAGCAGCCATGGGGCAGCCATTCAAGCAAAAAAGAGAAAATGCACAGGATACACATCAGATAACCTCTGTATTATACAATGGGATTCTTCACAATTATCTGTAATCTACTGTGTGTTAGATTTCTAGAGTGATTCAATGTTTTCAACTCATAGGGGGTTATTTATTAAAGGTCGAATTTATCTCAACATTTACAGCCACAAACTCTGATCTAATCTGCACAGGTTTTTTCGGCATATTTATTATAAGATTTTCCCTATAATTTGCTTAGCGGGAAAGCAATTTCACAATTTTTTTGGATTTTTCACACAACCCAGTGCACATCAAAAATCATTGGGACTTCTCCCATTGACTTATATGCAACCTCGACCGGTCTGAGATGCTGGATTTTCTGATTCGGACTTTTCCATTCTCGGGGTATAATAAATTCCGAAACATTTTTGATTTTTTAAAAGTCTGATTTTATACTAAAAAAAATCACAATTTTTTTGTGATTTTTGCATTGGGAGTTTAGTGAATAACCCCCTAAATTGAATTATAACTTCTAATTGCTAAATTATTATTATTCAGCTAAAGATGCTGGATTTTTTGATTCGGACTTTTCCATTCTCGGGGTATAATAAATTCCGAAACATTTTTGATTTTTTAAAAGTCTGATTTTATACTAAAAAAACACAATTTTTTTGTGATTTTTGCATTGGGAGTTTAGTGAATAACCCCCTAAATTGAATTATAACTTCTAATTGCTAAATTATTATTATTCAGCTAAAGATGCTGGATTTTCTGATTCGGACTTTTCCATTCTCGGGGTATAATAAATTCCGAAACATTTTTGATTTTTTAAAAGTCTGATTTTATACTAAAAAAATCACATTTTTTTTGTGATTTTTGCATTGGGAGTTTAGTGAATAACCCCCTAAATTGAATTATAACTTCTAATTGCTAAATTATTATTATTCAGCTAAAGATGCTGGATTTTCTGATTCGGACTTTTCCATTCTCGGGGTATAATAAATTCCGAAACATTTTTGATTTTTTAAAAGTCTGATTTTATACTTAAAAAAACAATTTTTTTTGTGATTTTTGCATTGGGAGTTTAGTGAATAACCCCCTAACTTGAATTATAACTTCTAATTGCTAAATTATTATTATTAAGCTAAAAAAAAAAAGTAAAACTTAAGCATCAAAAAGCTTGTGAGATGATATGGAATCAATGGGAACTGTCCTAGGAAAAATTATCTATGTATTTTATGTATTCATTTTGTTTTCAATTTTTTTTGAGCTTGTTAATTCACAAATTCGAGTTTTTTTCCCCAAAATATTATATTTTCAGATTCTTTTAATAAAAAAGTAAACATTTGAGTTTTTTTAATTGTGAGTTTATTCAAAGGAAAAAAAACCTCTTAAATTACACAAATCTGAATTTTGAGAAATAGCAGTGCTATTCAGTGCTTCTCAGAAACGGTAAACAAAATGCCAGAGCCCAAATCTATTACAATACTGTTTAGGAAGCATGGCCCGGCAAGTAAGCCTATATCCAGAACTGAAAGAATGTTTAATAGCACAGATAACGCATAGCGAAAATACATATGGTCCCTATGTACGCATGAGTTTGCTCACATTCTTTCCTTAAAGGAAAACTATACCCCCAAAATGAATACTTAAGCAACAGATAGTTTATATCAAATTGAATGACATATTAAAGAATCTTACCAAACTGGAATATATATTTACATAAATATTGCCCTTTTACATCTCTTGCCTTGAACCACCATTTCGTGACTCTATCTGTGCTGCCTCAGAGATCACCTGACCAGAAATACTACAACTCTAACTGTAACAGGAAGAAGTGAGGAAGCAAAAGGCAGAACTCTGTCTGTTAATTGGCTCATGTGACCTTACATGTGGTTTGTATGTGTGCACAGTGAATCTTACGATCTCAGGGGGCGGCCCATATTTTTTAAAAATGGCAATTTTCTATTTATGATTACCCAATGGCACATACTACTAAAAAAGTATATTATTATGATAATGGTTTATTTATATGAAGCAGGGTTTTACACAAGCTGTTTTACTCAGTATCTTTTAATAGAGACCTACATTGTTTGGGGGGTATAGTTTTCCTTTAATGAGAATATCAAACATCAAAAATGTCTATATATGCATTCTCTTTTACTATCCATAATTAGTGTGTCTTAAAAATAGTTTCCCAAATAGTAACTCTAGAAAGTTAAATGACTGAACATCCAATGCTGCCACACAAAGTTAAACAGATCATTAAGATCACACACAGTAGGAAATTGTAAGTGGTGACTATAAAGCAAAGCCATTCTACAACCTTTAAATTGCCCTGCTGTTGCATTTTATTGATAAGAGTTATAAAGACTGAAAACACTCCATTGAATGCACATCTCTATCTCCCACTGGCAGTTTACTGTCTGTTCTAGAGTGTGATGGTTCTGTCCCCCTGGGGAGCAAATTGATCTTGTGAGAGTGACAACAAGCAGATGGGTCAATTCCATCAATAGGAAATGTGGCATAATAACTGTGACATGGATAATCGGTAAAAAAGTCAATGGCACATAATAATGAACAACAGATTCAAGTGATTAAACCATGTATCCCAGGTAGTATACTTTGAAAGTAGAGACACATTTAAAGGAGAAGGAAAGCTCCAAGACAGTTTATTGCCAATAGAATAGCCACAATAGTGCAAACTAGAACGCTATATTTATTCTGCAGAATGCTTTACCATACCTGAGTAAACAGCTCTAGACACTGTCTCTGTTTGTTTAGGATAGAAGCTGCCATATATGCTTGGTGTGACATCACTTCCTGCCTGAGTCTCTCCCTGCTTACTAACAGCTCTGAGCTCAGATTACAGTAGGGATGGGAGGAGGGAGGGGGAGAGGAGCAAACTGAGCATGCTCAAGGCCGTGCCCTGGAGGTTTAAGCTGAAAACAGGAAGTCTGATACAGAAGCCCATGTGTACACAATAAAAGCAAAGAAATGTGTGTTTCTTTTGACAGAGGACTCAGAGCAGCATTACTTTGAGGGTTTACTGGTGTATTTATATAGACCTTTCTGATAAAGCTTACTTAATTTTAGCCTTTCCTTCTCCTTTAAGGTTTAGATGTGAAGTCACATTTAGGGAATAATGCACACAGTACAGGTTTTATGGTTCAGGTCTCTTGGTACAAAATAGTTAAAAAACAAACACATTAAAGGGATTCTGTCATGATTGATTTGTGTCATTTTTATTTCTTAATTACACTGTTTATAATGAAAATAATTCATTCTACCATGTAAAATTTCAGTCCTAACCCAACAAGTGTATTTTTTTTAGTTGTAATTTTGGGGGCCCATTTACTTAGCTCGAGTGAAGGAATAGAAGAAAAAAAACGTTGAATTTCGAATGTTTTTTTGGCTACTTCAACCATCAAATTGGCTACTTCGACCTTCGACTACGACTTCGAACCGAACAATTCTAACTAAAAATCGTTCTACTATTCGACCATTCGATAGTCGAAGTACTGTTTCTTTAAAAAAAAACTTCGACCCCCCCACTTCGCCACCTGAAACCTACCGAGGTGCCATGTTAACAATTTTAAGGTTGAAGAAAAATTGTTCGATCGATGGATTAAAATCCTTCGAATCGAACAAACTGTTTGCAGTAAATCCTTTGACTTTGATATTCAAAGTCGAAGGATTTACATTCGGCAGTCGAATATTGAGGGTTAATTAACCCTCGATATTCGACCCTATGTAAATCTGCCCCTTGGTTTGTAGGAGCCATCTCAGGTAATTTTGCCTGGTCATGTGCTTTCAGAAAGAGCCAGCACTTTAGTATGGAACTGCTTTCTGGCAGGCTGTTGTTTCTCCTACTCAATGTAACTGAAGGTGTCGCAGTGGGACCTGGATTTTACTATTGAGTGCTGTTCTTAGATCTACCAGGCAGCTGTTATCTTGCAACTTGCAGTGCAGCAGTAAAGAGTGACTGAGGTCCATATATTGCAATATATTTAAGCTTGCCAATTACGTCAAAGTTTTTGAGTTTTACTTTGAAAGCAGCGAGTAAGTTGTGGGTAAAACTTAGTCCCTTTATAAAATGTAAAATGAAGCAATAGAATTCTTAATAAATCCGTTGAAAATTGAGTGTAGGACTGGCCAGACCAGAGACGACTTTGATGCAGTTGGCCAGCTTAAATATATTGCAATATATGGACAAACAATCCCTGTTTTGTTTAAAGGGTAAGGCATTTTTTCAGTAGCAGTATGCACAAAATGTCTCTGTCTTATATATATTGATAATGGGTTGAGTGCAGAGAATACATTGTCTTCTTTTTCGTAACAAGCTATTTCACTGTGTACAGAAACAAAGAATTGATGTTTAACAAAGGCCATTTCAAAAAGGCACACCCTGCCCATAATAATGTATCAGTGGTATAATTTTGGAGATCCTACCTCCATATTCAGTTAACCCTTGAACTGTTGGCAAAGCAGTTCTAAGACAAACAGTACCTTTAAAAATAGCTTGAACATTTAGGGGCACATTTACTTAGCTCGAGTGAAGGAATAGAATAAAAAAAACTTTAAATGTTTTTTTTTGGCTACTTCGACCATCGAATTGGCTACTTCGAACAATTCGAACTAAAAATCATTTGAATATTCGACCATTCGATAATCGAAGTACTGCCTCTTTAAAAAAAACTTCTACCCCCTACTTCGCCACCTAAAACCTACAGAGGTGCAATGTTAGCCTATGGGGAAGATTCCCATAGGCTTCCTAGCAATTTTTTGGTTGTAGAAAAAACGTTCGTTCGATTGATTAAAATCAATCAAGGATTTAATTGTTTGATCTAACGATTTTTCGTTCGATCGAACCAATTGCGGTAAATCCTTCGACTTCGATATTCGAAGGATTTACATTCGGCAGTCGAATATCAAGGGTTAATTAACCCTCGATATTCGACCATCTGTAAATCTGCCCCTTAAATTGTTTTTACTCATTAGCTAGCACCATTTGTAAGCACTTTACAGAGGAAAAGGAAATATAAGTGACATCTGGGTGGATCTCATGGTACATGTCTGTGGCATCTGTTAACCTTTTCACAGTCAATGATCAGCTGTGTGAGCCTTGGTAACTGTTAAAATTCTGTTCTTTGTTCAACTAAGCTTCCTGTGATTACATTTCCAGGATACCGTATTTACTATGAGGCTGATTTACTCAGGGCTATTATCTGCCCCTAAAAATGCCAGATTCATTTGTAGCACATCCATTTTTTCCCAGTATCAACTCAACTAGCCCCAAGTGTGTGGGATGTTGGTATGTTATGAACGATCATTGCCAAAGTAGCTTCGAGGCAGAAATAACTATTTGGAGGATGAAGTACCGTCTCTGTTTTTGATGTGATTTTCCAGAAAATTCTTTGTTTTCAGAAAGAAAAATAGAAGACTTGAAAATCCTTATTCCTACTCCTTTCCCAGATATACGGTATTTACTCTGTACCCATCTACAGTACATAAATAACTACCCTGTTAATTGGTTTTCTGACCATCTATATTATGTTGTGACCTGTTGTTTCCTGCAGCACCAACCTCTTTGTCTTGTTATATAATACTGCGGGCAGTTTCATGACTTTGTGGCAGGCCATTACCATTATTTGGTTCCAGATACATTACTTTTTCTACCAGGTCACTGCCCTCCAGTCAGTTATACTCCTTGTTACCCATTTAGTTAGTTATAATCACTCTGACATCAAAATAAAACGTGTTTACTTCTGCCTGGAACAATTTGTGTCATTTTAACAGAAGTATTGTTTGGGGGTATTTTTGAAACATGTTAGCCACTGTTTATGCATGCATGGAGGAATGCCTTTACTGGTACAGGTATGGCATCCATTTATCCAAAAATCTGTTATTCAGAAAGATCCATATCATGGAAAGCCCATACCCCATAAACTCCATTTTAATCAATTAATTAAAATGTTTAAAAATGATCTTCTTTTTCTCTGTTCAGTACCTTTGAATACTAGTTCTAAAGGAGTACTCGAAATAGCTCAAGAAGTAGAGAGCAGTTGCACTAACTAACTAACAGGCACAAACTAAGCATATGGGATCTACAGTATGGGGCACATTTACTAAGGGTCGAATATCGAGGGTTAATTAACCCTCGATATTCGACCATCAAAGTAAAATCCTTCGACTTCGAATATCTAAGTCGAAGGATTTACCGCATTTAGTTAGACCGAACGATCATAGGAAAAATCGTTTGGTCGAACAATTAAATCCTTCGAATCGAATGATTCGAAGGATTTTAGTCCATTGATCGAACAATTTTCCTTCGATCAGAAATTGCTAGGAAAGCTTATGGGGAAGGTCCCCATAGGTTGACATTAGTGTTCGGTAGGTTTTAGGTGGCGAACTAGGTAGTCAAAGTATTTTTAAAGAGACAGTACTTCGACTATCGAATGGTTGAATAGTCGAACGATTTTTAGTTCGAAACGTTCGATTCAAAGTCGTAGTCGAAGGTCGGAGTAGCCAATTCGATGGTTGAAGTAGCCAAAAAAACCTTTGAAATTCGAAGTTTTTTTTCATTCTAATCCTTCACTGGAGCTAAGTAAAGGTGCCCCTAAGTGTTGCAGTTTTAATGCGTCTTTTATCTCCAGTGCCCCTACTCATAATCAATGAGCCCATATGTAACTATGTAACTACTGTTCTTACGCCTGTGGAGGAGAATGGGTTACAGACTGACATATTCAAATAAAACATCTTCTCTCCGGAAGAGGCTCTCTGTTGTAAATAGGATTTTGCACAGCAGGTCTCTGTGTCTGTTTTACATAATAAAGGGATGCCAGCGTGTAGTACATGCAGAGCTGCTGGAGAGGAGGTGCTGGAACAGAATACATTGTCTTATTTTTCGTAACAAGCTATTTCACTGTGTACAGAAACATAGAATTGATATTTAACAAAGGCCATTTCAAAAAGGCACACCCTGCCCATAATGATGTAGAGTTAATGTCATCTTGTAAACAGCAGATAGAGCAAGAGCCTGAATGTATCCTTTAATTGTGTCAAAGCCTTTAGACTTAGGACAGATGCTAATGTTGACAGGATAGCTTTCCTACAGAAATAATTTCATAATATCTTTGCTCCTTTAGAGCTATGGCACTGGAGGTGTTTTGATCTCAACTACAAGCATTAGATTAGATCAAAATGCTGGCAGATTAAAATGGATTGTGCTGGCACAATACAAAGAGCTGCAGATCATCAGGACCTGTGACTGCCAGCCAATATATGCAACAGTACATTGCTGTATGCCAGTTGGAGGTTCCCAGCTATTCACAGTACTGTAGTCAACAGAGCCTAATCCACGATAATCCTCTGACATTTCGATGTAGTGCTCTTGATGCCACTGTAAATGTTGTGAAGAACAAAAGATTTCATGTTCTGTATAATTTATTATGATGACATAAAGGGCATTTTCTGATATATGCTGCAATTTTCCATGGTAAATTTCCCATATCAAAACTCAGAGAATTATCAGTTATTATTTGACATTGTAATCTTCCCTAATATCCATAATAATGTACCATCATAATGCCAGCAAATTCCCCATTTTTTGCTATAAACCTTACAACTTATATAGTTTGAAAAATGATATGTTGAATTGTTGGGTATATTCGCATGGGGGATACTTTAATGTATTTTTTTTTATAAATCTTTATTTATTGTGTTTTCATAGGAACAGGGGTACAGGAGGAAAAAGAGGGTAATATGGGGGGGGTAAATAAGGTGTGTAGAAAAATGGCAGCATAATTTGTATATACAGTAAATTCGTATATTACATATTCTTTCATTTTTATAATGATTTGAACCATCAATTAAACTGGAAAAAGAAAAGAGAGTAAAATAGCCCCGTCTTGCTCTCATTCTATTGGTTACTTTTTATTACCTTCAGTTTGTGAAACAAAAACATTTAGCCTTATCAGTTGTATACTAGCTTAACTTATAAATTGGAATCTTTCATCAATTATTTATTTAGATAATTAAAGTGTAAGGGATACTTTAATATATTAACCTGTTTTTATAAGAAGAAATTGTTGTCACGCGTTATCATACAATTTAGAATGATGTTGTTCTTTCATGCTAATATGAAATAATAAATATATAGTATAATGTGTTGTAATAACAAAGGGAGGGAAATGAAAGCCATTCTATACATTTAGGGGCAGATTTATCAAGGGTCGAAGTGAATTCGAGGGAATTTTAGAAGTAAAAAAATTCGAAATTCAAAGTAATTTTTTGGATACTTCGACCATCGAATAGGCTGCTACGACTTCGACTTCGATTCAAGTAAAAATACTTTGACTATTCGGCCATTCGATAATCGTAGTACTGTCTCTTTAAAAAACTTAAACTTCAATACTTCACCAAATTAAACCTGCCGAAGTGCTAAGTTAGCCTATGGGGACCTTCTAGAGCATTTTTCTAAGTTTTTTGAAGTCGAAGAAAAATCGTTAGATCGATGGACGCCAGTGAATATCCACACCAGTTTTGCGAATTTATTCGCCAGTGCCGATACGCGGAAATTCGCCTGGAAAATGTATTCACCCATCACTAATTATCAGTATAAGTGTAGGTGTTGGGAGCTGGTGCTGGGAGAATCAGTTGTTTGTTATGTACCATTCACTGGACGCTATACAGTGGTTTAAATCTTTGTTCAATAAGGTATATCTTAAATATTTTATCTAACATAAAGGCCTTGTCTGTTTTAAACATGACTACCAAACTGACAATTAGGACTATAGTGTGTGTGTGGGGGGAGCTTTCAGAATTAATTTACACCACTTATTGTTTTGACATGTACTCAGTATAAGGTTATTTTTACCAACTAAAGTGTTGGCATCATTTTAATTAATCCTGCAGTTTATTTTCCTGCTATGATATCTCTCGCATTGCTTCAGTAATCCACATATAGCAAATGATTTCCAATGGCTTTTATAGAGGCAAACCTTGGCAATTAATATTGAAGTTAATAAGAAAAATGTGTACAAACCTAATTATTGTGAGTTAATTAAACTGAAATGCTTTCACTCTAATTCAATTTAATCAAAAAGATGTTACACATTTGTTCTATAGTATATTCATTTATATAGCTGTAGTTATTGGCATGTCACTGAAACAAATCCTTTAAGAGTGCTAAACCCACATTGAAATAATTAAAGCAGTGGTTACCTAAATAGCACCTAAATAGCACCTCCACAGTAGAGAGGACTCTCTAGGAATTTGTATGTATCACATTTCTACAGCAGGTGACTAAATGCAAAGCTTTAAGAATGAGCCATGGATAAACTAGGGCAGTTGTTGCCAAAGGAGTACCCTTTTGGAAGTTGCAACTAGGCTATCTAATTTCCAACAGATAGAAGCAGAATGGGAGGTTGTCACTTTAAATGCAGCCCATTATGGGTCAGCTAAAGCAGTGACTGCCTAGGCAGCATGCCAACAAGAATGTCAGAGGGAAGGGGGTAAGCAGATCAGACAGATTATAAAGAGGCACTAGACTGTTGAGGTATGCAAGACCTCGTTGATGTCAAATTCAGCAATGTGACAGTGAAACCAAATGGAAAGCCAAACATAGAGGAGTCTAAACCTAAGAAAAGACACCCTGGTTGCTCACTAACATTAGTTGTGTATACCAAAATACCTTGGCAATGAGCAAGATGGCTACTGGGTTATAAAAAGCCTCCCATGTACTCTGATTGGTCAGCACAACAAAAAAAAAACAATTGACCCCTGGATAGAAGCAAACAGAAACAGCAACTTATGTTTGAAGCAATGTTCATCCAATAAATTGCAATAAATATACATTACAAAGATTAAGTGACATAGGAGAAGCGCAGCCCTTTTCAGTAAAGCTTACAGTCTAATCTCATATCAACTCTACATAATGTTTAAACCCTTTTTTATTTTCATGATCAATGACTTAATCTACAGACTACACGTGTACATTGAAAGACCCTTTAACCCATTAAACAATTATTATGCAATGTCATACAAATACAGTACATCTGAGCATGATATTCTTATTTAGTTCTAAAACTTATTGGATGGCCCAATGCAATGGAAGGGGAGCTATCTTATCTTTAGACCACTTTATTTGGGTGGTCTGCCAGGCACCCTAGGCAGTCTAGCTGGCCACAGGTTGGTCTCTCAGAGGGAGCAAGAAAACCCCAGACCAGGAGTAGGCAGAAGTACATGCCAAGAGCCCCCCTTTATTTTGCTTCGGAAGCAGATGCCGCTTCTACCTACCCCTAGTTCTGATCCTGCCAGGTAGGGTCAGTAGTGCCTCTAGACACAAAACTGTAATGTATTTTTTATTATAATTTCAGATGCTTTGACCTTAGGAAAGGAAAGAAAGAAAGAAAGTAGCATGCTGCTTATTTGTATAAATATAATTATAAAAGATTGCTATACTCATGGTTCAATATACAGTTAATTCTGTTAATGGATGTTTTACACTTATCTTTCTACAAATCATTTCATAAATGATGACACTTAAGGCTCACCATTCCACTGATCTGGTTTAATAAGGATCTGTGAATAATTTAGGTCATATATAGTGGTACAGTATATATAGTTTCAGTGGGTTTGTATAAGTATGTGTGCAGGGTTTTATTTGAAGGGGTTGAACTTAGACTTGGTCTTTTTTCCACCCAACTTAACGATGTAATTATATGTAAATAAGAGAATTATTTAGCCCACTGGCAATTTTTATCCCACTTTTTTCTCATGTGCATGCAGCAAACCTTCCTAAACCCAAGTGCTGAATTTAGCAGAGAAGCTTGTCAACCTCATTTTCTTTTAAGCTGCCACCCGGACGTTAAAATTGCTGTGGAAGGTTCCTTTCTGCTCTTAAAGGGAACTTGTCACCCTAAGAAATAATTTCGAATTCTTTTTTATCATGTTAGTTGAGCAAAATAAACTTTACTTACACTGTATTTGTTATTTAAATTTTGTTTTCTTCTGTTTTGGAATTATACAATCACAGCAAGCAGGCAGCTGCCATTTTGTGGACATAGTTATTAAGTGAAATTGTGTATCACCCCAAAATCTTGTGTATGAACCAGAATGAGGGACCTAATGCCCATGTGCAGTGCCCTACACAATTATAGAGCCTGAGGAGGGAAGGGGGGAATGTGTGGAGAGCAGTGATATCTAGGAAGTGCTGAATGGAAAGTGAAAGTAATTGACTGCCCCTCCTCTATGCCACGGGCATAGAGGCGGGGCAGGTAATATTTGATTGACAGTTTAGATTTTTAAACACCTTTATAACAGATATGGATGTTTTAATGAAAAAAATTTTTGGGGTTCCATATTTAATTTGGAAAGGACTTTCATTATGCAGTTTTTTATGTGTAGGTGACAGGTCCACTTTAAAAAAGATGTACTGTACTACCTTTAGAGGGACTTTGTAAGAAAAATATTGTAAAGAAAGCTATTATTATCACTTACTGTTTTGTAAAAGTTGACCTCTACAATGTGGTACAGAAGGCCTTTAAAAAAGACACTAGAATAAATACCCAAATCAACAAAACAACCTGAAGTGTTTCAGTCTTGTGGAAATAGAACTATAGAATGTATCCCTTGTTGTATCCCTTGTTTGGTGTCATCTGTAACTGAGCTGGAACTAGGGGTATTATTATTAACATGTTTTTATAGAGCGCCATGTATTTTCGCAGCGCTGTAGGCAGAAAAGGCACCTGCCTAGGGTGCAATGGGGGGTGCTGAGCAGGTACCTCTTGAAAAGCCTTCTGCCTTCCCATAGTCTGGGATTTCTTGTTGCTGCTGGTTCCCCTTTATCTGATCGCCTCCCCTGTTGGTGACTACATGTGCACACTCATGTTTGCGTAAGCATGAACGGGGGGGTGAGGTGGCCGGACGATTGTCTAGGGTTCCTGGTTGGCTTGGCCCATCTCTGATCTGTAAAATATAACTGGCTTACTCACACCAAAAAATGTGTTACTAGACCTCATAACACAGAAAACACAAAATAGTGCTACACACACACTCTCGCCACTCTTTGCAGCATCAGGTGCCGTCTGTGACCCTGTCTGCCCAGGTCTGGTTCACGTACAAGAAAATACTTCAGCAGCACTCCGATTGTGGTGAAAAAAATGGTACTTTATTCGTGCCTCAAGCTAAGCGACATTTCAAGCTTTTCCAGCCCTTTATCAAGCTAGACCTCATAACAGATACCTACACACATCCAGCTATTGCTATAGAACAAGTCCCAACATTTCACAAGAACCAATGCTAGGAGTTTTAGCAACAATGGTAGACTGATAGTATTAGTAATATAGTTACACAAGTGCTCGAGAGCAATACCACTGATAAAGTAGAAAGAAGGCTTCCATGAACAAATAAGCAAGAACAGTAGTAATTTATGGACTTGCCAAATGGAAATACTTCATGACACAGCTGCGAAATATGTTGGCGCTCTATAACTACATGTTAATAATAATAAATAATGGCAGCAAAACAGGATCATCTCCACCATTCTATTTTCTAGGCAAAATTTGTCCCACTTATCCATTGCAGCTACGTGATTTGACTTGAAATTAAAAGAACGGTGCACACTAATATGATGTTTAAATCCAGTATCGAGAATCCATGCTTCATAATTATACCCATCATTTTCTAAAGATTTGGGCACCCTGGGAAACACTGGCTTCAGGTTAAATAAGATATCTCTCATAATAACCTCTTATTCAAAACTAGACCTATTCACTTATTACCTCCAATTGTTCTGCTTTATAAATTGCCCTTGAGGTTTTTTTCTGTATTTTCCTGTTTTTATTTGTTCTCTCCTTACTAAGCTCACAATTCTGTACTGTACTTATAAAGACTACTATATAATTTCACCACTCACATGGCTTATTGGTTTAGGTCATGGTAAACCTTTAAATGTAGCATATGTAGGTGATCCTTTTCCACCCTTTTCACTGTTCAAAGTTTCATATACAGTTGTATGTTCCGTTGGCTTATTGTAAACAAAAATGTTCAAGGGGGCCAGTCGTTAACACACCAAGGTGTTATGGGTTACTTGGGGGCCTGGATCGTTGGAACATAGGTTCATATTCGGAATGTTTGACTTTTAAAGCAAAAATAAATAAATAGAATGGATTTTGCAAAAGAAAGAGCTTAGCCAAAGAAAGCTTTTTTTACAACAATTTCCTGACATTTAACTTCAACATCAAAGCCTACTGTATGAACAGTCACGTTTTGATTAAAAATATTGACTTTTTTTTAAAAAAATAAATGTGTACTTCAGAAAATTTCTGCACAACATTTGCATTTCAACTATATTAGCACTGATAAAAAGGGAGATTCAAGCCAACAGAGTTTGATGACTGGCAAGTGCCGAAAAAATTTAAAGGAGAATTTTTCCTGTAAATCATTCACAGTTTTATTTGTATGCAAATTGTTTTGAATAAACTTTAAAAACTTTTTTAAATATATTAAGTTGAAAATTGTTCAATAACATATTATTATTAGCCAATTTATAATTACATGTTTCAAGTGGAAAAAGTACTTAAGAGCATTACTCAGTAAGAAAAGGGCTTTGGATTTTTAGGGCAGAGAATAGAGAAACAAAGAGAGAAAATAACGTTGCATCACATTAATGTGAAAAGTTTATCCCAAAGATAAGGCAATACAGAATAAATACATCATGGTAAAGATCTACATCGGACAACAGTCCTTGTAAAAAGAAGATTAATATTGTAAATGCTTCCTCAAGTGTAGAAGGCTTCCCAGAGGTCACAACTTAGAACGAGATTCAATTCAATCTGAAAGACTTATCTTCTAATTGAATTCCACATTTCCCCATAGACTGTAATGATGTTTTCATGTGATAAACTATGAAATAAAAATGTATAATTAAACTGGCCATAAACAAGAGAGACCTGGCACCCAGTCCAGCGAGAGGCTGGATGCCCCTTGTACCCATGTAACACTACAATGTGTCTAGTTGATGACCATCAAGTGCCTACCAAGCCTGCCAAGATAATATAAAGTGAGAGGGAGGCAGAGTCTCGACTGTTTGAACACAGTGTAGCTTATTTTTGAGAATTTGTTGTGTTTATCTGATATTATGCTGAAAGATAATATAAAGTGAGAGGGAAGCAGAGTCTCGACTGTTTGAACACAGTGTAGCTTATTTTTGGGAATTTGTTGTCTTTATCTGATATTATGCTGAAAGATAATATAAAGTGAGAGGGAGGCAGAGTCTCGACTGTTTGAACACAGTGTAGCTTATTTTTGGGAATTTGTTGTGTTTATCTGATATTATGCTGAAAGGTGTTTTTGTTACCCATCAACCAATTTAACAGCAGCAAAACTGTTTTCAAAGTAGGATGTTGGCTAACATGTTGGTGCAAACTTTGCAGATAAAATCCAGAAACATGCTTTGAATCAGATGGCTCACATCAGACACCATTATCTCCCCCAAAAACAGACATTTCATTGTGAAGCTTTTAAAACTTAGGCCTTCTAAAACATGCTCTGTGCTAACAAAGTGCAGAGCCATGTACCATTGTATTGTTGTTATTATTATCATTATTATTATACCTCCTTCACTATATATGGTTCATTTGGGTTGGATGAACAATGAATCACAATGTGATTTCTATCAGTTTCTCCAATAAATCACTCAAGTATGCATATTTTATTGGATATCAGGAGAATGTGCTTTTATTCTGTGTTGTCCTCTTGTAATAGAAGATTGTTTTATTAATTTTTTGTTCACACAGAAATCTTTGACAGTGAAGGTACCATTGTGTAGTCAGTGACCACAATGAACAGCACAAAAAAACCTCTCCTCCAACTCTTCTTTAGCTCCAAATACTGTAACCTATCTATATAATGCTTTCTTCTCAATATAAACTCTCGTTTCATGATGGAATAATAATTGCTTCAGCTTTATCTCTTGTTGTTACAAACTGAACTTCAACAGAATTGTACTGATAATTAGGAAATTTCCCAGTAATTGTTCATAATACATTTCCCAATAAATCACTGTGTGCTCCTGAGCGTGATATGCAATTGCCTGATGCAGACTGAACGTATTAGCTTAGCCTGCACCGACCTAAATGCTCTACTTCTGTATAATTGGGGTGAATACGTGCAGAAGAATGTAATGTACTTTAATGAAAGCAAATGTGCAATTTTTTTCCTACCCTGTAATTTTTCTCTTAGAGCCATAATATTTTATCCCGTGGCGTGGCATGACCCTGACCAATAAAGTGGCGATCCTATTAAAAGTATATCTTATTCATTTGTGTAAGTTCTCTCTAATACCGTAATTGTATGTGTGACAATAATCCAAAGCATTTTTCTCTATTGTTGTGTCTCCTAAAATGCTGGCTGAACGGCCTCCTGTTGGAAATAAATACCATGGAGACTCATTACAAAGACATACAACACAGTATCGCTCCTAGCTTTGCTTTTTATTCATTACATTTGGTGGCTATGCCCTTCAGCGAGATAAGTATCTCTGCATCTTTGATCCCTATGTGGGAGTAAAGTACTATTAGAGTAATGTGTCCAAGTTGCCAATGTGTTTTGCAGTAACTTTTTGTTAATTGCTATTGATATTTACAATGTTATGAAAAAGAGGGCTCACTTTCAATGCTATGTATGAGTTTTCTGAGGCTGAATATTTATTGAATTGTTTGGCTGTATATCAAAACAATTAGAATGGGATTTTTGACTTTTTGTAGCACAGTGTAGCACAATTTTCATTCTTTGTATTTTATAGTATGGCCAGTTCTATAATTTAAATAGCAGACTTTCCATTGGTCTTTATTTATTATAGATTTTTGATTTATTTGCTTTTTTCTTTTGAATCTTTCCAGCTTTCAATGGGGGTCCCTGACTCTTGAAGCCAAAAAACTATTGCTCTGTGAGGTTACAATTTTAATGTCATTATTATTTATATTCTATTCAGGCCCTCGCCGATTTATATTCCATATTATATGTATTTTCACTTGTGCTTTTTGTGTCAATTTTTTTAATCCATAACAAGGTGGAAAGCAACATTTGCGTTTGCAAAACTCTTCCAGCAGTTAAACCAATGGGTTATGCAAATGAGAGCTACAGTGTATAGGTATAGATCTAAATATTGCAGTGGGAATATAGTTAGCCCATGAGATTTACTGTTTCCTTTCTTTCTGAACAGCTGGGGTGTCTGTTTGACTGGACAAGTGTTGATAGATCTTGGTGACTAAGGTAAGCACATTTTTGTTCCCAATTTTCATTATCAATGTTCTGTGCAAACAAATGGGTCTTAGTCGTGTAGGAGACAGAACAAAACTGTAAACTATTGCCTCTATTTATAACTATTGATCAGCAAAAATTTTTGCCGAGTTTCGCTGCAACAATAATGGCCATAGACTCCAATGGGTGAGAAAAATTGATGCCCATGCATTTTGGTGAATTTTCACCTTTTCACGATTTTTTTGCCAAACGAAATGGGTCAGATTTGCCCATTACTAGATAAATAACATTTAGGGTGCCGAGATCACAGTATAATTTAACTCTTCAAATGCTTTGATAACCCTAGCCCTTATGTACTATGACTTCCAGTAGCAAAAGTAATTTATTAGTGCTTGGCCTATTGGTGTTAGGACTGCATTATTGTACTGCAAGTACATAAAAGAAAATAACTTTCAGTTGATGGTAGAAAATGTACATGGACCTACTGCAAAACTATGTTTTTTGTACTCCTTTTTTGAAAAAATGCACATTTAACCTGCACAATCCCCATATTCCTACAAGAAAACGATAATTATTCCCAGCAATTATCTGTGGATCTGTATAAGCTAGTAATGTATCGGCCACAAAAGGCTCACTATAACATATTTGTAGCAAGACTTTGTAAGTCTCCTCACTATTGATCTCAGTTGGGAAGCATTGATATCATAATGAAGTCATACAATTATGCAAAATTGTAAATCATAGCAAATTCTCTTGCTTCTACTTCTACTGTACTTCAGATTCACTAATGCCGACAGAAACCTTAACTGTACTTGGCTGATGAAAGATAAAGTTTCAAAGCTGTTAGCTAAAGTGAAGGTGAGAGAGTGTAAAAGACCGTATGGTATACAGCCACAGGTAACTTGGGACAGACTTACTGGATAGTATATTTCATCTCCCAGGATTCTATATTTGGAAAAGCAAGATGTCTGCACTTTAAAGCCTGGGAATACAGTATATACTGAATAGTACTGATGACATCATTTTATTGAGTCACAATTGTATGTATGGAATAACTAATCCTCTACTGTAATCTATAAGGATATCAGAGGCTGCCTACAATTTTCTGAAAAACAATAAAAAGACTGAATATCTAGGCTACAGAAATCTGGGGTGACTTCCCATATCCTGATACAATTATGTATGGATTAGGTCATCTATTATAATTCCTAAATTGAATTATAAATAAACAAAGTAAGTAATTAAACCTATCTTTACTGGCATATACAAAAAAGACAACTATTCCCATGACACACCCACACTAGGGCAGCCATTGAGCTAGCAGAGGTACTGTAGTACTAATTAGCTCTTGTATGTATTTATTATTATTATTATTATTATTATTATTAACATTTATTTATATAGCTCTTGTATGTATTTATTATTATTATTATTATTAACATTTATTTATATAGCGCCAGCATATTTCACAGCATTAAATAAGTTCTACTAAATAAACAGATTGTGCATTTTAAGAATATTTTCAGTGTAATATTCAATATATCTACCCGAGCAGGTAACGCTGAATGGATCTAGTTAGTTCTTTGCTTAGTCAGGGATCTCCACACCTTGACTATAGTACAGTAAAAGTCTTTCACAACCAGGGGGTCAGGGATCCTAACCAAAGACAACTGTTCCATGCTTCCTGCCCAGATGTATTGAAAACTCAATAAAAAAATTAAACCACTCTGGAAATATTACAGGTATCAGGAAACCGGTTATCCAGGAAGCTCAGAATTATGGAAAGGCCGTCTCCCATAGACTCCATCATAATCAAATAATCCAAATTTTCAAAAATGATTTCCTTTTTCTCTGTAACAATAAAACAGTACCTTGTACTTGATCCAAACTAAGATATAATTAATCCTTATTGGAAGCAGAACCAGCCTATTGGGTTTATTTAATCTTTACATGATTTTCTAGAAGACAAGGTATGAAGATCCAAGATCCATTATCCAAAAAAAAACAAGGTTCTGGATAACAGGCCCTATACCTGTAAATCTATTTAGTTATTAAATCTTTTGCAAGAGTGAACATCCCCTTTAATTGTGGTATTGGTTAGCTACTATCCTGCTCACCATGCAAGGGTAAAATACAATAGTATCCTTAATCTCTAGTGACTCAGTGCCACTTCCCAAAATATCATTAAAGGCCTTTCACTGGATCCCTTTGTTCTTGTAAAATAACATTTCTCTGCGTGTATGAAACACTTGGCTATGCCAGGCCAATTCAAAAGAGCCATAGAACGAGGAAGACTCGGGTATTGATTGGCCAGGCTTAGAAAGAGTCCAAACTGAGCCAATTGCACAACATTACAACATAAACAACGTCCTCGCACATTGTGCCAATTCTCTTAGTTCTTAATAAAGTAAAATCAGAAGCAGACAATAATACATTATAAGATAAATATATAAATATATATAGATATACTACTCTAGTCTACTCTACCAGTGATTATTGGACTACAACTCCCAGACATGTGCTGGGAGTTGCAGAAGACTAACAGAAGAGGCAATGCATGGACATGTACCATTGAATAATTCTATATTATGTTCTTCCGTGTTTTGTTTTAAGGAATTAGGACTATTATCACTAGCATGCATAGATATCCCGATGCACTTGGCCCTCTGACCTTTATCTTAGAAATTGTGCATATTGTTTGCTGCCTGCCCTGACTCCTGTTTGTTATGTACTATAAAAGAACTCAACTTTTTTTTTTTTACCTTGGCCTGGCAGTTGACCTTGAAGACCATTGTTATGTTAGGCACTGCTAGAAATAACTGTGATTTTATATTATAGCATCCTCCTTGTCCTCATTAACATGCAATAGGATTAAACTTTAATACAATTCTAAACCCACATACTAATTTCTGGTGACAGGGTATTCAAGGGGAAGTCAAAGGTGACTCTGTAAGCAGACATGTGTCAGACTGCAAGGCATTGTACTTTACAGGTTACTGTCAAAGCATTCCTCAGAGGTCTGTTCTTGGATCCCACATATACTTGACCTGTTTATTAATGTATGACCCTGTAGTTAACATGTAGAACATTGTCATGCAATGGATTAAAGAGAGAATTATTATTCTACCAAGATATTTAGAGAAGTTGTTGAAAAGAGCAGGTGGATCAGAAATGGTTTCAAATTACTATACATACAATATTTAAGATGTATGCAACAACAAGCAGGGCCATTTCTAGATGTAGGTGGTTATCAAAATCTGAATTTATCTGATTTTTTCCACTACAAATTTGGAAAATGTGAAAGTAAAAAAAATGGTATTTATAAAAAATCCATTATGAATCCCTGCAATCCAGGGCCGGAATTAAGGGGTAGGCAGAGTAGGCACGTGTCTAGGGCGCAAAGCTGGTGGTGCAAAATACTATTCAGCCAGCACTCACCAGGAACTCAAATCTCCCATTTAGTAGTTAGGTGCACGTCATTCGGTGTCCACTCCAACCGACTCTGAAAATCCACAAACACTGATAAAGCTTGATAAAGGGCCATTGTTTGGCTTGAAATGTTGTAACTGTCCTGATCATTAAGCCTAAGAAAAGAAAAATAAAGGCTTTTTAAACAGATATTCCTGTTGGTGCTGTCTGCTACAGTGTTTGCGCAAAGCTGGTGGTGCCAAGTTTTATTTTTCGCATGAGCGTTTTTTGCACATCCAAGTGTGACTTTTTTCTGCCCGCCTTTTTGGCCACTACGATCCATTAAAACAAGAACTACCGTATATACTCGAGTATAAGCCGAGTTTTTCAGCATCCAAAATGTGCTGGAAAAGTCTACCTCTGCTTATACTCAAGTCAGTGGGCAGTAGCTGAGATTGCAATCACTTCCTATACCAATCATTCCTATACCAACAGTTCTTTGGGGAGAGACTGCAATATCATACAGCGCCCTCTGCTGGTTATATGAAAGAATAACAGTTCGCCCTCTGTTGGTTATATAAAAGAATAACAGTGACTGCAATATCACACAGCGCCATCTGTTGGTTATATCAAAGATTAACAGTGACTGCAATATCACACAGTGCCCTCTGTTGGTTATATGAAAGAATAACAGTGATTGCAATATCACACAGCACCCTCTGTTGGTTATATGAAGGATTAACAGTGATGGCAATATCACACAGTGCCCTCTGTTGGTTATACGAAAGATTAACAGTGATGGCAATATCACACAGCACCTTCTGCACATGGTAGTGGGACAGAGGGACAATGCACACAGTAATCCATTTGGCAATTCTCTGTCACCATCAACTTTGCAAAGAAGTCCGGTTGATCGCTGGGGGGGGTCGCTTTGGCGGAATGTGTGCTACTGGGAGACAGGGCTGTAGTTGTGTCTAGGCTTATACTTGAGTCAATAAGTTTTCCCAGTTTTCGTAGGTAAAATTAGGTACCTCGGCTTATACTCAAGTATATACGGTAATCACATTATTTACTGTATAATGGTGTGTGTTATGCCGCTGTTTTTACATCACCTCAAACTTTGCCTAAGCAATTAAAGTCAGCTGGATAAGGGGAGATGGCAAGTCCATTCGTGCAAAGTTGATTAAAAAAAGCAAGGGAAAAGTGGCAGAGGAGAAGTTCTTGTTGCTTTTAGGTTGCCATTTTTCAGCTACATACATTGTAACTTGATAAATACACAGGATTTTACTCTGTGATGCCTGGCATTCATATAAAAATGTGATGTGCTTGACTTCTACTTTTTTACCCAACTTGATAAATAGATCCCAAAGCATACCTGCACAATCAAGAAATACATTTTCAGTCCAAAGCTGATTTAACTTTCACTCTGTCTTTAGTGCACTGAGCCTTTTCCCTACTGGCATCTCCCTAAAGACAGCTTTGTTAACCTATTATTGCAGTTGACTTAAAGCCTCCAATGTACTAATTGAATTGCCTTGGAACCGAGGAATATGAGTTGGGATGTAATTATAGGTCCAGGATATATTTTCATGCCTGGAGAAGACAGAAAGTAGAAAGCATTACTGGTGAGGGAAGATATGTAATACCACGAGAAGCATTCGGTAGCTAAAGAAGCCTAGAGTGATTCATTTAATTAAAACTGCTCTCCCCCCCCCCTTGAGCAAGTCAGTCTGGTCAATTTTTCCTTTAATTCATGCCTCACAAGACAAGTGCAATTTCCAAAGTGTTAGCACATGACTAGTAATGAAGAGTAGTGGAAATGCATTGAACAGAATAAAATGTAGCCAGCAGTTTCACAGACAGAGGAACTTCCCAATCGTATAAACATAAAATATGCATATTTGAAATTCTGCACGTGCTGTTTTGTTTTACAAAATATTTACATACGTAAATGAGAGGAAACCTCATTAACATACATTAACTAGTCAGATATTTGTAGAAAGTTTACTATAATACTTTCAAATTTCCCATCTGCTTTCTCCCCTACTCACTGAAATAAATCAGACAAGGTAACGATAAAGTGAACATTTGAATCAGGATTGAAAAAGTGGATTAACTCCAGCAGCTACTTCAGGACCATAAGTTTGGTAGGCAACAGAAAAATCTAATTGTTTTAAATGGATCTGGGAAACATAGAATCTATTTCATTACTTTTGTCTTATTGTCAGCACCATTGCAGTGCATTTACAATTCCCCTGCACAGCAGTGCAAGACTATTAAAGGAGAAATAAATCTTAAAAATTAATATGGCTAAAAATACCATATTTTATTTACTGCACTTATTGCACATTTTTATATCCTAAAGCTTCAGCTTGCCAATAGCAGCAATGATCCACGACTTCAAACTTGTCACAGGGGGTCACCATCTTGGAAAGTGTCATGCGATACTTACATGCTCATTCTTATCAAGCAGAAAATGAGGTTGGTCTGTAAAATAAGCTGATGCTACAGGGCTGATTATAAAATTCTGGTGCTAGTTGCACTGGTTTCTGTGTTGCCATGCAGTAATTATCTGTATTAATTACTAATCAGCCTTATAGTGTGATATTTCTATTCTATGTGTACTGTATATTGTGAGTGGGTCCCTAAGCTCAGTAATTGACAGCAGCACAGAGCATGTGCAGTGAATCAGCAGAAAAGAAGATGGGGAGCTACTGGGGCATCTTTGGAGACACAGATCTTTACTGCTAAAGGGCTGTGGTTGGGCTGGTACAGAAGCCCAAAACATAATGTACAACATTTCTACCAACTCCTTTAAAATTACTCCTTTATGTAGCGCAAGAGCCTGTCTGAATGATGCAAAGTTAGGTAATGGCCAAACATAGGCTTTGCTGTATTCAGGGGCTAACCACATGTCACTGCAGCAATTATTTAAGGAAGGAAGGCAATGCACAGGGACAATTCTCTGTCCCTGACAGCCCAGCAATTGCGCTCTCTGCACTGGAAGAGTTAAAAATTCCAATTCAAAAAGAGAGTGGGTGATAGACTGGATGTAGAAAATAAACTAAACACACATATAAAAGTAGGGTATGTTTATCAATGCAAGGAACTGAAGCAATAAAGAGGGAGACAATAATAAATGAGCCTAAAAATTAAGTAAAAAAGATGGTGCAACAGAAAGGTTGGTGGTGATGCTTGAGAAAAGAGAGAGGTACATGGCATGAAGAATAGAAAAAGGGAAGACGGCAGTGATAATGTAGGAATATGATAAGGAACTCAGAGAGAAATAGGAGAAAGAGAACAGGCAAAGCATGAAGCACAATGTGAAGTCCTTGCACAAGAGCTGGGGGCTAGACAGTACAGAGTGTTATCCTTTGCTTCTCGCCTGGAACAATTGCAAATTCTAACCTTTCTGCGTGCCTCGCACAACGATGTTGTACACGTGTTTCTGTCATACACATTAACTATAATGGATTTTCTTTTTTAGATGCATCAACCCTGGGCTGGAGTGGATAATACTGCTGCATATAACTGAGTAGTATTACTAAATGAGATAATAATCCTTGGGTGGGTGCAGAGAGAGTGGCCACAATAAACTGTGCAGTAGTTATGTACAGTATAACCCAGCTATACCCACTGAAGGCCGTGAGCACTTCCACACCTTTTAGTTAGTTCTTGGACTGAAGGGGTGGACTTCAGGGACATGACAATAGGTATTAGTAAAACTATTAGTAAAACCGGCCCCATGAGTTCTCAATAGCAGTGCGTCTTTAGGAAACAGGTTATTTAAGGTTTGGGGTGCCCAAAAACTTTGTTTTGTTTTTTCAATTTATAGTACTGACACACAGTGGGTCTTGGATAGTGAGACATTTTATTTGAAGGATTCAGTATGTTGAAATATTAAAATTTCAATATACATAAGCTGCACCGATTGTTTTCTTAGCTGGAGAGAAAACTCCATGACATTTGTTAGCCTCAATGGATTTGCAGAGCAATTTCTTTGTGAAGCAGTAAAAGTAGATTGATCAGTTCTACCAAGAAAGGCATTTTGTGCTAAGAAAACCGTTATTTCATGGAGTTTTACCTGCTAAACCAGATGAAAACTGTCAGTTTGATATGTTTAATGCTTCTGCAGTTACTGTATTTCAAAATGTATCTGTGTTTCTATGAAATAGCACATTTTCAATTCCTGACCTGACCCTAACTCACTACTCCTCCACCTGCACCTGACCCTAACCCGGCACGCTCCCCTCTGTATATTCCTGCTTTGTGACATCACAGCGGGAAGGTGCCTCAGTGAGTTTATAAAAAGAGGTGGAAGTGGGGCAGAAGTAAGGTAAATCCACATGTCCCACAGGCTTCAGGATGGCCCATACATCACTAAGGGGGTTGTTTACTAAACTCCGAATGCAAAACTCCTTGTGATTTTTTTAGTATAAAATCAGACTTTTAAAAAAATCACCAATTTTTCGTAATTTATTATACTCAGAGGATCGAAAAGTCCAAATCAGAAGATCCGGCATCTCAGACCTGTCGAAGTTGCATATAAGTTAATGGGAGAACTCCCAATGATTTATTGATGTGCGCTGGGTTTCGTGCAATAACCGGAAGATTTTGGAGTTCGGAAAAAAAGGTTTTCGGTGGAAAATCCTGAAATCCACATTTTCAGGAAAATCTAATAAATAAGCGGAAAAAAACCCGAGATGTTTTTGGCAGAAGATGTTGAGATAAATTCAGACTTTGATAAATAAACCCTTGTGTCAGCATTAAATATTAAGGGGCCGATTCACTAACGTCGAGTGAAGGATTTGAAGTAAAAAAACTTCGAATTTCGAAGTGTTTTTTGGGCTACTTCGACCATCGAATGGGCTACTTCGACCTTCGACTACGACTTCGAATCGAAGGATTCGAAGTAAAAATCATTCGACTATTAGACCATTCGATAGTCGAAGTACTGTCTCTTTAAAAAAAACTTCGACCCCCTAGTTCGCCATCTAAAAGCTGCCAAAGTCAATGTTAGCCTATGGGGAAGGTTCCCATAGGCTTGGCTAACTTTTTTTGATCGAAGGATATTCCTTCGATCATTGGATTAAAATCCTTCGAATCGAACGATTCGAAGGATTTTCTTGTTCGATCGAAGGAATAATCCTTCGATCGTTCGATCGCACTATCTGAGCTAAATCCTTTTGGGAGGTTTCTTTGGCCGTAATTGATTTTGAGATTTCATCTTCTTTTTACAGCAAAAATTACATTTTTGTTTTTTTTACTCTTGGCTTTCAGTTTTGATAACAAAATGCGAACTTCAAAGTATCAAAAGCGACATACTTGCTTAATTGTGTATGCACCAAAAAGCCGACGTAGCTCTGAATTTAAAAGTAACTTTATTTGATCATTCATAGATCAAAGGGTTATTCAAACCTTTCAAAGAAACATGAACAAATTCTCTGGGCAGTGTAAGAATTTCTGTAATACAGTGTGGCACAATAGTACCAGTATCACACATATGCATAACTTTCATGTAATGAGAAATTCTAACTTTTTTACACATGAAAACATGTTGCCCTTGAATACCCATGGCAATATTATATGCTGATCAGGATGCAGTTGAATTCTAAGTTCAGCCTTGACTTTTCATGTTCTCAGTGTGCTATCATGGGTTTCTTTTCTCTACCTAAAACATAGGTAGGCTAGTAGGCTAATTCGTTTATGATTAATCTGACTATAGTATGTGAGTGAATATGGTAACAACATTACTTGAAGTTGCAGTATATACATAATTTGTAGAGCCATCCCTAGAATTGATTTAGCACAGTGACCATAGCTTCCCAAGTGTTACCTATTTTTTTATTTACATGTACTCTACAAAAGTTATATTTATTCTGCAGCTGAGATTTTACTCACTGTTATGCCTGGGTGTTGGTATAATCTTTCCTAAATGCCCCAATGTCCTGTTGGTCCAGTGCACTTCCCTTCTTATTCAGATGTGCCATCCATTGAGTACGTTCTTCCATGTTGCAGATAGTATGCATCATCCTACAAACCTCTTCACCCGAACATATTGCTGAGTGTGCTATTACATTGCAGTGATTGTATTAATGCTGCAACCTATGCGCCGATGTCATGATCTGCATCCTTTCTTTACCTTTTGGTATTGTGGTTATTTGTTTGGCTGTATCATCGTTTCCGTTCCACTTTGGCACCAAGTTCCCTTTAAATCCAAATTTGCCCATTTTATTACTTGGCTTTGTTCCTTCCTGCTTTCATTATGGAACATCTCCACTATTATCTTTGAAACTATTTGGTATTTGATAATCTATTCCAATGTATTTTACCAAATGATATAGAAAATAAAGTTTTAAGGGGATGTTTACCTTTATATAAAGCTTTTAAACAAGCTTATCTGTTATTTACAGTACATTAGGTCTGTTATAGGTGTCATTAAAAAAAAATTAACAGTTTTAAAATATAAAACATTGAAAGTAGTGCATTCCCAGATACTCCAGTCAATAGCTCCTTCTTCTGAATGGGTCAACACTCTATAAGTAGAGCACCGACATTAAGCACTACTGCAGACTTTGGGATATATTTATCAAAGAGTGAAGTTAGAGATCCACAAGTGTGAAATTACTACACTCTCCATTCATTTCAATGGGATTGTTAAAGGCCTATTTATCAAAGGGAGAACTTTGATTTTCCCATAAAAATCCCATAGAAATTAATGGAGAGTGTCGGAATTTCACACTTGTGGATCTCCAGCTTCACTCTTTGATAAATATACCCCTGTGTTTGGTTGCATGTTATTGCATGAATTGTATCTAATTGGAGAAAGAAAGAAAGAAAGAAAGAAAGAAAGAAAGAAAGAAAGAAAGAAAGAAAGAAAGAAAGAAAGAAAGAAAGAAAGAAAGAAAGAAAGAAAGAAAGAAAGAGAAAAAGAAAGAAAGAAAGAAAAAGAAAGAAAGAAAGAAAGAAAGAAAGAAAGAAAGAAAGAAAGAAAGAAAGAAAGAAAGAAAGAAAGAAAGAAAGAAAGAAAGAAAGAAAGAAAGAAAGAAAGAAAAAGAAAGAAAGAAAAATCAGAGTAGTGTAGACAGGTTTAGCAAAAAAATAATAACAAGTTACCCTTTAAATAACTAGAAATACATACCTAAGCAAGTCACAAAAATGTAATGTGAATGTTAGATGAAAAGCTCCTTCTCGTATATGTTGTTGTTTTTGTATGTAATCCACATGTTCAATGTATACACCTATTTATTGTACAGCACTGCAGTATACTGTATGTTGGTGCTTTATAAATATGAATTTATTTAGCATAGTAAAATTAGTTTTATATTGTAGTCTCAGTCTTGAAGAGAAAATAAGCTTGCTAATTAAAACATCACCAAGAGTTCAGTTGAATCTTGATGACAACACATTACTATGCATTTAAGGACCACTTTTTACCCGCAACTTACTTTAAGAGGGTTAAAACTAGAGATGTCGCGAACTGTTCGCCGGCGAACTTGTTTGCGCGAACATCGGGTGTTCGCGCTCGCCGGAAGTTCGCGAACGTCGCGCGACGTTCGCCATTTTGGGTTCGCCATTGTTGGCGCTTTTTTTTGCCCTCTCACCCCAGACCAGCAGGTACATGGCAGCCAATCAGGAAGCTCTCCCCTGGACCACTCCCCTTCCCTATAAAAACCGAAGCCCTGCAGCGTTTTTTCACTCTGCCTGTGTGTGCTGAAGAGATAGTGTAGGGAGAGAGCTGCTGCCTGTTAGTGATTTCAGGGACAGTTGAAAGTTTGCTGGCTAGTAATCGTTTTGATACTGCTCTGTTATTGGAGGGACAGAAGTCTGCAGGGGTTTGAGGGACATTTAAGCTTAGGTAGCTTTGCTGGCTAGTAATCTACCTTCTACTGCAGTGCTCTGTATGTAGATGCAGTGGGCAGCTGTCCTGCTTCTGATCTCATCTGCTGACTGCTGCAATAGCAATAGTCCTTGTAAGGACTGCTTTTATTTATTTTTTTGTTGTTTTACTACTACTACTACTACTACTACTACTACTACTACTACTACTACTATAAGAGCCCAGTGCTATTAGTCTAGCAGTGTTGGGGAGTGGGACTGGTGTGCTAATCTGCTGCTCCTAGTAGTTCAGCAGCACCAACTTTAATTTTTTTTTTTTAATATTCATTCTTTTTTTATTTAACTTTTTTTTTATTTTACTACCGCTGTAGTAGTGTATAAGTTGACCTTTTAGGCATTATTTGCCCTGTAGGCATTTTTTGCCCAGTGTGTTATTCAACCAACTGCTATCTAGCTGTGTGCCCGTGTTCACATTCTGTCTAAATATCCATAATATTACCGTCTCCAGAAAAAACACCGGAGTGACTTTTTTCAAGCAGCCATAATAAATTTTACGTAATCCGTATCCATCGCTGTAGTAGTGTATAAGTTGACCTTTTAGGCATTATTTGCCCTGTAGGCATTTTTTGCCCAGTGTGTTATTCAACCAACTGCTATCTAGCTGTGTGCCCGTGTTCACATTCTGTCTAAATATCCATAATATTACCGTCTCCAGAAAAAACACCGGAGTGACTTTTTTCAAGCAGCCATAATAAATTTTACGTAATCCGTATCCCTCGCTGTAGTAGTGTATAAGTTGACCTTGTAGGCATTATTTGCCCTGTAGGCATTTTTTGCCCAGTGTGTTATTCAACCAACTGCTATCTAGCTGTGTGCCCGTGTTCACATTCTGTCTAAATATCCATAATATTACCGTCTCCAGAAAAAACACCGGAGTGACTTTTTTCAAGCAGCCATAATAAATTTTACGTAATCCGTATCCATCGCTGTAGTAGTGTATAAGTTGACCTTTTAGGCATTATTTGCCCTGTAGGCATTTTTTGCCCAGTGTGTTGACCTTGTAGACATTGTTTGCCCAGTTTTTTTGGACGCAGCCACTGAAGCACAGTTGCCAGAAAAAATATGCAATATAAATGCTGACAATATAAATTTTTTTGGTTGCAGCCACTGAAGCACAGAGGCCAGAAAAATTATGCCATATAAATGCTGAAAATAGTCATTTTTCGCCATACGTTGACCTTGTAGACATTGTTTGCCCAGTTTTTTTGGTTGCAGCCACTGAAGCACAGAGGCCAGAAAAAATTAAACCAGTAGGGTTTGCACCCTAGTTTGTAACGGTGGCGGAGGGAGGAGGACGCTAAAGGACAGCTGTGTGTGGAGTCATGAGGCTTGAAGAGAAGGACAGCTGCATAGAAGTCAGAACAAGTCTTCCGGCGTGCAGTAACCCTCCGAGATCCACCCCTCATTCATTTTAATAAAGGTCAGGTAATCGACACTTTTGTGACCTAGGCGAGTTCTCTTCTCAGTTACAATCCCTCCTGCTGCACTGAAGGTCCTTTCTGAGAGCACACTTGAGGCTGGGCAAGACAAGAGGTTCATGGCAAATTGTGACAGCTCTGGCCACAGATCAAGCCTGCGCACCCAGTAGTCCAGGGGTTCATCGCTCCTCAGAGTGTCGATATCTGCAGTTAATGCCAGGTAGTCCGCTACCTGCCGGTCGAGGCGTTCTTTGAGGGTGGATCCAGAAGGGTTGTGGCGCTGCCTTGGACAGAAAAACATTTGCATGTCTGACGTTACAGACCGGCCAAAGGGCTTTGTCCTTGCAGGTGTGCTCGTGGCAGGATTACTGGCACCTCTGCCCCTGGAATGTTGATGAGTTCCTGAAGTGACATCACCCTTAAAAGCATTGTACAACATGTTTTGCAGGCTGGTTTGTAAATGCCGCATCTTTTCGGACTTGTGGTATGTTGGTAACATTTCTGACACTTTATGCTTGTACCGAGGGTCTAGTAGCGTTGCGACCCAGTACAGGTCCTTCTCCTTAAGCCTCTTGATACGGGGGTCCTTCAACAGGCATGCCAGCATGAAAGACCCCATTCTCACAAGGTTGGATGCAGAGCTATCCATCTCCGCTTCCTCATTATCAAGGACTGCATCATCCACGGTCTCCTCCCCCCAGCCACGTACAAGACCAGGGGTCCCCAAAAGGTCACCACTAGCCCCCTGGGAAGCCTGCTCCTGTTGGTCCTCCTCCTCCTCCTCCACAAAGCCACCTTCCTCCTCTGACTCCACTTCTGGCACCTCTCCCTGCGTTGCAGCAGGTGCCTGGGTTCGTTCTGGTGATTGCGACCATAAATCGTGCGCTTCCAGCTCCTCGTCACGCTGGTCTACAGCCTCATCTGTCACTCGTCGCACGGCACGCTCCAGGAAGAAAGCGAAGGGTATTAGGTCGCTGATGGTGCCTTCGGTGCGACTGACCATATTTGTCACCTCTTCAAAAGGTCGCATGAGCCTGCAGGCATCGCGCATAAGCACCCAGTAACGGGGGAAAAAAAATCCCCAGCTCTGCAGATCCAGTCCTACCACCCAGTTCAAAAAGGTACTCGTTGACGGCCCTTTGTTGTTGCAGCAGACGTTCCAACATAAGGAGCGTTGAATTCCAGCGAGTCTGGCTGTCAGAAATCAAACGCCTGACTGGCATGTTGTAGCGCTGCTGAATGTCAGCAAGGCGTGCCATGGCTGTGTAGGAACGTCTGAAATGGGCCGACACCTTTCTGGACTGGGTGAGAACGTCCTGGAATCCTGGGTACTTGGAGACAAAACGTTGGACTATTAAATTTAACACATGTGCCATGCAGGGCACATGTGTTAAATTTCCCAGTCTCAACGCTGCCAACAGATTGCTTCCATTGTCACACACCACTTTTCCGATCTGCAGTTGGTGTGGGGTCAGCCACCGATCGGCCTGTGACTGCAGAGATGACAGGAGTACAGATCCGGTATGGTTTTTGCTTTCCAGGCACGTCATCCCCAAGACAGCGTGACAACGGCGTACCTGGCACGTCGAATAGCCTAGGGGGAGCTGGGGGTGCACAGGTGTGGAGGAGGAGAAGGAGGACCCAGCAGCAGAGTAAGAAGAAGAAGAGGAAGAAGACGAGGTAGAGAGCGATGGAGGAGTAGAGGTGGTGGCAGAACCGCGTGCAATCCGTGGCGGTGACACCAACTCCACTGTTGTTGTTGTTGTTGAGCTACCCATTCCCTGCTTCCCATTCCCAGCCATTACCAAGTTCACCCAGTGGGCAGTGTAGGTGACATACCTGCCCTGACCATGCTTGGAGGACCATGCGTCAGTAGTCATATGGACCTTTGGCCCAACACTAAGTGACAGAGATGCGGTAACTTGGCTCTGCACATGTTGGTACAGGTGTGGTATTCCCTTTTTAGAAAAAAAATTGCGGCTGGGTACCTTCCACTGCGGTGTCCCAATTGCTACAAATTTGCGGAAGGCCTCAGAGTCCACCAGCTGGTATGGTAAAAGCTGGCGGGCTAAGAGTGCAGACAAGCCAGCTGTCAGACGCCGGGCAAGGGGGTGACAGTCAGACATTGGCTTCTTACGCTCAAACATGGCCTTCACAGAAACTTGGCTGGTGGCAGATGACTGGGAATGGGAACAGGTGGTCAAGGTGGAAGGCGGAGTGGAGGGTGGTTCAGATGGGTCAAGGAGAGCAGAGGTAGAGCAGTAAGATGCTGGACCAGAAGGAGTGTGACTTTTAGTTTGCCTGTTGCCTTTGAGGTGTTGCTCCCAAAGTGCTTTGTGCTTGCCGCTCATGTGCCTTCGCATAGAAGTTGTACCTATGTGGCTGTTGGGCTTACCAAGGCTCAGTTTCTGACTGCACTCATTGCAAATTACAATGCTTTTGTCAGAGGCACACACATTAAAAAAATGCCACACTGCTGACTTTTTGGAAGTCTGCGATCTGGCGGTAACAGTAGAAGTTGGCGGCATTGGCGGCAATGGCGGGTGCGTTGGCCGGCTGAACACAGGTGCCGATACATGTTGTTGCCCTACTGATCCCTGCGGGCTGGCCTCCCTGCTTCTTCTAAGTCTTATTCTCCTACTGCCTCTCTGACTCTCCGTCTCTCCATCTGAACTACCCTCCTCTTGCTCTCTTCTACTAGGCACCCACAAAACATCAATCTCCTCATCATCATTCTCCTCAGATGCATCAATTTCTTCTGACACATCACAGAAGGAAGCAGCAGCGGGGACCTCCTCCTCCTCCTCATCACTCATCATTATGTCCATCTCTGTCGTGTTCTCTGCCAGAATTAAATCTGGTGTAACGTCCTCATCTCCTTCATCTTCTTCTGCCAATAATGGTTGCGCATTACTCAGTTCAAGAAACTCATGGGAAAATAACTCCTCTGACTCCAGTGAAGATGGGGCACCGGTGGTGGAGGAAGTGTTACGTGGGGTGGCCATAGCAGTGGAGGATGAGGAGGATGTTGTGGTAAAGTTAGAAACGGTAGAGGATGGGGTGTGCTGTGTAAGCCAGTCAACTACCTCTTCAGCATTTTGGGAGTTCAGGGTCATTGGCTTTTTAAAACTGGGCAATTTGCTAGGGCCACAGGATTGCATAGCAGCACGGCCCCTAGCACGGCCTCTGCGTGGCGGCCTGCCTTTGCCTGGCATTATTTTTAAAAAAACAACAACAACAAAAACTCAGTTGGTTTTTCTGGAAACGATAATACACACAGCTAGATGGCAGTTTGAAGAAAACAGTGTGCAAATAATGCCTACAAGATCAACGTATACACTACTACAGCGGTGGATATGGATTACGTAAAATATATGAATGCTGCTTGAAAAAAAGTAACTCAAGTGGTTTTTCTAGAGACGATAATATTATCAATATTTAGACAAAATGTGAACAAGCTCACACAGCTAGATGGCGGTTTGAAGAAAACACTGTGCAAATAATGCCTACAAGGTCAACGTATACACAGCGGTGGATACGGATTACGTAAAATATAAGAATGCTGCTTGAAAAAAAGTCACTCCGGTGTTTTTTCTGGAGACGGTAATATTATGGATATTTAGACAGAATGTGAACACGGTCACACAGCTAGATAGCAGTTGGTTGAATAACACACTGGGCAAAAAATGCCTACAGGGCAAATAATGCCTACAAGGTCAACGTATACACAGCGGTGGATACGGATTACGTAAAATATAAGAATGCTGCTTGAAAAAAAGTCACTCCGGTGTTTTTTCTGGAGACGGTAATATTATGGATATTTAGACAGAATGTGAACACGGGCACACAGCTAGATAGCAGTTGGTTGAATAACGTATGGCGAAAAATGACTATTTTCAGCATTTATATGGCATATTTTTTCTGGCAACTGTGCTTCAGTGGCTGCGTCCAAAAAAACTGGGCAAACAATGCCTACAAGGTCAACGTATGGCAGTTGTTTAAAGAGAACAGTAGATTACTAGCCAGCAAAGCTACCTAAGCTAAAATGTCCCTCAAATCCCTGCAGACTTCTGTCCCTCCAATACAGAGCAGTATCACGCAGATTACTAGCCAGCAAACTTACTATCATCTGTCCCTGAAATCACTAACAGCTCTCCCCCTACACTATCTCTTCCAAGCACACACAGGCAGATTTTTCAGATACATTTTTGCCCTTGATCCCCCTCTGGCATGCCACTGTCCAGGTCGTTGCACCCTTTAAACAACTTTAAAATCATTTTTCTGGCCAGAAATGTCTTTTGTAGATGTTAAAGTTCGCCTTCCCATTGAAGTCTATGGGGTTCGCGAACCGTTCGCGAACCGCTCGCAATTTTGCGCAAGTTCGCGAATATGTTCGCGAACTTTTTTTCCGACGTTCGCTACATCCCTAGTTAAAACTCCCGAAGCACAATTTTTGGCCTTATGACGGTGAATTGGCAGCCTGCCTTCTGCATGTTTTGTTTCCCTTTCTCTGCATTCATTTTTTATGTATTTAGAAAGAGCTAAATGGAAAGAATTTAATAGGTCTTTTTTGTCTTTCCTACTAAATTACTTTGTTACTATTATATGTAGATTATTGTGTACTGAAAATAAGAGGGTTATTGATGTCACTAACAATAACACAAGATGTACTCATTAGTGATGAGCGAATTTGCGCCATTTCGGTTCGCCGGAAAATTAGAGAATTTCCCGCGAAATTCGAGAAACTGCGCCGTCATCTCATTTTTGATGGCGGCGTCCGTTTTTTTACACCGACGTCCGTTTTTTGCTGCCGACACTCATTTTTGACGCAGATGCCCGTTTTTTAATGCCGGCGTCTGTTTTTTCGCGGCTGTTTCGCAAATTGCACAAATTCGCGCCTGGCGAATAAATTCACCTATCATTAGTACTCATAGTAGCAAAGTCCTCTTTTTGCATTTTTCATTAAAAAAATAACAGAGCAATAGTGTCCATAAAGCAAAAAAGGGACAAAATGTTTATATAGATAATTGTGCACAGCAAACAATAATGTTTCTTTTCTGGGGTAGTTTGAGACGTATTATTTTTTCCAAATTATGTATAAAATATCTTAAATGATGATCTCACCTTCAAGTGGGTCTCTGTTGGAATACAGTAACTCTTTGGACTAGAAGAGTGGATAATGTTAGAGGTTCACAATTACAAAGCAACCGTTTTTATGATATGAGATTTGCAGTGCTTCTAAATAAGCTTGCCCTTTCAGAATACTCAGCAAAGCCTTTTGTCTGAGCTCCCTTTGAAATTAGTTCTTTTTGTCTTCGTCTTGAAGAGAAAAACAAGTTTTCTAATTAAAATGCCATTAGGAGGTCTGGTAGAGATTTCTGTAGACAAAGTAGAAACCTGCTTTGAGAGAGGATTTTATGTTGGACCAAAGTGACATACAGTATATTAGATTAAAGGAACCATCTAAGGACTGAAAAAAATTGACCTAATGACTGTGTTATGTTTAAAGAGATTGTAATACCACATAGTCATAGTGAAATTGGGGATTCATGTATTACATATGAATTACTTTTTTGAAATCACTCATTTTTACACTCCTTTTGTTACAGAAGATGAACGTCGCTCAGAATTATCCTCTGCTGCATCTCTCTTGCTCTTCTTGCTCATATACAGACTTGAGTGATTTAGGTCAGTTCTAAAAAATATATTGGCACAGTCATAGAGGGTTGCACAGCAGCATAGCAGTAGTATTACCCTGTAAAATACTTTTTTTTACAGACCGTGTATAAATATTTAACTGTAATGCGAGTCAAGCCATAAGGTTGAAGGGCAATGCATTTTTTATACACAGAAACTAACAAACATCAGCCAAAACTTGTAAAACATAGCATCAAATTATAGATGTGCTTTGAAACAGCCAGTCAGTAAACTATACTTTCTGTTTGGTTGTTATGGTTAATTAGAACTGATACAAGGCTTAGTTAGGAGTTTAGAGTATGTGGGAAACTACAAACTAAGCTTAATTTCCCAGGTTTCTGGTTGGATTTTATCAGAAGTCATTGTAGATGGCATGCACTAAAAGTTCTCTTCAAGCAGAAAATAAACAGAAAGGGTTGAGAAAGGGGTCACGCCCGAAACGTTGCATCCGCAATAAACGAGCAAGGTTATACCTGCTAGTAGTACCCATGTTGTGCCGGTGTGTTCTGTTTCTACGTTGCTTTTGAGGTTGCCAAATTCCTCTACCGCCGAGCACCTGGGATTCGTGTTTTTCTGGACGGCCAGGGTGTGCGAGTGTAAGTTCTTTCTTTCTAGAACTATAATAGACCAGAAAGGCATCTGTAGAAGGTGATTGTAATAACTCACCCTGGTGGTCCAATAGGCCGGCCGGGACACCCGCTGCATGGTGCTCCTCTCTCTGCTTAGGTCCCAGATTCCTATGACGCGCACAGCCTGATGATGCCTCTTGGCGCGAAATTTAAAATATAAAAAGGGGATTTGGGCTACAAGACTTTGCCCATTGTAAGTCTAACTTACTTAGTATCTGGGTACGATTTTCTGTCTGTTTGATTCTAGTTTTTAATCCTTGCCTGCCTGACTATTCTGAACTCTGCTAATCCTGACCCGGTCTGTCTTACTATTCTGAGCTCTACTGGTATTGAGCATTGCCTGCCTGACTATTCCTTGAACGCTGCCTGTACCGACCCCGGCCTGATCGACTTTGCTTGAACTCTGCCTGTGCTCGTCCAGAACGTTTGCTTAGCTCCTCCCTTACTAAAACCTGACAGCATCTGAGTAGCTGAGGGCTCCTCTCGAAACCAAAGGCGGCTGCTACAAGAAGCAGAGCTGTGACTGGGAACCTATCACCTGTTCTGGATTTAGGGAGCCAATTGTGACAGTAATGTACCTTTATATTGAGATCATTTTGAGAGTTAATGATTTGCAAAACCTTGCCCATTAAGTTTTCATTTGGGCTAATCTCTCATCCCAGCTTTAGAATATGTAGAAAACAGCCTTTTAGAACCCCTAATTTTTTAAGTGTTGATTTGCACATTTTATCATCTTCTTAGTACAAATGTGGGGTTTGGAGAATGCAGGTTAAGGACAGATGTCTGTTGATACAAAGTAACAGTAGTCAGCCAGCTCAGCAAAGTAGTGAGACAGATCATCAGGAGAGCAAGGGGCTAGGCTTAGGGAACTGTCAGAAACCATTAAAAATCATGAAAAGTCTGCATATTTTTTAATTGATGTATATTGCAAAGTTGCTTAAAATTATGTTTACTTTTCAACAAACTCAAGTTAGGAGTTCCCCTTTAAGAACCAAATAATGAATATATATACATCGAAAAAGGTACTACTTTACTATTATAAATGTGGAAGGGATATACAGTACTACTTCTTATTCATTCCGTATGTTAAAAAGAAAAACAAATAAAGATTTAGATATATCCTGTAGATTTAGATGGGATACACAATAAAATAACATTCATCATGTGGCTCCTCTAATTCATGGTTTTTCCATCCCAGCATACCCATGTACATACCATGGGTCCCATTAAATCTGTAAGATTCTATTCACTTTACTTTGCACCCTCACACGTTTTTTACAGGTAGTTTTGCAATAAAATATGCGCAGAATTTAGCATTGTTTGTTTCAATACACCATCTTAGTGAAGAAGACAACAATCTGTTACTGGTTCCCCCTTTGGGTCTCGTTATAGAGCAGGGCACTTGCTGCCTGATGTGAAATGAGCCTGACACAGCATCAAGCCATAGGCTGCACATCATTAGAGACAGTGAGGCAAGCCAGAATTACCTGTACATGCACATCTAGCAGGCAGGCACTCAGTATTCATGCTCACTCATAACTTGAAGGTGAAATCAGCAGAGAAGAGTAAAACAGGGACTTTCAGTCAGCTTTTTATAGACACCATTGATCTTTTACAAAGGGAAAAGTAGATCAAATACTGTATATTGTGCTTTGGTAAACCTGCATTGTGTCTTTCTGATCATATTTGTTGAAAAACCATTTCAGTATTTCCATTTGTTTTAGTTTAAGAATGCATTTTTAAACTCAAGGCTTATTGTCAAAGTGCAAAAATGTATAAAGTCCATCATGATTCTGTCCACAATATTCTTTGTGCATCCAATAAGGAATGCAAAGAGTTGAACCAAATTGTATGGGAAAAAAACCGTCTTTAAGTTTTACTTACATTTTTTTAACTACAGGACCCCTATACCTAATGCCTGCTGCTTTTGTAAAGGTGTAACTACACAAAGAGGCAGATAACAGAGCTGCATTGGGTGCAAGCACCCCAATATTGTTTGTCAGCATGAATGAAAATTTAAGCTATAATTCCAAGATTTACTTCATATTTTTCATATATTACTCTTTTTACATATTCTGCACCTTCATTTTGCCTTGTACATGAATTGTCTTAAAGGGATACTGTCATGGGAAAAAAATTTTTTTTCAAAACGCATCAGTTAATAGTGCTGCTCCAGCAGAATTCTGCACTGAAATACATTTCTCAAAAGAGCAAACAGATTTTTTTATATTCAATTTTGAAATCTGACATGGGGCTAGACATATTGTCAATTTCCCAGCTGCCCCAAGTCATGTGACTTGTGCCTGCACTTTAGGAGAGAAATGTTTTCTGGCAGGCTGCTGTTTTATTGCGGCAGTTTTGCAAATTTATTCGCCGGCGCGAATCGTGGGGATTCGCCGCTAGTCCTCTGCTCAAACATTTTTAAGCAAGTGCCTTAGAGCAGAAGGCCATCAGTTACCACTATGTGTGCTTCAGGCACAAAGATTTTAGTAGATTAACATGGGAAGTGGACAGACCGAGGGGAGTGCTTTGATCGCAATTGTTTTCTGCCTTGTGGCAGTGGTGATAAAAAGACCTTATTCCATCCCTAAATACAGTTTTGGAGATCTATAAATGTCCCATTCATAGGCTGGAAATTTCTGGAAATTCCATATATTCTATATGTATTTGTTTATCTCATTGCTAACAGACAGACATTTTGTTCAATAAATGTGGAATCTGAAAGTGCCTTTACTAGCTTAGAAATCCTTCTGCCAATCCAATGTTTATATATTTTTAGGTGAAAAATAATTGAATCTTGCAAACAGAAAACCTTCTGAAAATGATATTAAGTTAATAATGACTTTGGGTTATGCAGACACACAGCTTGCATATTGCTTTCATTAGATAGGTCATTTGTGGGTACATTCAAATCAAATTGTATCAAATTGCCTAAGAAAGTTACATTTTGTGCACAGGAAATTGCCCGCTATTTGAAAAAGTTCATGCACCTAAACATAAGGTGGAATTACGCCATTTTTTCAAGAACGATTAGATGTGGTCACTCTGGGACTTATAAAGTGAAGTAATTCCATTGGTTTTGACTGAATATATATATATATACCATCAAACCATGTTAGTGATTATTGTGTGATTTATTTGGACTGCGTTTGGTTACAGCTGGAAATATTGTTAGCATGTGTATATACTGTACATGGCTATGTCACCACTGAAGTGACAGGAGTGTACAGATTTGTTCACATATTTAGCTAGTGTATGTGATCATTAGTGATGGCGAATTTGGGGCATTTCACATCGCCAAAAAATTCGTGAATTTCCTACGAAACGGCAAACAGTTCGCGAAACGGCGCTGGCGTCTCATTTTTGAATTTATTCGCCAGCGGCGAATCGCGGGATAAATTCGCCTATCCCTAGTGATCATACAGTGTTTGACTGGGACACCAGGGGCCCACCAAAAAACCTTAGATCAGGGGCCCACTCTCAGTAATATTTTGTGCCTCTCCTCACTCAACCTATATTCTCTTCTTTTCTATACATACTATAATCTATAGTTACATTATTATTACATTATTATTTAGCCTCTTTGTTAAGGAAATAAGGAATTGCCATGAAATAAAACAAATGTTTAGAAGCAGTAGGGCTCACCGGGAGTTTTCCTAGTATCCCAGTGGGCCAGTCCGACACTGTGATCATATCATACATGAAATATCAATTTGTTTGGCCATCTAAACCTACATATGGCTGCTCATGACTTGGATTCAGCCTTTGTTTTCCTCTCCGAAGTTTGTGGGGTTTTTTTCCAGCGGTGATACAAGGGGGCTCCACTTGTGACATGTTTTAGTGTTACCTAAGCTGATTCATATGCAATTCAATAAGCTCTAACTTCCAGTAATTTGACTATAAAATAATACATTAGGCCACAGCTATACATAAACAAGGCCACTTTTATTTAATTTAAAAAAACGTTAACGTACATAAAAATAAGAAAAAATGGTCTAATTAAAGATTTTACTGGGTCCTCATAAACCTAGGAATAAAGCACATTTCAACCATCTTATATCCTTTCACCTTTTTAGTCTATAAACAAAATAAGAAAATAGTGCAAAGCTACTTTTAATATGCCATACTTTATGCAAGCTCATCTTTCGGAAGCTACACGTTTATTGAACAATATATTACTCCTTTTAAAACTTGTGCCATTCCGTTTATACCTTCAATTATATTTTATCTTATGTGTTGCACCTTATTTTCCTGCATTCTAATTAAGAGTACTGACCGCATATCCATTCCTTTTGTGTGACTAAACCATAGTCCCCAGTTAAAGGAAATTGCTATTCCTTTCCTATAACTAAAATACTAAACTAAATGATACATTCTATTGTCTGCTCAGAAAATCAAGAGTGATCACCCAACAGACAAATGCCATTGCTCTCCATGACCTGACAAAATATTTTATGAACAATTTAAAGAGGAATCCACCCATGACCTACAATTTAAAGCCTCATAAAGCTTCCTTTGGGTGAATTTCAAATGTCAGTTGTGGCTCATAAACTGCGTGCTGCACCAAGGCCTTTTGTGATAAGGACATTTCATATCTAGTTATATTTGGCAATCAAATAAAAATGTCATACTTGCTGGAAACTGGTAGCTTGGGAGGTTCCATATCTGTTGCGCAGGTGGACACAATATAACACATTTAAAGGAAAACTATACCCCCAAAATGAATACTTAAGCAACAGATAGTTTATATCAAATTGAATGACATATTAAAGAATCTTACCAAACTGGAATATATATTTACATAAATATTGCCCTTTTACATCTCTTGCCTTGAACCACCATTTCGTGACTCTATCTGTGCTGCCTCAGAGATCACCTGACCAGAAATACTACAACACTAACTGTAACAGGAAGAAGTGTTGAAGCAAAAGGCAGAACTGTCTGTTAATTGGCTCATGTGACCTTACATGTGGTTTGTATGTGTGCACAGTGAATCTTACGATCTCAGGGGGCGGCCCTTATTTTTTAAAATGGCAATTTTCTATTTATGATTACCCAATGGCACATACTACTAAAACAGTATATTATTATGATAATGGTTCATTTACATGAAGCAGGGTTTTACACATGAGCCGTTTCACTCAGTATCTTTTAATAGAGACCTACATTGTTTGGGGGGTATAGTTTTCCTTTAAAAGTGAGAGTTCTTGGTCCATACTAGTATAGTGAACAATAGCAATCACAGTGCTAGTCTAATATTATATGACCAAGCGAACCTACCTTATTTTAGAGCAGTGCAGTAAACGGTAACTCCATTGAATTACCCAGAGAATCACACAGTAGACTAATGTCTACCATTTAGTATACATACTGGGTCCTTTTTCAAGCCACAAGAGACAGGTCCAAAGCTTTAATGATAGAAAACTTGTTAACAATTTGATTGCAGTTCAACTTCAATCATTCAGTTATGTAAATTACAAACATATTCAAGATTCCATGCACCTAAGCAGTTAGAGTATAACTATTAAAAACTTTTATTCTTAACAACTATTCTTACAATACATTCAAGCGGTACCTTAACAGATCTTTAACATCTTCCTTAAAGGAACAGTTCAGTGTAAAAATATAAATAGATAGGCTGTGCAAAATAAAACAAATGTTTCTAATATAGTTGGTTAGCCAAATATTTGATTTATAAAGGCTGAAGTGAACGTACTTGATGTTAACACTACTTCCTGCTTTTCAGCTCTCTCACTCTGAGTTAGTCAGTGACTTTAAGGGGGCTCACATGGGAATTAACTGTTCAGTGAGTTTGCAGTTGATCCGAAGCATTCAGCTCAGATTCAATAGCAAACAGTTATGAACCCACCTCAAGTTCCTGATTGGTTACTGCCTGGTAACCAATCACTGGAAAGCAAGAGAGCTGCAAAGCAGGAAGTTGTGTTCTGGCTATTATGTTAGACATCCAGTCACTTCAGTCTTTATACATTACATCTTTGGATAACTAACTATATTTTGACAATCTATTATATTTTATATTTTGCACAGCCTGCCTATTTACCCAGTTTTTAATTTTATACTGAACAATTCCTTTAATACAATGTAACAGTAGCGAGGTGGTGGATTATGCAGATAAATTACTTCACAAAACAAAACCACAAAAGGTTCTTTGGCATGGCTTCTAAGGATCCTTATTCATGTATTCAACTGGCAGATAGGTATTTAATTAAAAAAAAAAAAAAAAAAGGTTGAACTCGATGGACATGTGTCTTTTTTCAACCTTACGTACTATGTCTTACTATGTAGAAAAATCCTTTAGAAGGCACACACTCAATTGAAGAATGTGAGGTGCTAATCCAGAGGAGGCTCCCATACGAGTCTCCATTGTTATAATGATCAAAAATCAAAGGAAGGATTGCACACTCTATCTCAAAATTAAAGTTTTATTACATAAAAATTCAGTGAAACCTCGATTTTAAGTACCCTGAATTTAAGTTTTCCCGCATTTTACATTTTTTATTTGTGGTCCCACCAAGGTTTAATGCAATTCAATGGGTGCATTTCCCTGATTTTAAGTAATATTTTCCCAGATTTTACATCAAAATTTTGTCCTGATGTACACAAAAACTGCCTTTTTTCTCTATGAATGTTATTATTTGAGAAATAAAGAGGTTAAAAATACTAACCAGATGTATATTTTGTCATGGTTTAGTCTATAAATGGTAACATTCAATTAGTCTGCCCTTATACAGTCCTGCACCAATCACCTATTGCTTTAGGTTATGTATGTGACTGACACAGAGGATTCCTGTGCTTATATACTTTCCTTATTTCCTTATACATAATTTCTTCCTGGTCCCCTGAAAAACGAAAATGTTCTACTGTAGTTACAGAAATCATAACATAAGTAGTATCATTAGCCCAACGCGTTTTGACCAAAGCATGTTTTTTTTCAGGGGCAATCAAGATGAAAATAAAAATTAAAAGGCATTTTCATTTTTATTTTCATTTTTATTTTCATTTTGATTTCCCCTGAGGAAGACCATGCTTTGGTCGAAATGCAGTGGGCTAAAGATACTACTTTTGTTGTGATTTTTGAAACTATTTTTGATGTAATAAAACTTTAATTTTGAGAGTGTGCAATCCTTCCTTTGATTTTTGACCACTTTTCTTATTCAGACAGCAGATAATTGTCCATATAGTTTCATATAGTTTGTTTCTTAGTCTCTTTACATAAAAATCTTTTCTATATTCAGTCTGAAATAAAGCATTTGAGGTCAATTTCAATAGTTAGCCCCTCTGGGTTTAGGGTTTTTAATTCATAATTTAATCACATATTTTTTTGCCAGTTTTATTAGATTACTGATTTTGCATGCCTTACATTTGCCACATTTTATAAACACCAGCATTTCCATATTCCAAGTTACATTATTAATAACACTTGTTTGCTCTCTATCTCTTTTGAGACAGCTGGGGGACTAATTTATTTTCTATACTTTGCGGACTTTCATTTAAGATATGTGTTTTTTCTGTTATAATATTACATAAATCCTTATCTATTTTTATTAGATGTCAGTGTTTTTTCAGTATACCCTACTAGTTGAACTATTTAAGATGGTGATAAAAGAGAGATACTTTTTACCCTTGTCCTGTTTATTGCTTTTACTGTTCAGTAAGTCTTTACATTCTATTTTATCAATTTTATCTTTGACCTTATAAAATTCTGCCACACTATAATTTATTTCTGGTAGTTGTTTTTTTAACTTGCTGATTGTTCCTCAAAATCATTAATTTTACAGTTGTACTTAATGCATCCCATTTGGCCAAAGGGTACATTGGGTCAGATACTTTTGGTAATGTCCACTTGTTTTCAAGATGTAACTATTACAGTCTGTGGGTTTCCAATATACCGGGGTTTCCAAATGGTCACCCTCAGGGAAAATACCAAAATCTAGAAACTGCACCTTTTCCTTACTGTAATTCCTGCTGACATTAATATTAATGTTATTGATATTTAATGCCTGCAGGAAAGACTCAAGGGACTCTGTGCTGCTGCTCCAAATAAAGATAGAATCATCAATGTACCTCTTCCAATATTACTGTATATTTATTTTAAAAATACACCAGTGTTTTCTAAAAGTTCACGAGTTAGGCAACTAGCAGTTAGGCAGGTTATATATAGATTTAAAAGGTTGAACTTGATGGGCCTGTGTCTTTTTCAACCTAACTTACTATGTTACTATGTTAGGAGTTGAATGAGTTTTTAATGTAATTATTAGCACTATTTGACTTGAACAAGGAATATGGGTCCAATGTCCCATCAATATCAAAATACTGATTGCATTTTTTTCCCATAACACAATTTTTCACAGAATTTACTGTTAATCCAAGAATTTACTGTTATTCTGGCGACCAAAAGTTTACAAAAAAATGGTACATGCAGCATGTCATCAGGATATTGTGGGCATGACAGGGATGACAAGGCCGAACCCCCGAATACTTTGTGAAAGAACCGAATCCTAAACTTAATTTGCATATGAAAATCAGTGAGGGGGAGGGAACGAAGTGCACGGCAAAAAAATTTTTTACTTCCTTGTTTTGTGATGAAAAGTCACATGATTTTAAGGATTCTGATTCGGTTTGGCCAGACACAAGGATTCGCCCGAGAACGAATCCTGCTGTAAATGCCCGAATCCTAGCTGAATACCGAATCAAATCTTGGATTCGGTGCATCCCTAATATTTTCACACTCATTTTGTGGGTGCAAAAAAGGTCCTAATGCAATGTGCAAAGAGAAACGTACTTAATTTATAGTCAATAGCAGGTGTAAGTATAGAACTCCCTTGTACTTCTATACTCAGTTTACTCGGTTTAACTAACAGGTAACATGGGTAAATGGAACTTAGCATAATAAAGCAAAGACAAAACTTTCAAGGCATAAAACGATAATATTCACGGTTTACTGGCATATGCAATATGCATATGCAGAGTAAATGAGAACAATGACCTTTCAGACATCAGCCTCTATATATATTCAAGGTGATTGCTTTTAATTTATACTGTGCCAGCCAGTTGCTGAGCATGAAGGTACTGGACAGTTTAGGGAGGTTTAGCTAACAGGCAATTGTACTTCCCTAATAATACATCAATCATTATTACAGACAGCTAAATAGGGGACAGTCCTGTAAAAACAAATCTGCATGACTGTAGTCTCACACTTCAGTTTATTCAGTAATTTTACAGTTCAGTTAATTTAAGGAATGCCGGTGGTTTCACCTGATACATACCTTGTAAATGTCAGCCAGATTCTAAAAGAATCAACTTATCATTTTAGCTTTATCATCATAGGTCTCCATGGCCTATACCAATGATTTTCATGTCGTCTGTTACTTGAAATATTTTACATAAGGCTACATCTGTTTTTTCAAGCACCCAAAATACATGAGAAATACATGAAAGTAGCTTAGCCTCACTTCGTCTCTCCCACCCACTACCTCATTTTCACAAAGAAAGTGACGTTTTCGTGAGGTTTTCATCCATTTCAACCATTTCTATTTGTACTGTAAAATCTGTACTGAGAAATGGTGCTCCTTTAGACCTGTCTTCATATATGAAGAAGATGTTTTTTGAAATAAAAATGCTGAATGGCAGTGAACATGATGATGATTCCAAGTTTTAATGAATGCCTTGGGGATTATACTAAAAATCCATAGCTTTGGATAAAATATTGTACCTAACAGGTGAGAAAAGAGTTTATAAGAAAGAAAAAAAAAGTCTTACTCTTTGAGTAAGAGGGATCAGAATAGACATTGTGAAATAGCAACAGAAACAAGGCTGTACTGTCACAATCAGGTTGGCTAAAATAAAAATGAAATAAAATTAAAACATAGTAGGACTGGAATTAAAACATAGTAGGACCAAGTCCCCCCAAAGTCTGCATGATATGAATTAAATCGCTCAATATAAAACATACAGAAGAGAACCCGACATGCTGGCATGGCAGTAGTACACATTTATAGCAAATACAATTTCCAAAATACTTTGTTGAAAAACATTCATTTACTGTGAATAAATATCCAAAATGAATACACCTATTTTACTTTATAATGAGCTTATTTAAATACCAAGAGGAAAATATTTCTTTGTTTCTATGAATATAATGTCACTACAATATGCTCCTGTTCTCAGAACAAATGTGCAAGAAAAAATGGTGTAGAGTGGTTCTTTGAGAAGAAGGTGTATACATGTGCTATAAATTGAATCTAAAAAAATATTTTATGGATGTTTTTAGAATCTCTTAAGATCCCTTATACAAGTATTCTGGAAAACAGATCCCTTATCTGCATAAGTAATTACACTGGGTATAAAGCTGAGCTGGGGTTTAATTTAAGACATATTTTTGAGTAAGTAGTTTCAGACATGTGGGGGGGTTATTTCCTAAAACTCAACTTTTTATCACTATATACCGTATATACTCGAGTATAAGCCGTCCCGAGTATAAGCCGAGGTACCTAATTTTACCTCCAAAAACTGGGAAAGCTTATTGACTCGAGTATAAGCCTAGGGTGAGAAATGCAGCAGCTTCTGGTAAGTTTCAATCCAAAAATGCAGGGTTTCTGCTCCCATTGGAGGTGCCGGCATCTTGTTTTTGGATGCCGGCGACCATTCTTGGACGCTGGCGAATATTCTTGGAGACTATTCTTGGACGCCGGCGACTATTCTTGAATGCTGGCGACTATTCTTAGGCGCCGGCGACTATTCTTAGATGCCGTGAACGTTTTTGCGCTTGACCCGAGTATAAGCCGAGGTAGAGTTTTTCAGCATATTTTGGGGGCTGAAAAACTCGGCTTATACTCGAGTATATACGGTAATTAGAAAAAATTCAACCAAACTCCCAAACCTACGTCCCCTTAATTTACCAATAAGTCTGTTAGTTGATGCAGAAAAAATTTGCAGCAAAACCGTGTGTCAATTCGAATCGCACAACAACTATCGAATTGTCACCCACAAAACTTGACTTTGAATTGTCGCCTCAAAAACTCAAATGTATCGGATTATCAAACTAAAACCAGCATCAAACAGGCCAAAACTATCGAGAATCATGAAGGCACAAAACATATTCTAATTGTTAAAGGGACCATCTGCCATTGACTTCAACATGATTTCAACAAATTGTAGCTGCAGTATTTTAGGATTCAGATTTTAAGCAGCTTCAGACCATAATAACTCGCAAAAAATTTGAGAATTAAAACTGACGAGAAAAATTTGAAGCTTCACAAATAGGCCCCATAATGTTGATAGAATGTCCCCAACATAAAAAACAAAATATGAATATGTGCCTGGATTTATATGGCTACAGTAATGGAATTAAAAGCCTTGTTCCAGTTCCTTCACAATTATACTATCACTGAAATCCAATGAGTTAGATAAGCTTTTAAAATTAAGTCTGGAAAAAGCATAATTTACTTGACCAGACTTATTATTTCATTTTTCTTAATTAATCGGGTTTGCAATAGAGGTTTGCATATATATACACATCTAAAAGAAGTCATTCTCAGCCACTTATATCATCATTTCTAGTAAACATCATTTAGGGTAAATGAATAAATCTAAGCCCTGGGAATGCTTATGTCTCAATGACACAAGATAGAGGTTAGAAGTCATGGAATGAATGATGAATAAAGAAACAAACAGCTTGAAAGGAAGGATCTTGGAAGCAGCTTTATGCAGCATTTATGCACCTTGACACTCACTCACATGCAGTTCTGGCCCTTATTAGTTAACTGAAGGATAACTTCAGAAAGGCATGAGCCATGGGGGAATGAGAATAAAGGTAGGCAAAAGCAGTCCCTTAAATTTTGAATGTTAAAACGCATCAGTTATTCAAACAACAAAATTGAATACTTCCCTTATGTGACAAGCTCTAGCCCACACCTTTCTCTATTTGCAATCTTCCAAGCCCACTTATAAGAAACTGAAAAAACTCTCTGGGCAGGCAGTGAGGACAGAGCCCTGATGGGACCTGGACCTCCTGACTCATTTTACATTGCACATCTGAATGGTGCAGGTAATGCTCAATTCTAGGCACATTCTGCAGTTGTCAGAGCTCCAAAACAGACTTAATTGAATAGGCGTTTTTTTTCCGCAGGGACTTTTTTCAAATAAACTTTTTTCTGCTGTGAGTTTTCCAGCTGTACCGTCCTCGTATTGACCTTATCTGCACAGAATACGTTGGCGCCTAAGGGCATTTTGTCACCACATTTTTGGAGGCGGTTTCACAAAAATGTTCGCAGATGGCAAGAAGCAGCGCTTCGCCCCAAATTCATACATGGCAAAAAATGAGTTGAGTTCGGGTTTTTTTGCAGAAAAAAATTGCACTCCAGTGAGCATCACATCGAGAGAAAAAACACCTACTCGATTTTTGCTAAATTTGCCCTATAATATTCTCACAAATATTTAAGTAGCATTTTCTTTAGTGTACATTGCCTTTCAGAAGGCCAGACTATGAAGCAGGTACTGTCAAAGATCAATACTGTTTTTGGAATAACAACAATTATTTAAAAGGATATTATTTCCAGCATCAAATATGTACATGTGTATCTTACACTCCTCTTCAAAGGGTACAAAGCATGTTTATTTAAAAAGTCCTATATAAACCTAGAAAGATCTTACACTTGAATCAATTAATTAAAAGTAAAATATAGCTCACTACATAAAACTCTATACTTAAATGGATACTGTCATGGGAAAACGTGTTTTTTTCAAAACGCATACATTTATAGTGCTGCTCCAGCAGAATTCTGCACTGAAATCCATTTCTTAATAGATTAAACAGATTTTTTTATATTTAATTTTGAAATCTGACATGGGGCTAGACATACTGTCAGTTTCCCAGCTGCCCACAGTCATGTAACTTGTGCTCTGATAAACATCAGTCACTATTTACTGCTGAACAGCAAGTTGGAGCGTTAATAACCGCCTCCCTTTCACCCCCCTCTAGCAGCCTAAAAACAGAACAATGGGAAGGTAACTATATAGCAGCTCCCTAACACAAGATAACAGCTGCCTGGTCGATCCAAGAACAGCACTCAATAGTAAAATCCAGATCCCACTATATATATATATATATATATATATATATATATATATATATATATAAACTATACCATAAAAATCATGACAGAATCCCTTTAAGAAACATTCTCCCTGGATTGAGGTTGTGCCTTCTTAAATCCCAAAGGAATCTAGGTAAATGCCAGGTGTTCTGAATTGCCCAAGTGTGAAGATTGCATCTGTCACATAACTACATCCTCCTTTTCATCTATAACCTGCTTCACTGAATATAATTGATGGGCGAGTAACAGTTATTGAAGTCCTTTTTCTGCTCTGGATGGATAGGGAGAGCCTTAACAGAATGAGTTTTAAAAGCTCTTGAAACAACTGTGTAGATAGGATCTGCTACTGTTATATTTTTTAAAGCATATTCTGCAACAAAGAAACCATAAATATTTCTTAGGGAGATTTTGGCAAAACTGCTGTGTAATGACTGACAAGACTGAGTGTCACCTGTCACTATGTATTCTAGTGCATTAGGAGCCAAGAAGAGGACCCAGTGTAGATAACAGAATAACAGAATGCTGTAACTACATAAAATAAGAGTGTTTGTAGTTAGATGGCTTAAAGTAACAGTAACATCAAAAAATCTAAGTGTTTTAATGGAATGGCAATATAATGTAGTATTGCTCTGCATCAATAAAACTGGTGTATTTGCTTTAGAATCTCTAAACAAGCTGCTGTGTAGCCATGGGGGCAGCCATTCAAGCACAGGATATACAGTAGATAACAGATAAACTCGAAAGAATCCAATTGTATACTACAGAGCTTAACTGTTGTGAAACATATGCCTTTCACCTTTTTCAGCTAGGAATGACTGCCCCCATAACAGCTTGTTTATATAAACTATTGTACTGTAAACACACCATTTTAACCAGTGTGACACAAAGTTATAGTTCCATCACTTTAACACACTTCTATGCTGCTCCTTAATCTATACTGCCCTAGGCCCGGGCCTTTTGTGGCCTGGCCGCAAATTTGGGCCTGGAAGAAGTTCAGCGATGGTCACCAGGTACTGTGAGTGGGCCCCTCAGTTTATATGGTGGGCCCTTCATTTCACAGCCCTGGTGGGCCCTGATGTACCAGTCTGACCTTGGGTCCTTCATTATAATGAGCATCTCCCACTACTCACCAGCATATGAAAAAAAATGTAAGTTACCATATGATTTTTATTTAAATGGCAATTTCTTTTTAAAAAAATGCTTATGCAATAAGTGCCAAAATGCAACAAACTCTTTCTGGAGAGTTTGTTTCATAAAGCGACATTATCCCAGTTGCTTGCTGCCACTGTGCAGTGTATGGATCTGACAGCCATGAAGGCAGCGATGTAATATAAAGCAAGCAGACATCATCGTCATCATCATCATCATTTATTTATATAGCGCCATAGGATGTCTAGGGGACAGGGGGGACCTGGTCTACAGGGTCTGCTTCCACTATAGCTTTTAGATATCTACCCTTCCCGGCCACTCTGTTACCTATCCTAGCGGGAGCAGCTGGGGAGCGAGGAAAGCAAGTGGGCAGGTGGAGTGCTGAATAGGAGCTGCTGTGCCATTCAAATATTTTTTTGCTGGGGCAGGTCCGATGCACCATTGTTATACCACTGTATCAAGGTAGTGATCCAACCTGTATATGTTTATGCACAAGAAATAAAAAGCACTGCATTTCAGATTTAAAATTTGTTATCTAGAATCCAAATAATAAACATTGTTGTTTGTAAAGCCTCTGTCTAAATTTTTAATACATGTAGAATCCTTGTAATTAAACATAGTGCATAGGGCTTGTACTGATTCTGAAGCCACGTTGATTGCTGCAAGGAAGTTGTATTCAATTTAGATTGGGAGCAAGGCAGGCATATGTGTCTTATTTAATTAGAACTGGATGGATATATGCTATGAATATGTAGCATCTCATTATGTCAGAGTCAATTTCATAGAAATATCCATGAACACTTTGTATTCACGTCCTGTCACCTTTCCCCACTTGCAGCGTTGCTTCTATGACTCAAAGCAAAGAATAATGTAGATGTTCCAGTTTTTAATCATAGGTATTTCTGACTGCTAATGTACTTAACCTGTCTATTCAACTTATTCACAGGCCATCCATACGTGCATCTTATTTTCAACTTGTTCATCATTATGATCTAAAGTAATGATAGTCTGCTGGTATTCATTTTTTTTACTCATTCTTAAATGACAGCCAAGCAAAAGCAGTAATGGGGTAGGGAAGTAACAATGAGATACATGCTTGTGTAGGAAGAGGCATTGTCAGAATTATATTACTGTACTGTAATGGGTCTGAGCAGGTGGACTCCGGAGTGAATTTGAGCCAGTACATTGTGACCCCATTATTTCCCACATCATCATGCACCTCCGCTCCTTCCAATTCAGCCCTGAGGTCTTCACTTCCTGGCATGGCATGGCAGTAATCCCCCTCTCTCCCACCCAGTTAGTAGAGTTGTTTTTTAAGTTTTTTAAATGCCAAGTTCAGATTACTGACATATTTGTGAAGTTGTATTGCCACAGAAATGCAGTTAATTGGTCCTTGCCTGTTATTTGGTTATTATATCAGGGAGGTCTTACATGCCCACTGCACACACAGCATCTAGCATCGAGCTTGGAGAACACAAGTGTAGAGGATCAGAGAAATCCTTCTCCTGTTCTTCTGTCTGTGACATCATCCAGCCCAGTTACAGGCCGGAGAGACAGCCGATTGGCTGGGTGCCCCAATGCATCTTTGGGAGAGAGGGACTAGGGAGTGCCAGACTTTGGAGCCATTTGTACAGCGTCTCTGACAGAGCTTAGCAGGGGATAGTTTGCTGAAACATCCAGCCAGAACCAGTTTGTTTGAGACTGTCCAGTGTAGAAAAGCTGCTGCAACTCTGGAAGGACAGAGAGTGTCCATCCAGTTTCCTGCAAAGCTGCTAGAGGCTCAGGAGGTGAAAGGTGCCACTGGTGAGATTGATCCTGCAGCAGAGCTGCCTGTAATCTCCAGTGTGAGTGCCTCTGAGAGCACCCGGTGTGTGAGCCTCCCAAGGGAGGATACTGGCAAGGATACAAGCATGGGGCTCCAATTTGAGGACAGGTATTGTGCATTTACTTGCTAAGTGGGAACGGCTGCTAAGTTCCAGTGGTACTTGACAAGGGGACTCCTCAATTGACCCTTCAGCCTTCCCATTGAACCCCATTGTTACATACTGTAATGAAACACCAGGAGCCAGAAATGGTGTAAAATGGCCACAGCATTTATTAACATTTTATCAAAAAAATAGGAACTTGCCAGCCTCACCCCAAGGCAATATTCAAAGCCAGAATTCCATAAGGGATTGCTACTATGCTCTGCTGCTCCTCACTTGAGATCAGCACTATGTCATTATATCCACCACTGAGTATTAGGCTGCCTCTACCAACAGAGAGGATGGCCCCAAACTCTGCTACCAGCAGGAGCTGCATCTCCCACCATGAGAGAGCCCTGCTGAAAGTCCTGAATCTGTAGTGTGTCGATGAGAGTAAATCCAAGCAGTCTGTCACCTAGCACAAGCAGTAGTAGCGTCTGTATCAATCAGCCCACTGTGCAGTCACAGGAGAGAACCTCCTTTCTCCCTCTTCTAAATTTACCCGGCAATACTCTGGCAAGGTCCTACCACTGCTGTGACAAATAAAAACTTAAAATGTATTATCATATATCCACTGTTTTGATCCAGAGGAATGAAAAAAACCCAGCATGAAGCCACTGCCAAATATGCCTCAAGAGGGAAAAAAATCCTTCCTGACCAAAAAAGGCGATCGGAAACATTCCCCCGATCAAGCGTTTGACATTCATTTAACATGAATAATAACATGCAAACTCTCACATTTATACTGTATTGCAATACCCAAATAATATAACTGTACATTCAGGAATACATCCACATTTGGATATTAATGTATAATATAAGAGCATAAAGAGAAACTCCTGACATTTCACAAAATATTCAAAAAAGGGGACGGTGGGTGGGATGTTTCTACCTGCTCAGAAGATAAGGAAGTGAACTGCTTCTTCCCCTGACATCACATCTCTGTCATTCTCCATCCCCAGCCTGGCTTTCCCCTGCCTTAACTCATTCCTTTTCACACAATCACAGCTACATCTGATTCTGCCAATCTTTAACATAAACCAGTGTAATCTGGCTGCTGGTCATTCAAATCCCTTGTCATGCAGCCCCTGCATTTATAGCTCCAGGGCTTACCTTTAGGAAAAGGTATCGCTATATGGGGTATAAGGGCAAGGCCAGACGTGGCATTTTTGCAGCGTTTTTATGTTGCGTTTTTAAAAAAGAACAGCCAGGCGTAAATACCCACAGGACGCCAGTATTGGCGTTTTTTAGTAGAAACGCCAATACGTCAAGAAACTACCAAATCAATAGACTCTATGTGATCTGCACGTTTGAAACCACACCTTGCGTAAATACTCATGCGTATTTTAAATATGGCGTCCAAATTCTCAAAGAGAACAATGAAAACAATGAGAAGTGCATGTTGGGAAAAGAATCATACGTGCTGAAAAATGCATGAAAAACGCATGTTGACGGTCGCATGCGTATTTACGTCTGGCTATTCTTTTTTAAAAACGCAACATAAAAGCCCCGCAAAAACGTCACGTCTAGCCTTGCCCTAAGGGGTATAAGAGCTCTGGGGAAGGGTCATTCCATTTGAACTGTGTGGTTATTAACCCCTTCCAGAGGATTGGGACTTTGATAATAAAAAGGACTGTGTTGGAGAAACAGGTACCTAATAGTGAGTTAGGTAGGTCCCACATGTCCCCAGTGCAGGAGTGTATTGTGTATTAGATTTCCCAAGTTCTTTTCACTACTGTTTTATATAAAGTTTATATCTTTTTCATTTGCAAATTATGTGGGGGTTTTTTCCCAGTGGACCCCCCCTGAGGTGTGCTCCTCAGTGTTCCCTAGGTGAAGGTACTGCACTGTAAATCCCAGTTCCCAGTACTTTTCATACACAAAAGAGACTCAGGGCCCCTGGATTGCCAAGGGTTAATTGTGATTTAAAGAGACAGTAACCAAATTAGGGTTACACAAGTTTATATGCAGATGGTACATTTATTATTATAATTCAAGTGTTAATGGATTTGGTAAGGATCAGACTAATTGTTAAGACTAACATAAATAAAAGCTGTGGCTGACCTCCAAGATGAGTAACAGCCTGCGGTAGACCTATACTCACCTGCTTCCAGGCAATAATGACAAGGTTTATTTTTTGGGCTGAGGGTGTACAAGGTGGGACATGGTTGTAAAGTGGTTTAAAATTTGATGAGTTAGTTACTTCTGTAGCACACTTTAGTAACCTACCTTCACGTTGAGTTTTTTTTTAACCACAAAACCACAACAAGCCTTGCCCCTTGAGACTATTTGAATCAAATTCTCCATCTTTGTTTTCCCTGTCCAAATTGCATTCTGAACTTGCTAACATTTGTCATAAACATTTTCATTCTGCCAACTCAAAAAGACTTTCCACTTTATTCACAACATCATTTATTGTTATAGACTACAACTCCCAGCATCCTCCATTAGATTGAAACACACCTTAAATGTATAAAAGGCAATCTTTATTACAAATTCATTAGCCATATAAATTTCCAGCATAGTAAAAACACTTAAAACAGTGAGGCACCGATATCATCTTTAAAAAAAAAGTGTTTTATATATCAGTGGAAGAAAATAGTACTATAAATGCTTATTTACATCATCTTAGTCTTACAGCAGTTCCCATGTTTATAAGTAACCGATTAACCCTATAATGCTTGTTGGCAGGCAAGTGGGAAGAAAAGGGGGGGGGGGGGGATTCCCTAATAACATAAATAATTAACACTGTTAATGCTAGTGTCCAAACATCTTGGTACAACACAAAAAAATAGATATGCAATCACCCACCCCAAGTTAGTAAAAAAGCTGCCACATAACACAAAAGGTGATACTCTCCTCAACACGGCCCGTAATCGAAATGTAACTCATTTGTTCAAGGAGAGGTCCATGGGATTCTGCTGAGTGAATGGTGCCAACACACTACCCGACGCACGTTTCACACTAATCAAGTGCTTCAACCGGGGCTGAAATTCTCTGGCAAACAGTATTTGTAGGCAGCCGATGTCTTTCTCCCAGCTACAGGAACCATTTTTCTAAAAATGTCCTAATGCAAAGCCACAAAAAAAGAACAAAAAGCAGACATAATAAGAGGATTTATACAACACACGTAATATGCCTGTGATTAACTGTGTCTTTTTAGCTATTGTATTTTTATCCTGATTACAATTTAAATGTGGTATTTATCTCCTATTTCATTGTGCTATAAAAGAGATGAAAAACTAGACAAATATCAACATCAACCTGACCATTTGGTAAGAATTGATTTTATGCTAACTAGTGATGGGCGAATCTGTCCCGTTTCGCTTTGCCGTAAGATTTGCATAACTCCAAAAAATTTGTGAAACGGCAGAAAATTCATGAAACACATTGAAGTCAATGGGAGTCAAAATAATTTTGATGCTTGACAAATTTTATACACGCATCAAATTTTACACGTGCAACTTTTTCTTCCAAATGCATTAAGGTCAATGGGCATCAAAATAATTTTGACACGGGACAATTTTTATGCGTGTGACAATTTTTACATGTGCGACTTTTGTCCAAATACATTAAAATCAATGGGCATCAAAATTATTGTAAGCCCCGTCAATTTTTAAATGCAATTTTTGAAACAGTTTGTTGAAATAATTCGCAGGTGGCAAAATGCAGAATCCATGCCTGGCGAATAAATTCGCCCATCACTAATTCTAACATATTTAGTGCTGGGGCCTATCACTGACAAATTGAAGGCTCTTAGTATTATAATTTGTATATGTTGATTATTCCACACTTCTAACCAGTTAAATTAGATTATTCACAAGAGCTCACAATCTAGAGGTAATGGAACAGGAATTCAAGGCATAAACATGTTGTTGGATATATTCTGAATATAAATAATAACAAAATTCACAGCACAGGTAAGAGGTGGCAATAAGTGCCAGATTAAGCATCAATAAGCACCAACATATATCCTGTGCATCGACCACCAAAGACCAAAGTATTGACAACCAGCTAAAAAAAAGGGGCAAAAAAAAAGGGGCACCAGTATAGCCGACTGAACCTAGGTACAATTGCTTTGTGTCTGTCAACCAAAAGTTACCCCCCTACCCTGCGTAGACCCCCCCTCCCCCCAACCTAAGTGTTTCCCCGGTCAAATGCCCCTAACTTTTTACTCACCCCTTGGTGCCACTTCGGTAACCTTCGGAATGAGACTGGCATAGCGGCGAATGCACAGTTGAAACAACGAAAATTGCTGAAGCGCCGGTCTATTCCGAAGGTTACTGAAGCGGCACCAAGGGGTGAGTAAAAAGTTAGGGAAGAAGTAAGAGAAGAAGATGGTGCCCATGAACTCCGCTGGACAGAATTTGCACAGAGGGGTAAGTAAAGACTTAGGGGCATTTGCCCGGGGTAACACTTAAGCTGGAGGAGGGAGGGGGGTCTATGTAGGGTAGGGTTTTTTTTAACTTAACGTTTGCTTCTCCTTTAAATGGGCAAAGTTCTGATGTCATTTTGTGCCCAGGACAGTATCTAGCATTTATAGATGGGCCCTGGAATCCATAAGATGGCTTTGTAAAAAATACAAATATCCTAAGTACGATGTTTCCCAGCTTGTAGAATCACACATTAAACCCAAAACAAATAACTTTGTTCTATTTCTCACTTCTCCCTTAATCATGAATCTTGCACCAGTATCATTACTGTTATAAACTATGGTAGTTATTACTACATTTAGCTTGTTATTTTTGCCTATCTTTTAATGAGTCTTGTGAAAGCAATATCAAGAATTTATAACTTTTTATTGTATTTTGTTTAGCGTATTTAATTTTTAAGAGGACTGAAAGCATTAATGCTTTTAATGTTTTATTGGTACAAAGGGGCAATATAGGTCTTGTCACAGAGGATTCTGGGTAAGTCAAAAGCATTTAGCAGTGGTCAGTAGCATATCTTTCCAGATCTTTTGTGTGCCCTGGGATTACACTTTATTGATTTAAGTTTTTCGTAAAAGAATCAAACAGTACAAGTTTTAAAAAAGATATAAAGAAATGAAACACTGTAGCCCTTTAAAAAAAAAAGTAGCTGTCTGTGACAAGTAATTTTACGGGTGCCTATACCATATAAAGGTATAGGATCCATTATCAGGAATCTCGTTATTCAGAATGCTCTGAATTACTGATAGACCATCTCCTGTAGACTCCATTGTAATCACATAATTCAAAATTTTTAAAAACGGTTCTCTTTTTCTCTGTAATAAAACAATATAGTGTATTGATCCATGAGTTCATTTATGGCCTTATTTATCAAAGTCCAAATTTATCTGGTTATTTTCATTAAAAAAGTCTGACCAAATTAGAATCCAAGATTGGATCTTATTTATCTTTAAAAAAACATGATTTCATTGGATCAGGGACAAACATGAAAACATTAAGCAAAAATTGAAATCGTATCATTTTATCTGAGTTTTTTCCTAAATCATTGGAATTTTTCAGATTTTTGCCGGAAAAGTCCAAAATAGACCACAGAAACGTTCACATAGTATAGGGAACTCTCCCATTTACGTATAAACAACCTCGGTAGTTCTGAAATGCCGGATTTTCAGATTCAGAATTTTTTGCATCCTTGGGGTTTATTAAATCTCGAAAAATCTTGAGGTTTTTTTTTCCACTAAAAATTCAGATTTTACAGTAAAAAACTTGATTTATTTTGAGTTTTTGGCATTCCTACTTTAATAAATAACCCCCTCAATGTTTAAATGTTTGTTTAGTAGACATAGTACAATGATCCAAATTATGGAATTATCCCTTAGCCAGAAACCCTGCAGCTCAGTTTTCCGCCTATAACAACCACCTTTCGCTTCGAGAGGAGCCCTCCGCTACTCAGGTGCCACCAGGCCTTTGCATGAGAGGACCAGGGAGAGAGTTCTGGGCAGGCAAGGGAACCGCTCGTCGAACAAGAACGGAGAACAAGAACAGGAGAGGCAGTACAGATTCAGTAGGCTAGAGAATAGTCGGGGTCACAAGCTGGGTCAAACTACACAAATATCGCGGTTCCAGGAGAATCAAGAAGAGTAGTCAAAACTAACAAAGATCAGGAGAGGCAGCAGACTAGGCGTAAACAGGAACAGGCAGGATTAGCAACAATTCAGTATACACAGGAACTTAGAAAAGACCTTTTACGTTGGCAATGTGAATTGGACCAAGGCCCCTTTAATATTCGAACTTGAAATGCGATGACGTTACAACGCGCATAGTAACAAACCTGCAAGTGAGTGGGCGCTATAGAAAAGTGCATATCAATTGCTGAAGATTAGACTGGCAGGCATTCCCACCGCTACCCAGAACCCACTAGACCACCAGGTAACCTCACAGCTTCTGGATAGAGATGTCGCGAACTGTTCGCCGGCGAACTTGTTCGCGCGAACATCGGGTGTTCGCGCTCGCCGGAAGTTCGCGAACGTCGCGCGACGTTCGCCATTTTGGGTTCGCCATTGTTGGCGCTTTTTTTTGCCCTCTCACCCCAGACCAGCAGGTACATGGCAGCCAATCAGGAAGCTCTCCCTTGGACCACTCCCCTTCCCTATAAAAACCGAAGCCCTGCAGCTTTTTTTCACTCTGCCTGTGTGTGCTGAAGAGATAGTGTAGGGAGAGAGCTGCTGCCTGTTAGTGATTTCAGGGACAGTTGAAAGTTTGCTGGCTAGTAATCGTTTTGATACTGCTCTGTTATTGGAGGGACAGAAGTCTGCAGGGGTTTGAGGGACATTTAAGCTTAGGTAGCTTTGCTGGCTAGTAATCTACCTTCTACTGCAGTGCTCTGTATGTAGCTGCAGTGGGCAGCTGTCCTGCTTCTGATCTCATCTGCTGACTGCTGCAATAGCAATAGTCCTTGTAAGGACTGCTTTTATTTATTTTTTTGTTGTTTTACTACTACTACTACTACTACTACTACTACTACTACTACTACTACTATAAGAGCCCAGTGCTATTAGTCTAGCAGTGTTGGGGAGTGGGACTGGTGTGCTAATCTGCTGCTCCTAGTAGTTCAGCAGCACCAACTTTAATTTTTTTTTTTTAATATTCATTCTTTTTTTATTTAACTTTTTTTTTATTTTACTACCGCTGTAGTAGTGTATAAGTTGACCTTTTAGGCATTATTTGCCCTGTAGGCATTTTTTGCCCAGTGTGTTATTCAACCAACTGCTATCTAGCTGTGTGCCCGTGTTCACATTCTGTCTAAATATCCATAATATTACCGTCTCCAGAAAAAACACCGGAGTGACTTTTTTCAAGCAGCCATAATAAATTTTACGTAATCCGTATCCATCGCTGTAGTAGTGTATAAGTTGACCTTTTAGGCATTATTTGCCCTGTAGGCATTTTTTGCCCAGTGTGTTATTCAACCAACTGCTATCTAGCTGTGTGCCCGTGTTCACATTCTGTCTAAATATCCATAATATTACCGTCTCCAGAAAAAACACCGGAGTGACTTTTTTCAAGCAGCCATAATAAATTTTACGTAATCCGTATCCATCGCTGTAGTAGTGTATAAGTTGACCTTTTAGGCATTATTTGCCCTGTAGGCATTTTTTGCCCAGTGTGTTATTCAACCAACTGCTATCTAGCTGTGTGCCCGTGTTCACATTCTGTCTAAATATCCATAATATTACCGTCTCCAGAAAAAACACCGGAGTGACTTTTTTCAAGCAGCCATAATAAATTTTACGTAATCCGTATCCATCGCTGTAGTAGTGTATAAGTTGACCTTTTAGGCATTATTTGCCCTGTAGGCATTTTTTGCCCAGTGTGTTATTCAACCAACTGCTATCTAGCTGTGTGCCCGTGTTCACATTCTGTCTAAATATCCATAATATTACCGTCTCCAGAAAAAACACCGGAGTGACTTTTTTTCAAGCAGCATTCTTATATTTTACGTAATCCGTATCCACCGCTGTGTATACGTTGACCTTGTAGGCATTATTTGCCCTGTAGGCATTTTTTGCCCAGTGTGTTATTCAACCAACTGCTATCTAGCTGTGTGCCCGTGTTCACATTCTGTCTAAATATCCATAATATTACCGTCTCCAGAAAAAACACCGGAGTGACTTTTTTTCAAGCAGCATTCTTATATTTTACGTAATCCGTATCCACCGCTGTGTATACGTTGACCTTGTAGGCATTATTTGCACAGTGTTTTCTTCAAACCGCCATCTAGCTGTGTGAGCTTGTTCACATTTTGTCTAAATATTGATAATATTATCGTCTCTAGAAAAACCACTTGAGTTACTTTTTTTCAAGCAGCATTCATATATTTTACGTAATCCGTATCCACCGCTGTAGTAGTGTATACGTTGATCTTGTAGGCATTATTTGCACACTGTTTTCTTCAAACTGCCATCTAGCTGTGTGTATTATCGTTTCCAGAAAAACCAACTGAGTTTTTGTTGTTGTTGTTTTTTTAAAAATAATGCCAGGCAAAGGCAGGCCGCCACGCAGAGGCCGTGCTAGGGGCCGTGCTGCTATGCAATCCTGTGGCCCTAGCAAATTGCCCAGTTTTAAAAAGCCAATGACCCTGAACTCCCAAAATGCTGAAGAGGTAGTTGACTGGCTTACACAGCACACCCCATCCTCTACCGTTTCTAACTTTACCACAACATCCTCCTCATCCTCCACTGCTATGGCCACCCCACGTAACACTTCCTCCACCACCGGTGCCCCATCTTCACTGGAGTCAGAGGAGTTATTTTCCCATGAGTTTCTTGAACTGAGTAATGCGCAACCATTATTGGCAGAAGAAGATGAAGGAGATGAGGACGTTACACCAGATTTAATTCTGGCAGAGAACACGACAGAGATGGACATAATGATGAGTGATGAGGAGGAGGAGGAGGTCCCCGCTGCTGCTTCCTTCTGTGATGTGTCAGAAGAAATTGATGCATCTGAGGAGAATGATGATGAGGAGATTGATGTTTTGTGGGTGCCTAGTAGAAGAGAGCAAGAGGAGGGTAGTTCAGATGGAGAGACGGAGAGTCAGAGAGGCAGTAGGAGAATAAGACTTAGAAGAAGCAGGGAGGCCAGCCCGCAGGGATCAGTAGGGCAACAACATGTATCGGCACCTGTGTTCAGCCGGCCAACGCACCCGCCATTGCCGCCAATGCCGCCAACTTCTACTGTTACCGCCAGATCGCACACTTCCAAAAAGTCAGCAGTGTGGGATTTTTTTAATGTGTGTGCCTCTGACAAAAGCATTGTAATTTGCAATGAGTGCAGTCAGAAACTGAGCCTTGGTAAGCCCAACAGCCACATAGGTACAACTTCTATGCGAAGGCACATGAGCGGCAAGCACAAAGCACTTTGGGAGCAACACCTCAAAGGCAACAGGCAAACTAAAAGTCACACTCCTTCTGGTCCAGCATCTTACTGCTCTACCTCTGCTCTCCTTGACCCATCTGAACCACCCTCCACTCCGCCTTCCACCTTGACCACCTGTTCCCATTCCCAGTCATCTGCCACCAGCCAAGTTTCTGTGAAGGCCATGTTTGAGCGTAAGAAGCCAATGTCTGACTGTCACCCCCTTGCCCGGCGTCTGACAGCTGGCTTGTCTGCACTCTTAGCCCGCCAGCTTTTACCATACCAGCTGGTGGACTCTGAGGCCTTCCGCAAATTTGTAGCAATTGGGACACCGCAGTGGAAGGTACCCAGCCGCAATTTTTTTTCTAAAAAGGGAATACCACACCTGTACCAACATGTGCAGAGCCAAGTTACCGCATCTCTGTCACTTAGTGTTGGGCCAAAGGTCCATATGACTACTGACGCATGGTCCTCCAAGCATGGTCAGGGCAGGTATGTCACCTACACTGCCCACTGGGTGAACTTGGTAATGGCTGGGAATGGGAAGCAGGGAATGGGTAGCTCAACAACAACAACAACAGTGGAGTTGGTGTCACCGCCACGGATTGCACGCGGTTCTGCCACCACCTCTACTCCTCCATCGCTCTCTACCTCGTCTTCTTCCTCTTCTTCTTCTTACTCTGCTGCTGGGTCCTCCTTCTCCTCCTCCACACCTGTGCACCCCCAGCTCCCCCTAGGCTATTCGACGTGCCAGGTACGCCGTTGTCACGCTGTCTTGGGGATGACGTGCCTGGAAAGCAAAAACCATACCGGATCTGTACTCCTGTCATCTCTGCAGTCACAGGCCGATCGGTGGCTGACCCCACACCAACTGCAGATCGGAAAAGTGGTGTGTGACAATGGAAGCAATCTGTTGGCAGCGTTGAGACTGGGAAATTTAACACATGTGCCCTGCATGGCACATGTGTTAAATTTAATAGTCCAACGTTTTGTCTCCAAGTACCCAGGATTCCAGGACGTTCTCACCCAGTCCAGAAAGGTGTCGGCCCATTTCAGACGTTCCTACACAGCCATGGCACGCCTTGCTGACATTCAGCAGCGCTACAACATGCCAGTCAGGCGTTTGATTTCTGACAGCCAGACTCGCTGGAATTCAACGCTCCTTATGTTGGAACGTCTGCTGCAACAACAAAGGGCCGTCAACGAGTACCTTTTTGAACTGGGTGGTAGGACTGGATCTGCAGAGCTGGGGATTTTTTTCCCCCGTTACTGGGTGCTTATGCGCGATGCCTGCAGGCTCATGCGACCTTTTGAAGAGGTGACAAATATGGTCAGTCGCACCGAAGGCACCATCAGCGACCTAATACCCTTCGCTTTCTTCCTGGAGCGTGCCGTGCGACGAGTGACAGATGAGGCTGTAGACCAGCGTGACGAGGAGCTGGAAGCGCACGATTTATGGTCGCAATCACCAGAACGAACCCAGGCACCTGCTGCAACGCAGGGAGAGGTGCCAGAAGTGGAGTCAGAGGAGGAAGGTGGCTTTGTGGAGGAGGAGGAGGAGGACCAACAGGAGCAGGCTTCCCAGGGGGCTAGTGGTGACCTTTTGGGGACCCCTGGTCTTGTACGTGGCTGGGGGGAGGAGACCGTGGATGATGCAGTCCTTGATAATGAGGAAGCGGAGATGGATAGCTCTGCATCCAACCTTGTGAGAATGGGGTCTTTCATGCTGGCATGCCTGTTGAAGGACCCCCGTATCAAGAGGCTTAAGGAGAAGGACCTGTACTGGGTCGCAACGCTACTAGACCCTCGGTACAAGCATAAAGTGTCAGAAATGTTACCAACATACCACAAGTCCGAAAAGATGCGGCATTTACAAACCAGCCTGCAAAACATGTTGTACAATGCTTTTAAGGGTGATGTCACTTCAGGAACTCATCAACATTCCAGGGGCAGAGGTGCCAGTAATCCTGCCACGAGCACACCTGCAAGGACAAAGCCCTTTGGCCGGTCTGTAACGTCAGACATGCAAATGTTTTTCTGTCCAAGGCAGCGCCACAACCCTTCGGGATCCACCCTCAAAGAACGCCTCGACCGGCAGGTAGCGGACTACCTGGCATTAACTGCAGATATCGACACTCTGAGGAGCGATGAACCCCTGGACTACTGGGTGCGCAGGCTTGATCTGTGGCCAGAGCTGTCACAATTTGCCATGAACCTCTTGTCTTGCCCAGCCTCAAGTGTGCTCTCAGAAAGGACCTTCAGTGCAGCAGGAGGGATTGTAACTGAGAAGAGAACTCGCCTAGGTCACAAAAGTGTCGATTACCTGACCTTTATTAAAATGAATGAGGGGTGGATCTCGGAGGGTTACTGCACGCCGGAAGACTTGTTCTGACTTCTATGCAGCTGTCCTTCTCTTCAAGCCTCATGACTCCACACACAGCTGTCCTTTAGCGTCCTCCTCCCTCCGCCACCGTTACAAACTAGGGTGCAAACCCTACTGGTTTAATTTTTTCTGGCCTCTGTGCTTCAGTGGCTGCAACCAAAAAAACTGGGCAAACAATGTCTACAAGGTCAACGTATGGCGAAAAATGACTATTTTCAGCATTTATATGGCATATTTTTTCTGGCAACTGTGCTTCAGTGGCTGCGTCCAAAAAAATGCATATTTTCTGCATTTATATGGCATAATTTTTCTGGCCTCTGTGCTTCAGTGGCTGCAACCAAAAAAATGCATATTTTCTGCATTTATATGGCATAATTTTTCTGGCCTCTGTGCTTCAGTGGCTGCAACCAAAAAAATGCATATTTTCTGCATTTATATGGCATAATTTTTCTGGCCTCTGTGCTTCAGTGGCTGCAACCAAAAAAATTTATATTTTCAGCATTTATATGGCATAATTTTTCTGGCAACTGTGCTTCAGTGGCTGCGACCAAAAAAATGACTATTTTCAGCATTTCTATGGCATATTTTTTCTGGCCTCTGTGCTTGAGTGGCTGCGGCCAAAAAAACTGGGCAAACAATGCCTACAAGGTCAACGTCGTTGACCTTGTAGGCATTGTTTGCCCAGTTTTTTTGGCCGCAGCCACTCAAGCACAGAGGCCAGAAAAAATATGCCATAGAAATGCTGAAAATAGTCATTTTTTGCCATACCTTGACTCAACGTATATGGCAAAAAATGACTATTTTCAGCATTTATATGGCATATTTTTTCTGGCAACTGTGCTTCAGTGGCTGCGACCAAGAAAACTGGGCAAACAATGCCTACAAGGTCAACGTATGGCAAAAAATGACTATTTTCAGCATTTATATGGCATATTTTTTCTGGCCTCTGTGCTTCAGTGGCTGCAACCAAAAAAATTTATATTTTCAGCATTTATATGGCATAATTTTTCTGGCCTCTGTGCTTCAGTGGCTGCAACCAAAAAAATTTATATTTTCAGCATTTATATGGCATATTTTTTCTGGCAACTGTGCTTCAGTGGCTGCGTCCAAAAAAACTGGGCAAACAATGTCTACAAGGTCAACGTATGGCGAAAAATGACTATTTTCAGCATTTATATGGCATAATTTTTCTGGCCTCTGTGCTTCAGTGGCTGCAACCAAAAAAATTTATATTTTCAGCATTTATATGGCATATTTTTTCTGGCAACTGTGCTTCAGTGGCTGCGTCCAAAAAAACTGGGCAAACAATGTCTACAAGGTCAACGTATGGCGAAAAATGACTATTTTCAGCATTTATATGGCATATTTTTTCTGGCAACTGTGCTTCAGTGGCTGCGTCCAAAAAAACTGGGCAAACAATGCCTACAAGGTCAACGTATGGCAGTTGTTTAAAGAGAACAGTAGATTACTAGCCAGCAAAGCTACCTAAGCTAAAATGTCCCTCAAATCCCTGCAGACTTCTGTCCCTCCAATACAGAGCAGTATCACGCAGATTACTAGCCAGCAAACTTACTATCATCTGTCCCTGAAATCACTAACAGCTCTCGCCCTACACTATCTCTTCCAAGCACACACAGGCAGATTTTTCAGATACATTTTTGCCCTTGATCCCCCTCTGGCATGCCACTGTCCAGGTCGTTGCACCCTTTAAACAACTTTAAAATCATTTTTCTGGCCAGAAATGTCTTTTGTAGATGTTAAAGTTCGCCTTCCCATTGAAGTCTATGGGGTTCGCGAACCGTTCGCGAACCGCTCGCAATTTTGCGCAAGTTCGCGAATATGTTCGCGAACTTTTTTTCCGACGTTCGCTACATCCCTACTTCTGGATAACAGGTCATATGCCTGTATAGTCATGATTTAGTTATTCCAAGTTAATCTTGATATGGTGCAAGATTGTTGTTGTTTTCCTTTGCAATAGGTATCCATTTATCAGTCAAAGTAAATTGTTGAATATTCCTGCACATTACACTGTAGCCTTTTACAGGCTTCTTCTTATATACCCAGTGGAAGGAGTGAGAGGAAAATACCAAAAAGATAGAACTTCTGGGCATAGCAAGCAAGCTCTGCAACATAGGTTTGAGGTAGGCTGATGACTTATACAGAACTAATAACAAAAGCATGTTTACAGAGAATCACACTCTCAAAGGATGTATAAAAAATATTCCTTTAGAAAGGTACAGTTCTTTACATTGTCAATGATGTCCAGTATGGGATATTGGCTTATTTGAATAAATATGTTAATGTCCTCCCCAAGACATAATATCCCAAGGCAATTTTTTTAAATAAATCCTTTTTTGCAGCAATACAGCCCCTCGAATATCACCAAAGCATACTGTTGTAGTAAATTGGGTTAAAGGCAGTTAAAGTAGAAGAAAGATCTGTCCTCCACATCACTGTCTTGCAGAGTGGGCAAGTATAGCTATTAAAAACATATCAGTATCCCTTTACTGATATGAGTTGATGTTAATCAGTTTAAAGATTATCAATTCATAAGAACATTTGGATACCGTTTTAAAGAATATTGATAAAGTTTCACAATTGTATACAGCACTGAGCAAAATTGACAAAAATAAACTTCTAAGCATAGTAACAGTTGTCTGCAAAAGAATATTTGCCCGTGCCGCAAGGAACAGCTTATGTTTGATTCACGATAATTTTGCTTCCTATTTCGGTTTGGTCATTCAGAGCAAAAGTGCTTTAGAGATAACTTCTCTTGTAATAATGCCTGAAGAAAGAATATAAAATTGGTTGATGTCCCTAGCAAATGAAAAATAAATGTGCTGATGATCAAAGCATAGTGCTGAATGATGCTCCGTAATTTGCAAGGTTTAGGGCCAGGTTAGAAGAACACTCTCCAGAAGATTGAAAAATGTTAGGCATAATGTTTTTCATTAACCAAGACTGTGATTTCTTTCGATCAATGTTTTACTTTTTGTACTTATAAATCAATAAATGGACTATTTGGGAACAATTTGGTCACATTATATTGGTTTTAGGTCTTGTTGGGGCACAATTTGAAGCAAATTTTAAGTTAAGCCAAGCAAAAGAACAGAAAACAAAACATTTTTTTCCTCTTATTTTCTCTTATTTTATTCCATTACGCTCATCATGTGACTGGCTTTCTCAATAAGACATATACAGGTTTAAAGCAAAATTGCAGGAATTGAACATGCAGGATCTTAGAAACATAGCTTTATAATGTATAATGATCATGCAACCTGCCCCTTTAGCCTAATGTTAGGACTAGTTGGGCTTAATATTGCAAAACCATTTTTTTACAGTTCACTTTTTGAACCCCCTTTCCAGAGTCAAGAAAATTGCCTTTTAAGGCAAGGACATCAGAAAAATAACTTCCACAATCTCTTTTTCCCCTTTAGATATGCCGGGTACTGTAGAGTAGAGGTGGTGTGGGAGTCTGGCAGACTCCCGCGTTTGTTTAATTACACGCAAATGCTTTAGAAATATTTGACATCATTTGACATAATATTTGAAATAACCAGACCTTGTGTGTCAGCCTCCTTTTCACACCATGTTGTAGCAGAGTTTATAAATACCATTACCAAATGGTGGCCATTTAATGACTCCTCAATGGAAGGATAAGAGGGAGTCTGTATTTTCTGGTTCCTGCCAAAGACAACAAAGAAGCAGAAGATGGGCTAGGAACTGTTATGGTCAGCTCAGTACTAGGTAACAATGCTGCCCTTTCCAATTCCAGGATCTAATTTGTTTTTCCTGGCTTGATTTGAGGATAACCCAGACAGGAGAAAGAAGATCTTACACCTACAAGGTATTCCAAGAACAGGGTATTAATTGAAATCTTTGGTAAAATATTTTTGGAAGGGTTACCTGTGCTGTTGATAAGTTTGTTAAATATGGTTGCAGCAGCAGGATAGCTATTCATAGGATATGTTCATACTGCAGTTTAAGAAGTTTGATTGCAGACGGACAGCTGTTGACATGAGATGGCGATGTTGAAGAAGTGTGGTTGCAGCAGGATAGCCGCTATCTTCATGTGTCCTTCTTCATATATTTTGCATTTGCATTGTATTTATATCTTCAATTTTTTCCCTGAATCATTCCCTGAATGATTGGCCAACCCTTGGCATTATAATACTGAGTATACATCTACTTCTAGCCATGGATCAACCGCAGTAGTTGTTAAAATATCTCATCATTATTTATATGCGTTATGAACCATTACACAATGGCAAAAAGCACAGTGCTTACAATAAACACGCTGCTGACGCGTTTCATAACCTCAAAGGGTCACTTCCTCAGAGCATAGTTTCCTGTTACAACAAATCCAAACTTTATAGACATCAATACTGGTCCTCTTAAACATTTAGGGGCAGATTTACTAAGCTTGAGTGAATAATTTGAATAAAAAAATATTCACATTTCAAAGTATTTTTTAGGTACTTCGACCATCAAATTCGTCAAATTCGATCGAATTCGATCGAATCTAATGATTCGAACGATTCGAAGTAAAAATCGTTCGACCATTCGATAATCGAAGTACTGCCTCTTTCCAAAAAACTTTGACTTCATACTTTGCCAGTTTAAACCTACCGAAGTCCAATGTTAGCCTATGGGGACCTTCCCCAGCACTTTTCTTTTTTGGGTCAAATATAAATCCTTCGATCAGTCGCTTTAAATCGTTCGATTCGAAGGATTCGATTGAATGTTTTGCGCTAAAATCCTTCGAATACGATATTCGAATTTGAAGGATTTTACTTTGAGGGTCAAATTTGAGGGTTTTTTAACCCTTGAAATTTGACCCTTGTCAAATCTGCCCCTTAAAGTTGTACACACATTATATTTACTTTATGTTTGTTTGCTACATTCCTTTTAAAAAACAAAGAAACTTTTCAGTTTAAAACCATCTAATAAAGAAATATGTTACATCATGTTTAGTTACCCATTGTCTGTTTTTTGGTGTAAATGTTCATTCATTTTTAGTATAATTTTCCATCTCCTTAAAATAGACTTTTATATCTCATGTGTAATATTCTTTTATATTATAAATGGCATATTATACTCTATAAACCCTTTTAGGTATCTAAATAGTATTTGATTTCCCAATCCTTGTTCAGACCTGCTGGCTGTTTAGTCTCTAGGGTGAACATCCACCACACCTCTCTCCTGTTAAGTGTTTTCTCAATATCTCCTTTTCTCTTTCCTAGCCTCACATGTTCTATACCCTGAAAAGAGATGCATCTCTCATTACTATTATGTTTACTCAGAACAAGATCTACTATTGATGAGGACACATCTTTTCTCCCAATGCATGCCACATGTTCCAAAACTCTGTCTTTAATTCTCCTAGATGTTTTCCCTACATATTGACTAATACATTTGTAGCGCTATAGTAAACTGACTTGTGCTAGGGCAGTTTTAGCTACTTTGCTTTGTGGGCTAAGACGACAGATGAGCTCTCTTTCTCAGGGGTAAGCCCTCGCAACGGTGTGGAGGCAAGGGTATAGTGTAACTGTAACTAAGCGCGATAGCACAATGATGGGCGCCAGTAGTTCTTTAACGGTTGAACATAAAACTGTATTTATTGAACAATAGCACAGAGATCATTCAGCACATTGATCCACAATGGAGCATAGAACGTACACAGCAGCATAAAGGAAGCATATACTCACAGCACGTATAGGCTGAATTCCCACAGGCTAGGGAATAAACAGCAGAGAGTAAGTTGACAGCATGTGATGGGTATTGCCCAGTTTTCAGGATATCTTCCAGTGGCAGACTAGGGGAACTCCTGACATCCCTATCTCAACACTTGGTTCCTTACTCTGGTTCAGTAATACCCTGGGATCTTAATCCCTCTAATCTCCTCGGCGGAGCCTTGAGCTGCTCAACTAAATAACCTCTCTATCACTCCTAGAGTGATCTATAAACGAGTATAGCTGTCTAATTACTAGGGCCAAGGCGCCTAGGGTCAGCACTACCCATTCCCTTCCAGCCTGCTTGGTTGGGCTAAAGCAATAGACCCAGAGCACATGGTTCCTAAACCTGTTATACTCTGGCACAGTGCCATCTGGTGTACACTGTGTGAATTGCAGGGGTTACATAAGTAAAAGGTCCCCGTAAGGACCCACTGAGGTGTCCATATTACTTGGGATGAACCTGTCTGTAAAGTGTAAGGGTGTCTAAGATTTTCACATCCCTACACATTATAATACTGAGCAAAGCACAGAGTATATATACAGTATATGATAATAAAGTGACCGATTTTATTAAATTAATTTAATTAGCTATAAAGTTTCACTTCAGGTTTGCCTTGTACTAATCTCTTTTCCACTAGTGACAGAACTGCCTGTGTGCAGTCTGGGGAACAGGGACTGCTGCACGAAATAAAATAATGTTATTAGACAGTGTAACTTTTCCTATCTGTCTTCAACCCTTAAATCGGTCTGTCAGTTTGGTGAGGTCTGCTGCCTATTCGTCCTTCTGCTCATCCAAAATTCTAGTAATCATTTTCTATAAATACCCTTTCCTTCCTCAAAAACTGTACAAATATCAGACTGTTCCAGTTAAATTATAAGGCAGTGGACTTTTCCTTTAAAATGAACACATCATAAGTGTCTAACTGAGTCCTCAGATCCACAGAGGAGCATTTCTAACATTGCTATGGTGATTCCCTAGATATCTCCAGTACGTGTCAGGATTCATCAAAATAGCCCTCCTGCCAGCCCAAATCCATCAGGTTTGGGTGGTCCTTGAAAGAAAAAAATATTGAATAAGCCTGGCCACTAGTGCTGACCTTACATTAGTGTGAAGACTGTGAAACATGGTATGTATGTATGCGTCTGCTAGACTAAAGCTGGCCGTAGACGCAAATATCCGATCGTACTAATCAAGGATTCATACGATTTTCGGCTGTGTGTGGAGAGGCCTGTCATTTTTCGTCCCATGGAAATTGGCTGTTCTTGCTCTGGACATTTGTAAACAAAAAAAGTTAACAGCTGTTAACAGAAAGGGGTGTGTTTTAATGATCTTTCAGATAAGAATCTTACATCTATTATATACACTGTAATCACACACACCCCTTTGCCATGTAATCTACTTTAATAATACATGTTTTAGGGATCGTAGTAATCAGACTGTTTCTATATATTATTTGGCTCAAACAGCCCTATTTTTTCAGTAGGTAGAAATGTCAATCAAAGCAATTCACAAACCACCATTCAGTAGATAATCCATTCCTGGGGTTTTATGACCTTATACTAACACCAGCAGACCTTTTCTTTCATGCAAACTACTTGTCCAAAACAGCAAGAAAATAAAAGTAACATTTCAAGACTGGAGGCTATGGATTTTAGACTATGTATTAAAGAGACAGTATGGTCAACTGAAGCTACAATGCTACAATAAAATAGCACAGAAATGTAAAATGTTGCCAGTAACTTATTGTAAGCAGACACATTGATTTTACTGCCAACTGACTCCAGTCCAGAATATATTGAACTTTCCATTGTTTTGCCAAACTATTTTCTCATGCCTATAATAATGTTGGAGTATATTTAAAAAAGGAGGGGAAAACAAGCTTAAAAAAATCAATTAAACCAAAGATACACTGGGTATAGTCATTACTAGCAAACAGTAACAGTATTATAGCACATAGTCATATATTATTGAATTATTTATATATACATATATATACTAGGGATGCACTGAATCCACTATTTTGAATTCGGCCGAACCCCCGAATCCTTTGCTAAATATACGGCCGAATACCAAACCGAATCCGAGCCCTAATTTGCGTATGCAAATTAGGGGTGGGAAGGTGAAACCATTTTTTACTTCCTTGTTTTCTGACAAAAAGTCACGCAATTTCCCTCCCCGTCCCTAATTTGGATATGCAAATTAGGATTCGGATTCGGTTCGGCTGGGCAGAAGGATTCGGCCGAATCCTGCTGAAAAAGGCTGAATCCTGGCCAAATCCCAAACCGAATCCTGCATTCGGTGCATCCCTAATATATACAGGTATGAGACCTGTTATTCAGAATGCACGGAACCTGGGGTTTTCCAGATAAGGTTTTTTTTTCCAAAATGTGGATCTTAGTACCTTCTTATCTACTAGAAAATCATGTAAATGTTAAATAAACCCGATAGGCTGGTTTGGCTTCCAAAAACGATTCATTATTAGTGATGGGCAAATAAATTAGAGGTTGGATGACTGATCAGCCCTGGAAGCACTGGGAAGAGTACCTAGATTACCACCTCTTATTTTTATAATTGCAATCAAATTAAGATTTTATGTTTCCTTCATCTGGTTTTAGTATGATGCAGAAGAGACAGGAGATGCTTGACAGCTAATTGAATCCTCCACTGTTAATTTTGTGCTGCTCCTTCATCCACCATTCTCCTGCTCAGAATTGTGTATGCAAATAAAGTAGCAGAACAGAATGTATACGCTGAGGGAGAGTCAAAGAGCTGTCAAGCATCTCTTTCTGCTTCTCTGGTCTGTGTTGCTCCCCCATTTGCAATACAAGTTCTCTCGCAGTTTTACTGAAAAGCATGCTAAAATCAAATGCAGGGAAAATAAAACCATTAAATGTGAACTGTACAAAGGCAGCCACCTGCAGTACAGAAGCAGTGTGAAGGCCATTTTTAATAGCACTTTTAACAGCTACACCTTGGGTAAAACAATGCTCTAAATGTAATAATTAATAAAAAAGGTTAGTGATACCACTATAAAGTACACAATGATTAGTATGACAAGGTGACCTTGGGAGGGGGTAAAGTAATCCATACAAGCAGTAACAATGGAAGGAAGGAAGTAAACAGGAAGGAATGTTTTCCGGGCACAATATTCAACACATACCGAGGTCTGTCCCAGGGGAACAGAAAGAGTTAAACTTCACCTAGGCTCTTTTTTTTACTTGGGCCTATTTCAAATTTCTAGTGTAGGTTGGTTGGAGGGACTAAGGTAAGAGGGCTGGGTGGCCCTTAAGTTGGTAACCAGAAGAAAGAATTGAGGTGGCTGTTTTCAAAGAAAGTATTTATATTGAGACTCGAAGAGGTTTGTGAGATGCATTCATCTGAAGGAGGTGACATTGAAAGCAAGGCTTGAGGTTAACAAAGCCAAATAAAGTAAATGGTTAGACTGTGGGGAGGCAGTTATAGGAATGTAATCTAAATATTCCCATTGTAGCAGATTTAGTTAACATTAGAAATAAAGACTCTAGACTCAGTTTTCCCTTTAATGGGTGGAGGTCAGCCACAGCTTTATTGAACCATGTTTAGTCAAAACTGAAAACACGTCCTTGCCATGTTATAACAAACATAGGTTACCCCAGATGCCAGCCAAGATGCACAGCACTAGTGATGGGCGAAAAATCTCATTTTTGACGCCGGCGCCCATTTTATTGATGCCGGCGCCCGTTTTTGATGCTGGCGTCCGTTTTTTCAAAATTCGTTTCGCTAATTTATTTGCTGGTGGCGAATCGCATAAATTCGCCGCAAATTTGCGCCTGGCGAATAAATTCACCCATCACTACACAGCACTCCAGGTGCCCATGACTATGAAAGAGGAGGAGGGTAAGGTGACTTCCACTTATATACCAACCCTTCTTTCGTGCCAGTACCTAATCCTGCACCCCCCACATCATCAGTCCCAGGGCTCCCTCTGCTCCCACAGTCCCAGACACCCTTCATTAGCCACTTTGTTGCCAGATATAACCAGAACTGACAGGGTAGTGGGCTTGAACCTGGAGAGCAGTACCTTTAGGGCAGTGACACATGTGAAGATTCGGGGAGATTTAGTCGCTCAGCGACAAATTGCATCTTCTTCGGGCGACATCTCCCGAATCAGGGCTGGAACTAGGGGTAGGCAATGCCACCAGGTACGCACCTTCTTTGCCTCCTACCCCTAGTCTGGTACTGTCTGCTGCTCTAGCCAGCGGTCACTTCCTTGATGCACATGCCCTTTTCAATCATGCGCAGGTTTCCATGCCCGACTTTTTGCATGCTCACGTTTCCACTGCCCAGAACTGCCTTTTAGATTGTAGCCAGTGGTATTGAACTTAGAGCACTTTGTTTACCGAAGGAAACATAAGCAACTTCAGACACTGAAGCTCTCCAAGTGCCATCCCGCCGGCGATTTAGATTCTAGCCGGCGGGAAGGCTTTTCGGGGAGATTAGTCGCCCAAACAATAGGCAATTTGTAGCTGAGTGACTAAATCTCCCTGAATCTTTGTGTGTCTCTGTCCTTAAGAGAGTGTAGGGCTTCAAATAGCTGGGGTCTGTGATTACAGATAACCACCAAAGCCTGGTTAAGGTCAGTGAATGAGTAAGTGCTGACAACAGATGTTATCACAGTTCCAATAGTTGAAATCATGAGCACTCTCTCAGAACACTAACAAGACAATGTATAAAATAGTAACTAGATCAGTGGTCCTGTAAGTCATTGACCCATATTTGAAGGCTAGAAAGGCAAATTATTCAAAAACAATCAAAAAAATTAAGGCAAATTGAAAAGTGCTTAGAATTTGCCATTCTATAACATTTGAATAAAGTTGAACCACCCCAACACCTAGGAACTAAAGGAGAATATATGGTTCTGTACAGGCAGGTGGTCTGTGGTAAGTCCTCAAAAATGATGCAATGCATGAAAGAGGAGCTAGTGAATGAAGCAGTGGAGCATGAGAGGGAGACATAATGAGTAAATATATATGTTTTCTATAAGGTTTCTATAAAAGCAGCAAATTCTGCCTGAATGTCTAATCCCCCAAATAGGTTAATGGGACAGGGTGTCAGGACATGACTTTAGGGCTGCACCAAAAGCTTACATGTTTCATACTTTTCAGTGATGGCGTTAATACATTTAACTCAGTCTAAGTAGTTACCTGGATATTAAGTAAGCAGTAAATAAATTCAAAGTGGACAAAGGTGAAACCAAAATACATATTAAATATATTAAAATGTAATTGCAAGATGCCTTTAGGGTTAAACATTTGTCCTTCTTTTCCCTTTCTCCTCACACTTCACTCTATTCTTCCTTAGTGCTATATTAAAATCAGTAAATTCTTACAAAGATAAAGTTTACTGTTTCGTTTTGTGTACAGATTGTAAATATTGCTTTAGTATCGCAAGCCTACTGTGCAGGGTTTGTGCTGTATGATTTTGAGTTGACATAAACTTCACAACATGCATCATTTTCTCTAAGTGCCACAATTACTGGTGTGAGGCCTTCCACCCTGCCAGATGGAGCTTTTCAGAAGCGGAGATCTGCCGGGGCATAAAAAAGGGTAGTAATAATAAACTTGGGATTTACATCATCACAAACGGCTCCGATTTCTCATACAGTGTCTTCATTCAACACATATTCAAGGGGTCAGATAACTGCAATGATAATGATAATAAGCTCTTGTGTAACTTTATCACATACAAGTATATTGCAAAATGTAACTTGCTTTTGATAAACACCTTTACCAATTATTATCCAGTCAACTATACAAATCTAATCAAGAACCTTTTAGAAAATACAGGCTTTTTACTAACCAGCCAGGATGAATTTTCCTTCTTATATTGCAGTATCATGTCTAAAGGGCATGGAAAAACCTTGTCTACATTTTTATTTTATTTTTTCTGGGTAAATCAAAAATCTTATATAATATATGCTTCTCATACTCATGACCAGACTTTATCTGCCAAGGCAAACTAAAGCTTAAAGGGATACTGTCATGGGAAAAAAAAATTCAAAACGAATCAGTTAATAGTGCTGCTCCAGCAGAATTCTGCACTGAAATCCATTTCTCATAAGAGCAAACAGATTTTTTTATATTCAATTTTGAAATCTGACATGGGGCTAGACATATTGTCAATTTCCCAGCTGCCCCAAGTCATGTGACTTGTGCTCTGATAAACTTCAATCACTCTTTACTGCTGTACTGCAAGTTAGAGTGATATCACCCCCTCCCTTCCCTCCCCAGCAGCCAAACAAAAGAACAATGGGAAGGTAACCAGATAACAGCTCCCTAACACAAGATAACAGCTGCCTGGTAGATCTAAGAACAACACTCAATAGTAAAAACCCATGTCTCACTGAGACACATTTTCAGTTACATTGAGAAGGAAAAACAGTAGCCTGCCAGAAAGCATTTCTCTCCTAAAGTGCAGGCACAAGTCACATGACCAGGGGCAGCTGGGAAATTGACAAAATGTCTAGCCCCATGTCAGATTTCAAAACTGAATATAAAAAAATCTGTTTGCTCTTTTGAGAAATGGATTTCAGTGCAGAATTCTGCTGGAGTAACACTATTAACTGATGCGTTTTGAAAAAAACATGTTTTCCGATGACAGGATCCCTTTAAGACAATACTTTTCAATATTTTTCAAACCAAAGAAACATTTGTTGTTTGTTTGGCTTTACCGAGAAACCACCTTTGTGCTAAGCATGTCTTAGAAATAAGATATTACCTTGTATTGCTTTTACTTTGCAAAAGAATTAACAAATATATTGGCATTATTATAAGTTTTGCTTTTAAACTTGGGCAACGGTTTTCCCCAGATCTGGAACCCATAGTAACCAATCATTATTTAGTTTGTACCATTTGTACCAGAATAATGAAATATCTGGTTGCCATGCTATTGTATATCCTCCAAATTGCAATAAAAACTAGGGTTAAGAGGTATTATTTGGAACAAATGCATACGGTACAGTCTGAGTCCCCCTGATTTTATTCTGCTCACATTATATACCCAGTGTGATTATACACAGGGTTTACAGAGAGTATAATCTACTGAATCTCAAATTCAATACAGACCCTTTATTTAGTAAGAAAAGGTAAAAAAAAACACTTTGTTTTGGTTTTGTCCTTCTCTATTGTTTTGGCAAGTGTACTCCTGGGCTTTTAGCCATCGGTTCACAGGTGAACAGCCTCAGGAGTACATTACCAGTATCCCAGAGCAACAAATCTGGATCAGATATTTTTTATTAGTCCCGTGTAAGATTAAAAAAAAAAATCTAATCAGTTGCTATGGGTTACTGTACTTGAATACATGATTCAAATTCCTAAATTAACAGTAAGAACAAGGGTTAAGAACAAATGATTTAACTGACTTGGCCCTTCAACCCTAGTGCTTTATTTAAAAATTACCTTCTTTAGACTTAAACAGCACAGAGCTGTTATAATTTTGGAGAATAAATACAAATATCAGTACAGGTATGGGAACCGTTATCTGGAAACCCTTTATCCAGAAAATTCTGAATTATGGAATGGCTGTTTCCCATAGACTCCACTTTATCCAAATAATCCACATTTTTAAAAAGGATTTCTTTTTTCTTTGTAATAATAAAACAATACCTTGTACTTGAACAAAACTAAGATATCATTTGTAAAGACCACGTTATCACGGACCTTAATCAGCAACTTTACCTTGTGGATCCGGTGTTCACCGACACCCTTTTGGGGCCCTGAACTTTCTGCTGCGGAAACCAACAAGGAATTGCGTAGCAAGACCGTAAGTGAGGTACCGGCAGGGTTGTAGAGAAGACGTAGTCGAAGTCAGGCAAAGAGTTCAAGGCAGGCGGCAGAAATCGTAGTCAAGGGTCGGGCAGAAGTCAAAAACCAGGAATCCAAAATCACAAGCAAACGCTTTGGCAGGAACAGTAAAACTGGAACCAGCTTGGGCATTCACAAAATGGTGGACTGGTCTTTTAAAGCTGTCATGATGCTCAGCGTCACAACGCAGGCACAAGAGGCTCTTCGTCGGACGCCAGCGTCGCTGGCCTGGGAACACTTGCACACCACCATTAGGGGAGAGATGCGCCAGGAGGTAAGAGGCTGCAGCAATCTCCCGGCGCATCTTACAGTAGCCACCTTTCAAGAGTACCCTCCAGGAACTCCGAAAACTTGTTGGGAAACTTCTTGTAAAAGGCCCGGATCAGACGAGGAGCATGAGTGTCAGCAGCTCTTACCCAAGATCTCTCTTCAGGCCCAAAAACCTCCAATGGACCAAATATTGGATCTTGCCTCTCACCTTCCTGGAATCCAGGATCTCCTGTGATCATTAAAAATTATGAGAGCAGGAGGAGGTTGATCAGCCGAAAAATTGCTTCTAATAAAAGGCTTGAGCAGGGAAACATGAAAAGAATTGGAGATAGTCATGGTGGAAGGAAGTTCTAGACAAAAAGATACAGGATTAATCACCTCATTGATCTTGAAGGGTCCCACATAACGAGGTCCAAACTTGTGAGAGGGTAGATGAAGTTTGATGTGCTTTGTAGAAAGCCAGACAAAATTTCCAATCTGGTAGGGAGGATTAGCACAACAGTGTTAGTCGGCCACAATATTCTGGGAAGACGAAGCTTTTAGTAGAGATTGGTGGGTTTTGGACCAAATGCGGAAGGGCAGAAGGATTGTAGCCGAAGACAGCGAAGAACGGAGAAAATCCCAGCGATGATGTAAGTTTTTGTGAGCAAACTATTCCAATTCCAAACTATTCCAATATCTGATTGGTCCTTTCAGTCTGACCATTACTTTGAGGATGATAAGCCTAAGAAAAATTCAGTTTGATCCCCAAATGTTTAGAAAAAGCATGCCAAAAGCATGCCAAAATCTGGGCACAAACTGTGCAAACAGAAAATCTCCTTAATGAAAACTTGAGCCAAGCCGACAGCAGAGGGAGGTTTCTTCAGAGGGATAAAATGAGCCATCTTAGAGAATCTGTCAAGGCAACATCGAGCCAGGGTTGAGCAGGAACGGGTAAGGGATGGAGGAGACCACATGGCATGGAATGAGGAGTTTTCTGCTGTGCGCACACAGCGCAGGCAGAGACATCTTTAAGCATAGAAGACCACCAGCAATATCTGGAGATGAAATTGTGAGTCTTCTTGATGCCAGGATGTCTGGAAATCAGCCCATTCAAGGACTTGGGAGACTCTTTTGCTGAGGAACATAAATCTTGCCGGGAGGACACTCAAGAGGATGTTCCACATTAGAAAAATCAGACCAAGAGAGAGAAGTAGGTGCCACACTAAATCAGGGGAAATAATGGGCGCAGGCAGGATACGTTTCACTTCATTTTGAACCAAACACCTGGACAGAGCATCCGCCTTCGCGTTCTTTAAACCAGGACAATAGGAAATGAAAAAGTTTAACCTGGAGAAGAAAAAAGTCCAACGGGCCTGACGAGGTTTGAGTCTTCTGGCAAAAGAGATGTATTCAAGGTTCTTATGATCTGTTAGGATGGTAATAAGATCTTTAGCTTCCTCAATGAGGATGACACCACTCTTCCAATTTCAGTTTAATAACCAAGAGTTCACAGTGGCCTACATCATAATTCCTCTCTGCTGGAGAAAGTCTATGTGAAAAATAGGCACAGGGATGAAGGGTCCCTTGGAACTCTGCCAAAATGGCACCAACTCTAACCTCAGAAGCATCAACCTGGTGAAGAATAGGAACCGAACTAAATAATTTTTTAAGGGTCGAGAAAGTCTCCTGTGCTTGAGGAGTCCAGGAAGCTTTAAAAGAATTTCTCGTAAGTGTCAAAATGGGGGCCACGTTCTGGGAAAAGTTCTGTATGAACTACCAATAAAAATTAGCAAAACCTAAGAATCGTTGACTGGCTTTCACAAAATGGTGGACAAAGCTGTCTTTGGCGCCAAAATTCAAATTCTACACGCCCCAATGATGTCATGACACTCAGCATCACAACGCAGGCATCAAGATGCTTGGCGTCGGACGGCAGCGTCACTAGGCTGGGAACCCGGAAGTGTGCATCTGTGCACCGCCATTCGGGGCGGACGCCCCGGGAGGTAAGAGTCTAGCAATCTCCCGGTGTGTCTTACATAATTAATCCTTATTGTAGGAAGAACCAGCCTATTGTATTTATTGAATTATTACATGATTTTCAACTAGATTTAACGTATGAACATCCAAATTACGGAAAGATCCATTATCCGGAAAAGCCCCAGGTCCCAAGCATTTTGGTCCCATACCTGTACAATATTCAGTTCCTAGCAATGTATGTGTTATACACTGAAATATAAACAGCATTTAATTATGTGCATATCTTTCTTTGAAACTAGTGATAATTCTGACAGTCTCACAAAAGCATGTTTTAAATATAAATGGAATGAAGAAATTACACCATTTTAGAACAATTATTAAGCAGGAGAGAATTCTTGATCATATGATGTTCCCTTCCTTTCTATCATAAATGAACCTGTATGCATAATCATGAAAGAAACTTTCTGGAAAAACTTTAGTTACAAATGCTGTAACAATTCTATGCCACTCATAACTCTTTACTTCCGTACTTTAAAGAGGTCTGTTGTTACAATGAAAAAAATCTTTAGCTTTTAGTTGATGCTTAATAATTTTGTTTAGTAATGATGTTTCTCAACTTAACATTTTTTTCACAACTCAAACATGCTGTGTGTCAATAGTGCATTGCAAATTGTTAGCTCATGCATCAATCAGTCAATTAAGTCAGCATGAGTGTTTCAATGAGTTAGTTGGTTGCAGCCACAGAAAAAAATTGTTGACCATACACTGGTCCATCATCTACAGCAGTGGTTTCCAGTTTGTATGGTTGTATGGATCCCCGGCTAGGAGGCTTAGGGTAAGGACATACCTGGAGATTCGGGGAGATTTAGTCGCCCGGCGACTAATTGCCTCTTCTTTGGGGTGACTAATCTCCCGAACTGCTTCCCCATGTCTTACGCCTGCTTCAATGAAAAACCGCCTGCACTAATGCACTAGCGGCACAAGTAAACTTCGGGTGACTTTGGAAATCGAAGGCAGGCGTTTTTTCATTGAAGCAGGTGGAAGACACGGGGAAGCAGTTTGGGGAGATTAGTCTCCCCAAAGTAGAGGCAATTAGTCACCGGGCAATTAAATCTACCCGAATCTCCAGGTGTGCCCTTACCCTTAGAGCAGTAGCAGGGTGCTTCAATCTGAATTACATTTAGATTAAGATATATGAAAGCACATTTGCTTACCTAGATAGTCTTGGAAGTCAGGCTTGATACTAAATTAGCATAAAATTTGGGGTGAAAATTTATTTGCTGTCTTGAAACTGGAGCATTAAAACGAAAAAAGTAAGACAAGATGTCCCATTTCGATTAGCCAAAAAAATTGGGGAAAAATTTGCAAAAAATCTGTGGTAAAGATTTTCGTGTACTGGTGACATTTTTTTTTGGCAGTGACTTTTTTGTAGCAAAATATATTAGCGTCAATGGGCAACTTTTTTGTGTACTGCAATAATTTTACCCACCGCATGACAATGTTGTCTACCACATGACAATTTTGTCTCAAACGCAACATTCTTGACGCATGTCCAGCACTTTTTGTTGCACTGGCAGAGTGGTGAGTTTTTGGCGCCGTTTTGATAAACTTTCGCCGGCAGTGAAACCAATAGATCATATGCATGCCCATCTTCCTATTTGGTTAACCAAAGGTTGGACCACCAAGCAGAGCTTAAATGGAACGTAGGACAACCATAGGCCAACCTTCTTATTTGGCTGAGAGCCCAAACAATGGGAACTGTTGGAAGCGAAGCAGCTCCACTTTGCTTACTCATCTAGCAGTGCCCCATCTAGCAGTGTGCCAACATGGTAAATTATATGATGAAATTTGTAAATGTAGTTGGCAGTATGTTCAAAATTGGTCAATTTAACCAAATCTGGGCATGTATGTAAACCCCTCCAGGAAGGTTTAGGAACATTGTTGCTGCTCATTTTTAAATGTTCTAAAAATTGTGTTTGATACAAAATTTTATGTTTCCGCGCAAAAATTTTTTGTGCAAGTCACAATTCGTCAAAATTGGTGTGCATGCACACAAGAGCACACCTTAGGAAAGGAACATTCTTTAGCAATAAAATTGTATATGGTCCAGTGAATTATTTATATGTAAACAGTGTAATTTAGAAATAAAAGACACTCCATAAAACTCATGACAGAATACCTCACTCATACAGCAACTCACTTAGGATTTTAATTGTAACCCTAAAACTATTCTATTAGCACTTGCTCAAAACGTGATTGTGTTCTGCTAGCTTATCCAATAAGGTTGTTTACAGACTCAAAGGCGCATTTCCTACAATCTAAAGCTGATATTAAATATAGGATCCCCAAAACCCACTTACAAGCACACCTTGCTTAAACTTTAATGTTATGTTTTCCTACCAGTCTACATGTTTTGGGGTAACTCACTAAATACTGCTGCTCCTATAATATCGAAAACAGGTAAACTGCAGCATGCTGGGAAGCTGCTGTTAAATTTGAAAGTGTGCAACCATTATTTTCTTGGGAAACTGTGTGGGTTGGCCTGTTTTTTTATAATGTAATGGAGTTTAGGGCATAAATAAAAAATAAGAAAATATTATTGTACTATAAAAAAGGCTCAGGGCAATATAAATGTTAACAGAGAGGAATGGAACAGTTTAGTTATGATGAAAGACTATAATCACTGGCACTGTTTTCTCTGCAGACATGGCTCTTGCAAGGTTATATGTCAATCTGCTGAGTTCTTAACAGAAATAAACTGGAAAAAATAAGACTTTTTTTACATAGAAAAAGTAGCATTTGTAATACCATCTCCTACTTTATGTACATCATTTTTTAAAAATTATAAGTAATCAATTATATGGGTAATTGTAAAGCAAAGTTAAAAATAGGGGGTCAATGACTTTACTTAGAGAGCACCTGTACATGGGGTGTCTCTGTGCTCTGAAAAGAGGCAATACGGGAAATGCACTTTTGTAAATAACCCCAATATTTTTTAATTTTTATTTGTATTTACAGATACAGCAGCCGACTTGTTCCCCCAATGTATAGACTTCGCTAGCAAAGGAGATAGACGGCAGCGTTGCTGCGCACTCTAACGCCAGGGCGAATTTTCGCTCTGGCAAATGGACGTAACTCCACAAATTTACTAAGATGCGGATTTTACCTCTTTCTCCAGACTTGCCTTCGTTCACACCAGGTGAAGTGCAATGCAGCGCATAGGACTTCCTCAATTTTTAGTAGTCCCAAAAAACGCTGGCGTCTTCTAATTTTTTCAGAGTGATAGCCTGCAAAAGTCCTTAAAAATGTTTTTTGGGTAACTGGGTTCCCCATACATTTTCTAACATATGGCGCATTAACTATACACTGGGCTCATGATAAGGGCATTATAACAACTATACTTTCTTTATTAAGGTTCCCTGGACTTGTGTAATGTAATGTAGTTGGTGCAACATATACGTCCATTAAACGTTATAATTTCCCACCATATCCAAATTAGCTTGAGCAAAGACCTCTAACGAAATTGGGCTAGGCATAATTGAACGCTAGAGCAACGTCTCTTTGATTGCCGACATAACGCTAGCAAAAATTTGCTAGCGTTCGGCAAATTTTCGCTTGGTGAAGTGTATCGATGGGTGCGAAGCCACCGCTGGCGAATTTTCACAGGTTAGTAAATTTCCCCCACAGAGCTTATTTTTTGGGTGGTGTATGTGGGTGAACACATTAAATACTTCACCTCCTCTTTTTGTTCTGTGTTTTGAGAGTTCCAGCTTAGAAGTCATTTTATTTACCGAAAAATACTGTTGCATGTTAGGGTTGGTTTGTTTAATAAAGTTCTCTTTATGACAGCAAGAAGAACGTTAAAGGACCAGTAACACCAAAAATTTTTATCTAAAAATTCCATTCCAAATGCTAAAATAATAGCCATACCCTAATACATTGATATAAATTACCTAGCTGTTTTTTTCAAAAAATGTCAAGATTGCCTTTCTCCATGACTCTCTGTAAAACGGCGAAAAAGCGACCAGTTCCCACAGCGTGCTCGCTCCCGACGTGTTCCTCCACACAGAACCGGAAATGAGGAACAGGAAACCATATGCGACCATCAACATGCGTTTTTCATGCGTTTTTCTGCACAAAGGTTTCTTTTACCAACATGCATTTCTCATTGTTCTCGTTCCCCATAAGTCCTGCTGGCTTTGGAGGAAGACATCTTGGAAGAATATAAGCCAAGTAGAAAAGCTATTTACATGCAAAATGGAGCCAGAATGATCGTCAATAAGCAAAGTAATTATCGTCACCGGCCTAATATGCCATAAAAACGTAATTTATCTTGCCAGAATTTGGGCAATTATTAAAAATAAGATGCATATTTATGTAAAGTGTAGTTTCAAATATGCAAATATGTTTCTTGTCGTATTGGCATTTCTACTGAAAAACGCCAATACTGTCGTCCCTAGGCAGATTCCGGTTTGCAAGCGCCCTGTGAGAATTGCCATAGTGCATTTTCCATTAGTTTCAGTGGTAGTGCAGTTTATGAGTATTTAGGCATAACGGAGCTTTTTTAAAAACGCCACGTCTGGTGTTGCCCTTACACAGGGATGCAGTTCACTAATCACTAATAATTTTAATAATGAAGTAAGCAAAACAATGTTTTTGCTAAGACTGGCATTCAATGTAGTACTCAATTGTGTTTGGCCTAAAAATGAGAAAGAGTATGTTTTTGGATTGGGGTGTTTCCGCTAGCAGATAAAATACCACTTGGTGTCTAAGTTCCAATTTGTGTACTAAAGAAGAGACAAGTTATCTTTATTTAATCATCAGTTTAAGTTTAAGTCAGAATACTCACACAATGTTGAGAGAAGCATATTTAGTTCACCCTGATTGACCAGAAGGCATCGGCATCTTATTATAAAGGCTCATTAGTTGTTTGAACATCCTTTAGTTTCAGCTGTTTCTCACTCTTTAATTGTAAGCTTTTGTGAGAAGGCCAATCTGATCCCATTTTTATTCGGTAACGCTTATTTGTTAACTTTTTGTAAGACCACTGTAAAGCGCTATATAGCTAGTTGGCTCAATTTTAAAATATTATGATGATGAGGACTGAGATGATTCCACACAGCTGTGTTCCTTTTGCCTTCTGTGCAATAACCAGTAGACCTCTGCATGAGATAACGTTGTATGCCATAAGCCTTACATTGAACAAGGACTGTTTAGCAAGTGGCCCAGTATATAGGTGGCTAAACCAAGAAAAGATTTTCTTATTTGATGACCTTGAAAAATAGCCACATCATTACTTGCAAGCCCAGCTAAAGTGTTATGGTACACTAAGGGGCATATTTATCAAGGGCCGAATTTCAAGTTCATGGGAGTTTGTAAAAACCGCTTAAACTACCATGAACAGGAAATTCAAATTAAAAATGTATTTAAAAAAATTTTTCCTCTGAAAAAAACAACAAAATTTTCAGTTTAAAGGGGAACTCCGGCTTCCAAACCAAAATTTGATAAAGAGGCCACATAACACAGAAACCGCTAAAATACCCATCACAATTATGTGTTTCTTAAAAAGTATGAATAAATGCCATTTTCTATACTGAAATCCAGCTGTTTAACAGTTCTTCTCTTTCTGCATCCCTGAAATCCTGGCAGGGAAGGAGGGACTAAACACTGATGTTACAAAACTTCTCCACAGCTTACAGACAACATGCAGGAACTACATAACCCACAATGCATTGCACCATGATGTTCCTTTCCTTATTGAAATCGCATGTGCAGGGAATTGTGGGGTTTGGAGGATGCAGACTAAGGACAGATGGCTGTTGATACAAAGTAACAGTAGTCAGCCAGCTCAGCAAAATAGTCAGAAAGATCAGCAGGAGAGAAGGGGGCTAGGCTTAGGGAACTGTTAGAAACCATAAAAAATCATGAAAAGTCTGCATATTTTTTAATTGATGTATATTGCAAAGTTGCTTGGAATTATGTTTACTATTCAAAAAGCTTAAGTTATGTTTTTGTGGAGTTCCCCTTTAAGTGGGCGAATACTCGAATTAGGATTCTTAAAGGGCCAGTACATTAATTCATTTACATGTTTTTAAAAACTCATATCAGTTTTAAACTATTCCCTAGTCAAATTACACTAAAATAAACTCAAAAATTAGAATTACAAAATTCAAAATTTGAAATTCAAATTTTCACTTCGACCCTATATAAATCTGCCCCTAAGTGAAACACCACCAAAGATGGCCATATATGAGCAGATTTAAGCTGCCTATATGGCCCCTTCAGACCAAGTGAGCAAGTTAACTGCCTGTATGATAGATATGTGGGGAAAATCTGCCAAATCTATCAGACTGGTCAAAAAATCCAGTCGTGATGAGGATCACATAGGTTCGTTAATGCAGCCCTGTCTGGAGGACTGCCTATGATTTGATTGTTTAGCCTTAGGGATCAGCTCAATATCAGCAATCACAAAGTGGCCTTATTGGGCAAAGAGTATCTTATTTGGTGAGGTTGCCAAAAATGTTTCAAGCTTCTAGAGGTGTTAATGGGAGGTGTACTTTCAACATTCTAGCTATTTTATTTTTTTGTTATTTTATGTTCTTTTTATGGAACATTAATGGAACAATATGCTTTTTTTCTGCAACTTAATGTTATTGTGTAATCGGATCGTATTTTCCATATGTGTACTGTACACTCGCGATCAAGAAAAAAAAAATTAAATTGCAATTATTTTTCATGAATGAGTTTTTTTTAAAAAAACAACCTAGAATTTAAAATTTAACGCATTTGCCCAAGAGGCAAAGGCAGCAGAGCTGTGTGGCAGCATTTGATGTAACATTTCAAGCAACTTTAAGAGGGTTATTTATCAAAATCCAAAAAGTTCTCACTATTTTCTAAAAACTACTCTGACCAAATCTGCACAGATGTTCCCCCCTATTTATCAATACATTTTCAAGAATGTTTCTTTTGCAGAAAAAGTTGCAATAAAATTGTAAAAAAAATCGTAATCCTATGATTTTTTGGATTTTGCGCCCGAAAGCTACAATTTTTTTAATAAAATTACTCAAAAGCAACGATTTATATAGGAAATCCTAAGTAACTCAGAAAATCTTCCAATTATTAACAGGACATCTGCCAATGACTTTAACATGTTCTCAGCAGGACTAAGTTGGAGTACATTTTTCATCTGCTTTTAACAATATCGGACTTGAGGGGTTTTTTTCTCAGAAAAAAAGGTATTTTACCCTTTAAAAGCCTACTAGAAAAATTTGGAGCTTAATAAATAACCTCCTAAGTTGTTTTATGACATAATGATTAGTTCGACATTTTAGACTAAATCTCATCAAAAAACAAGGACTTTCATATTTCTGGGGATATTTATAAAGTTATTTCATAAAAAGTAATTTTGTGAAGTGGTTCTACAATTAAATGCAGATTTACTTTCTAAGGGGGAAACACAATTTTTTCAGAGGGAAAAAAATGTGAATTTTTCATGATTTATTAAACCCTGATGCTGTTAAAAGTTATACTCCATCTCGAACCTGCCAAGGTCATGTAGAAGTCAATGGCATATGTCCCATTTACAATTGCAAGATATCATGATCTGCACTGGGTTTCATACAATAATCCGAATAATTCATAGTTTATGGGCGTCAAACCCAAAAAAACGAATGATTCGAATTTAAAGACCCTTTTCCCACACCAGATTTTTTCCAGTAAATTTACTGATAAATACAGTAAAAATGTGCTAGGGAAGTGTCAAAGTGGTTTTCAGAAAAAGTGAGAAATTTTAAGGATTTTAGTAAATAACCCCCTAGTAGTGTATTTAGGTTATAGACAAGTTAGGGGCAGTTTTATCAAGGGTCGAATTTCAAGTTAAAAAACTTCGAAAGTCGACCATCGAATAGGCCAAATTCGATAGTCGAACTTTTCTTTTTGAATTTTTTAATTCGAATCAAACAATTTGAAAAAAAAATACTTTGACTTTTTAAAACTTAGCCAAATTTTGGCTTAGGTTCTAGGAGGTCCCTATAGGCTAACAAAGCAATTTGACAGGTTTAAGGTTGCAAATTGTCTAAGTTTTTTAAAGACAGTACTTCGATTTTCGAAATATTTTCGAACATTCAAAATATTTTCAGTTCAAAACGAAGTCGAATTTGGCCTATTCGATGGTCGAACCAAAAAATACTTCGAAATTCAAAGTTTTTTAACTCGAAAATTCACTTCGACCCGTTGTAAATGTGCCCCTTGAAAAAGCGATTTATAAGTGTAAAGGTTTTTCAAGATAAGTTTAAATATGTGTCCCTGAAATAGTTGCTCTTTTCCCATCATCTATAAAACGTTGCTTTTTTTTAAATTTAAGAGCAACTTATTAAAGGGCAGTTAAACAGGGTGATATTTGTTGCATTTAGTCTTGACAACACAAGGTATATTCTCAATTCACTTTGAAAAAAGGGGAGGTTGGAAAAGGCCAATTCAAAATGTCAGAGTGAAGAACATTTAGATCAAAAATGTAAAAAATCTATTTGCATTATAGGCTTTATACCTGAAAGAGTAAATTTCCAACTCAGTGATTTTAATTAAGACAGGTGGCATTCTGGGGATAGTATAACAATGAATTCACCTCCTTCATCTGCATAATGGTAAATACATTACTTTCATTTACTAACTACAAAGATGCAACATCCTTTATTGACCAGTAAGTTAATACTTATTGTATTAAATGGTTTGTAAAACTCTTTGATCTAAAAATGATCAAATAAAACCTCTGGACAACGGTAAGCCTTTTCGAGCAGCATCCATGATTGTACTTATTTTTGTTTTGTTTTCTGATACTTTGAAGTCTGGCTTTTGTTATGTGAACTGAAAACTAAAAAAGAAAAACAGGAGGTTTAATGCTATGATTTAAAGTGGAGAGATAATGGTAAAATCAATTATTTGTGAGAAAATAGCATGGGTAGCTATTGCTCCTAAACTGTTACAGTCCTGGCAGTGCTATTTCTCTCTATATTCTAGTTCCAATAGAGTCCCCCTAGAAATAAATGTTGTTTGCTACCCCAACTAGTGTTAACAGAACTACAATTGCAAACATCTACACCACATATTTGTAAACCTTCCTGCTTGTAACAGATGTGCTTTCTGGGTCCCCCCACTCCCCTCAGGACCACATAGAAACGTGAGCTCATTCTAAGTATTAAATAGTGTAAAAACAGACTAGATATTTATCTACCCTGTGTATATGGATTGCTATCTGTGCCATGTGTATACAAAAATAGCAAGCGTTTCAGTAGGACAGTAGAAATAACAGTTTATATCAACTGGATGCATTACCATGGACCAGTAGACCAGAGGTCTCCAAACTTTTTTACCTGTGAGCCACATTCAAATGTTAAAAAAAGTTGGAGAGCAACATAAGCATGCAAGAAGTACCTGGGGGTGCCACATATGGGCTGTAACTGGTTATTGGTAGCCCCTATGTGACCTGCAGCCTTCAGTAGGCTCTGTTTGGCAGTACAACTGGTTTTCATGCAACTAAAGCTTGCCTCCAAGCCAGGAACTGAAAAATAAGCACCTGCTTTGAGGCCAACATCCAAGAGGTTGGAGAGCAACGTGTTGCTTATGAGCCACTGGTTGGGGATCACCACTGTAGAACTTTAAGGAGTATTTTTCAAAATTTTAATTTTTTTTGTAACTTAATCTCAAATGTGTGTTTATTTATAAAACGACTCTAATCAAAATTACTCCAATTTGTCCAAACATGAAAAAATGTTGAACTATTCACAATTTTCGATGAGTCTAGTCTAGATTACCTGGCATTCTAGGGGGACAGTGACAGGGATACCTGCTGCTGCCATTGTGAGGACGCCCGCAGCCTTCTTGTGAACTTCAAGTGCAAGCATGTATCTTGTCTCTTTTGCACGTCACATCCACAACTAAGCGGTGGCACAACAATGCAACGCACGTCATGATGTCACCTTGGTGCGAGATTTGATTATTGGTTCCTAGCTGAACTTCGGTGCCTGTTGTAGGTGTAGGTTTCATAGTTCCTGGGTGCATTTTCTATTGTGTTTCTGCTTGAATTGACCCTTGCCTGTCTGACTTTGCTTGAACTCTGTACGACCGACCCTTGTTTGTAAAGTGACCACATGTGTATTCTGTGTAGACTATTTACTTCCTTACTGCTACTCTTTGGCATAGCCAATACTTCTGTCTGCTGGTTTCCTCCTGTCTTCCTATCTGCTACGAATTGGTCCCTTTGCTCACCCAGAACTCTTGTCTTGCTACTCTCACACTAAGGGGGTTATTTACTAAACTCCGGATGCAAAAAACGAAAAATTCCAGATTTTTTTTTTATAAAATCAGACTTTTAAAATTTATTAAACCCTGAGGATAAGAAATTCAGAATCTGAAAATCCACATCTCAGACCTGTCCAGGTTGTATATAAGTCAATGGTAGAAGTCCCAATGATTTTTTGATGTGTGCTAGGTTTTGTGCAATACCCCGATTTTTTCCGAGTTTTTGGGTGAAAATTCTGAAAAATCGGGAAAATCGGATGGAAAAATGCTAAAGAAATTGTGAAAATCTGATTTCTTTCTACAAAGCAAATTTCGGGAAAATCTAATAATAAATAAGCATAAAGAAACCCAAGCGGATTTGATTGGAGTTTGTAGCAGAAAATATTGAGATAAATTCAGACTTTGATAAGTCCTGTGATAAGTCCTGGGGGGATCTGAATATTTGAGGGCTCCACCCAAAGCTAAGGGTGGCTGCTATAGGCATAAGAGTGAGCCGTGGCCGGGAGCTTGATGTTAGTAGAGTGCCGATCGTTGCACTGTTGACTTCTACATGAATCTGCTAGCTTTTAGATGTTAAATATTTGCATTCAAGTTTTCTGCTTTATTTGCACTTAAAAATTTTGAATATTCGAATTTTGGTAAATCTAATTTGAGTTTGAGTAAGCTTGAATTCAAATATTGAAATGTGGCTATTAGTATTGTTGCTGCATCACTTTGGAGTTCCATGCACTTGATCTATTGTTTTTTGCCTTTACATAGCATTGCATAGCATGCAGCAAATCAGTGGGGGTCATTTATCAACACTGGGCAAATTTGCCCATGGGCAGTAACCCATGGCAACCAATCAGATTGCTGCATTCATTGTTCTACAAGCAGCTGGCTTTCAAAAGCTAATTGCTGATTGGTTGCTATAGGTAACTGCTCATGGGCAAATTTGCCCAGTGTTGATAAATGAGCCCCAGTGACTTCAGGGCTCAATAATGTAAAGGGAATAATAATCCGTATATACTTTGTATCATGGGTGCGCTAATTCTTGTTATACATGAGTATTAAATGTGAATGGCATTAATAGGGATTTAATTAAATTTTTTTTTAATTCTGTTTTAACTTTTTTGTTTTCTTATTGCATTCTTGTTCTTTGTTCATAGTGAGTTATGTTGTGTAAGGCTTTTTGTGTTATATTTATTTTTTTTGGCTTGCACCATTATTATTTACACTGTGGTAAGACTACGTAGTTTGAATGAACCCCCTATGAGGGGGTCGTCATTCAACTTTATCTAGCAACATATTGAAGACAGAGCTTATTCCTAACTTTCCCTCCTATGGAGGAACAAAATGGTTGCCATGGTGGTGCCCTAAGTTAGACTGCCAGTGGTGCACCCATGCAGGTATAGGTCAGTTTTATGTTTAGTACTACCCCCAGACAATTTCTTATGTGCACCCATTAAAGGGCAAGCTCTTTCTAGGCAGGAAAAAAAACATTCTTCAAAATATACACCCTGTCTTATAATAAAGATGTGTTTATTGGTTATCTACCTTCTATACATATGCTAATTAAGTCTCTTAATTGTGTGTTTAATTAAACATAAAGCAGTGTATTAAAAGTCTAAATAGATACAACATATAAAAGCTAGTAAGTGCTAAAAAAGAAGCCTACCAAAAGCTCAGAGAGGCATTTTAGTTGACAGAGTGCATCATTAAAGAGGCTGTGTATGTGTTTTTATTCATTTGATTAACAAGCTAAAAACATCATTATAAAATAAAGGAAGGTTTATATGTGGCTTTTTTCAACCCTGTTTTGTTTGAAAAGCTCTTATCATTTGCTAACAGACTAATGATTTAAGTGGCAAGCTATTTTGGTCTGGAAAAGCAAGGAAGGTGATTAATCCATTAGTGCTCATTAAAGTTTTATCATAACAAAATTATGATACTCAGAGACTCCCACCTTTCACGATGCAGTAAAAATAACATATATTTTGTGTAATTAGAGGGACGACATTTGCATTTTGACATTTTCTCTTTTACTCTTTTGAATATTAACCTCCTTTTAATAAAGTATTACATTACATTGCCCTTTAACCCATTAAAACTGATAATGTATTCAGGCCAGCTGAACTGTCAATTGTAGTCTTTAAAGAGACCAGAGTTGCTGATTCTGCTTCTTGGGACGCTTTAATCCAATAAAATCATTGACATTAGGCCAATTTGCTTTTAATGTTGGGATAAATTAGTAACCATTTCACAATGATTAAATTCTATAAGAAAGTGGCAATATATCTTTGGAAGGAACCCTATGACAATTGCTAAGTGACAATATTTGATGAAGTCCTGAGGCATGATAGGTAAAAATAATATCTCTCCAGAAATGTTCTTCTATCACAGTGGCTCTATCAACTTTACAATGTAGTGCCCAAAACCTGCAAATACACTTTATTTAAACTACATAATTAATTTAAAACTTGTTTGACATTATTTCATTATTCAAAAATCTTGTTTATATGCCGCTATAGGGGTCTAATGGCATGCCCACGGACAAGCTGCATAACTATAGAGTTTAGATGAGGGTAGGGACATGTGAAGAGTGCAGTTACATCTAGGAAGTGCAGAATGGAAAGTGAAAGTAATTACCTGCCTAAGACATAGAGGTCCTGTATATGGATATTTTAATACAGGTATGGGACCTGTTATCCAGAATGCTTGGGACCTGGGGCTTTCCTGATAACGGATAACGAATCATGTAAACATTTAATAAACCCAATGTGCTAGTTCTACTTTCAATAAGAATTAATTATATCTTATTTGGGATCAACTACAAGGTACTGTTATATTATTATAGAGAAAAAGGAAATAATTTTTAACATTTTGGATTATTTGAATAAAATGGAGTCTATGGGAGATGGCCTTTCTGTAATTCGGAACTTTCTGGATAACAGGTTTCCGTATAACGGATCCCATACCTAATTAAAAATGTGGGGCTTTATTTTGAATTTAAAAAGTTCTTTATTTATACAGCTTTTTGTGTCTGTGTGATAGGTCCCCTTTAATATAAAGGATACTCTCTTGTGGTTACTATAAATTTTACCCAGATTTTTACAGCATTTTTATTAAAATAATTCTCATCTGCCTATATTTGTCCCATTCTCCTAATTGTGTTGCGCTAGGTCTAGAGTGGCATAAAATAATAGCATCATTTTTTACAGTAGTTTATCACAGAGTTCCTACGAACAACAAAGGATAATTATAAATAGTCCTTTTATTTTACATCAACTTTTATATGTGTTTTTTGTTTACATGCAGCTATACTGTACTTATGCTCCAAGTAATAAAGGACCAATCAATATCTGAAAATTAAAGAGAAAAGAAAATGTTTTATTATCCATATTTACAACCTCTACCACCATTTTTTTGAGTAAAAACTATCTTATACTGGTGATGAGTGAGATTTGTACATGATACAAATATTCACTTTTTTTAAAATAAGCCAGTATTGACATATTAACATTCTTTATATGTCTTACTTGGAGACAAACACATCATCAGTAAGGAATAGAGCCTTTTTTATGCAAACAATGTAAACAGATGGTTGGCCTGATGAAGTAAAAGGCATAAAACAAAAAATTAACCAGTACAAAAGGGCAGTCTGAATCCTGTGCAAAACAGAGGGAAATAAATGAGATATGAAATAGAAGAAGGGTAAGGTAAAGTTTTAATTCATCCATCCAGATTATAATTAACAGTTAGTGATGGGCGAATTAATTTGCCAGACGAGAATTCACAGCAAATTTCAGCGTTTTGCCGCCAGCAAATAAATTAGCGAAACCGAGGCAAAAATTTGCATGTGAAAAATCTGCCATCTCATGGCATAAAAATTGTCCTGTGTCAAAATTATTCGGAGACCCATTGACTTTAATGCATTTGGACAAAATAGGCTCGCATATCAAAATTGATGCGCATCAAAATAATTTTGATGCCCATTGACGATTTTTTGCAGTTTCACAAGTTTCGCGGTAACTTCGCAAATTTTTCTCAGAACGGGACAAATTCCCCATCGCTATTCACAGAATGTAGTACTAATAAAGGCTAAAGCTACATGCTGAGTAATCTTGAAAGGTTTCATCATATCAGCTCATTAACCATTTATCTGAGTAGCTTTCATTTAAATGTTTTCATTAAAAATTTGGATCTAGACCATTGTTTTTTCTTTTTTTCCCTAAGCTCTTCTATAATTTTGTGTAAACCTGAACAGCGTACTGGCTTTTGGCATGGCCTTGCGTGGTGCTGGTGACACCACTGAAGTCTATAGTAAAACACCTCTGGTATTTACTGAAATGCACAATGCAGTTAATTATTAAAACTATGTAGAAGTCTAAAAATCAGACTGGATTGGTCTGCGCTTTTAAGTATGGTAGCTTATGCTTTGTCTATTTACATCTCACACAAATATTTGTTGATATAAAGCTCCTTGCAGATAGTGTGAAGATGAGAGTCAAACTCAATACCCCAGTTCTGCCAAGAAGAAGTGTTAACAACAAGTAATAAAACTAAAAACAAAGGAAAGGTAACCAGATTTCATGCCATGGTGAATATTAATAAGTACACAACCAGACTGGGTTCTGATTGGTATATTTTAACAGAATTTATTTATACACAGTAGCTACATGTAGTATACAGTAGTGACAGTAATATTAACAGTAATGGCTAAAAAATAACAACTAGGATCTGGCAAGAACAAAAGATAATTTTATAAGAAAGGAAGAGCTTTCCTTCCGTATTTTTTTCCATTGAAACAGTGTTGGTGGATGGTGGCGTAATAAGTGCATTGTAACAGATACAGGGTTATACTTACATCATTTACATACAGCACTGTAGTTCATTTTGTACTGATTACCTTACAAACGTACATGTTCTTTGCATTTTCACCTTTTGTACCACAGGCTCACCAGCACTGTCTGAAACAAAATATGAGCTTTGCACAATGTAATTTTGCATAACATTCTCTAATATTTAGCTTACTAAAGCTCCCGTCACTGGTGGGTACCTGGGTCTTGGCCTGTCAGAATGTGTACTATCCTATAAGAAAGACAACTTTGGAATGTTTAAAGTGTTGTCAGGGATGATAAACTCTTTACAGAACATTGATCGATCTGTCACAGCTGCCAGTGGTACTTTGCAGCCACAGTATGATAGTGCCTTAAAGGAGAACTGTCACTGCGATAAAAACATCTTCCAAGCCGCAGCCAATGTCTAGTGAATGCATTTCTTTTAAAGTTTTGGAGATGTGAGGTCCAACTGACTGTAGGTGCAACTAGTACCTGGTGAGAAGTGTTACACTTGGGATGTATCAGAAAAGCTAATTATTGTCTGTACAACTACATATTTACCATGGAGTCAGAATTAGAAACTAAATGATTAACAACAGAAAATGAACACATCTCTGAGCTATTATTGGTTGGGTCTTTGAATCCTCTGATGCTCTATATATAACAGGGGTCCACAACCTTTTTTACTCGTGAGCCACATTTAATTGTAAAAAGAATTGGAGAGCAACACAAGCATGAAAAAAGTTCCAGTGTGTGCCAAATAAGGACCCCTTTGATGGGAGCAACATCAAAGGGGTTGATGAGCAACATGTTGCTCTATAGCTACTGGTTGGGGACCACTGATATATAACATGCTGCTGTAGATCCTTCTCTAAATACCAGGAGGATTCATGTTTAAGAAAACACACAATACCAGCACAAAATACAAACTACATTACACATAGGGGGTTATTTACTAAACTCTGAATGCAAAAATCATGAAAAATTTGTGATTTTTTTATTATAGGATCGGACTATTAAAAAATCTATTTTTTTTGTCAGAATTTATTAAACTGCAAGGATGGAAAAGTCAGATTCTGAAAATATGGCATCTCAGACCTGTCAAGGTTGCATATAAGTCAATGGGAGAAGTCCCAATGATTTTTTTGATGTTCGTTGGGTTTCGGCCAAAAATCTGAGTTTTTTGGGGTAAAAAAAATGAAACAAAAACGTGAAAATCTGATATTTTCCCGCAAAGCGAATTTTCAGGAAAATGTATAATAAATAAGCACAAAAAAACTGGAGCGGATTTGATGGGAGTTTGTATTAGAAAATATTGAGATAAATTCCAAGTTTGATAAATAACCCCCATAGAGTCATTTTCTGATGTGCTATTTACACTGGAAATTAGATTAAGAAAAATCCTCTCTATGTAAAGACTTGACCCTAAGTCACATTTGAGGACTTATAAAAAATATTTGCATAGACAGTGTATATGTTACAAAGTCAATGTTTTACAGTGGCAAAAATAATAGGGAAGTTCTGTTTACATTGGAATATTTGACCCAATCTAGGGGAAGTTCAGAAAGGTATAAGTATCACTGTGTTACTGAAATACATGTCACGATTGTACCAATGATTTGGGGGAAGTTATTTCAGTCCATCTCCATGTCACTCGGGGTGAGTTAATAATGTAAATACAGACATTTGTCATCTTGATGTAAGGAGAGAACTTAAAAGCCATTTAACATTTTCATGTTTTTCCAACAACATTTATTTATTAATCAGACTCAATCTATACTGCAGTGCCACATGAAATACAAGCTCATTTTAATTACCTCTCACCCAGAGAGAGATTTTAGCTCATTTTTTAATAAAGAATTTTATTTATTATACCTTGTTTTATTCGAGGCGCTGGCAATTAATACTCTATAATTGCTAATCCTCTGCCTTGCTCCAATTTTTCAACAATTCATGTGCCATGTGTTATTTTATTTATGGTAGTGCCAAGATAAGTGAAAAACTGCTTCAGAACAATTCATAAATATATCTTTGGTATAAATCTGAACACCAAATATACAGTGGAATCAATTGAATATCCCGACGTGACCCTTAGTTAGTTGCTATAAAAGCTCATTGTTTATTTCCCATACAGACACCCTCACACATTTATTTAATTACTTCCTTAGAGAAATATGTTTAGAAATCTGTCTACAAATAAGGCGTTAGATGTAGGTGTTAGGCTGGTGATGGTAATTGTACAGTCATAGTAAAATAACCATTTTTCTGTTGGTACACATTTTTTTTGCAGACAGAAGGGCCTTGGCTGTTGGTTAAAGTTATTTAAAAAAGGCAATGCTGACTGGGAGTAATCTTCTCCGACCTTAGTGATGGATTTAAAGATGGATTATTGTGTTGACTAATGGTTATGCAATAACAAAAATACTAGTGTTAGTATAAACATACTTAGCTGTAGTGATGGGCGAATAAATTCACCAGGTATGGAATTGCGGTGAATTTCCGCTTTTCGCCACCAGCGAATAAATTCACAAAACCAGGGGCGGAACTACCGGGGGAGCAGGGGGTGCGAGCGGGCCAGGGCCTGCACCCCCTCAGGGCCCCCAGGCAGGCCGCACGCCGCATATTCCCGGCCAGTTCCGGGTGTACAGAGGGGGGCGGGAGGGCGGCTGCGCATCCTGCGCCAGGGCCCGGCCCACCTCTAGTTCCGTTAAAACACCAATTCGGCAGGTTTAGATGGTGTATAGTCAAATTTCGAATTCTTTAAGGGACAGTGAATCATAAATTTTGAAATTCTAATTAAAAAAACCTCGAACTGAATTTGGACTATTCCTTAATTGAATTACATTAAAATAAACTTGAAAATTAGAATTTTTTTATTTCGAATTCTAAATTTCGACCCTTGATAAATCTGCCCCAAGGTGTCAATAATGGCTGTCATGTCTGTAGATGTCTTTATTTCTCACGTATACATAGCTGTAATATGCTGATATTTTGATGATTTTGATATTTTGGATGACAGAAATTGCCAAAATCTGTTTACTTTGCTAAAATAGAACTGCTGTTATAGTTCTGTGTAGTACGCTTTACGGGAATAGTGATCATAACATGGTCTCTTTTGAAAATATGTTGCAGGAGAGAACTGTGTAAGAGAGTGATTAGGACACAATATTTTAGCAGTATAAAGGTATTTCTGCAACATTTTATCTGGGAACATTTGACACCCCTCTGTATATCATCCTTGCAATCCAGAGAAGACGTAGCAAAGCCATATGTTTATGGTTTAGTAGAAATGTGAGCAGTGAAGTTGGTTGGAGAATATATGCCTTTAAAGCATTTTAATAACATTAGACCAGTCAGCTGAAACTATTTTTAGGCATGAATAAGCAAGCCAATGGAGCATGCAAAAAAGCTATTAGACAAGCAACTACTGAAAATCAAAAGGGCATTGCTACAAAGAGCAAAACAATTCCCAAATTATTTTTTAAATATATAAATAGTAAATTGGTTGGTACAACCAGGGAGAAAGCAGAGGTTTTTGTTTTTTATCCATTTGCATGACTGAGAAACGATTTCATAAACTAACTCCGTTAACTTAAGTATAGATGACAGGTTGGCCCAGGAGAAAGTTCAAAAGAGACTAGAACATGGGATTTTAAATAAAAGTCCAGGACCTCATGGTAGTCACCCCACAGTACAAATAGAACCTAGCTATTAGTGATGTGTGGGCTGGCCCGCGGGTCGGGAGAGTTCGGGCCGAGATCGCACTCCCCTTTCCTGGTTGTGGGCAGCTCCAGGTTAAGCTCTTCTTCCTCCTCCTCTCCCCACCCATAACCCTACAATGCTGGCTTCCGACTTCCGGGTTCATCTTTTATAGGCGCATGTCATGTGATGTCATCAGCAGGGCGGCGCAAGTATATAAATGGTAGGGGGAAGGTGGGCACAGGTGGGTGCGGGCCAAGGGAGGGTGGGTCGGTTTATTGGGTGGGTGTGGGTCAGGTAAAACCTGCACATCATTATTAGTTATGTATTTGCGTAATCTATAAGGAGCTTTTGTTGTCTGACATGGTGCCAAAATATTGGGCCTTTATTTAAAAAGGGATCTGTTCTGCTCCTGATAACTATAGGCATGTTAATTTTACATAAAGCCTGTGCTTGGGAAAGAGAGAGAGTGCCAAGGGTCCTGTGACTGTGCCTGAAGAAAGGCAGTGCTTTGGGAAAGTGCAGAAGTGAAGCTTTCTTGGAAGAAGGCTGTGTGACTTGGCTGATAGACAGAAGTGATCTATGAATTGTGAGTAACATGGTGCTGACCTTGTGGTGGTCCAATGTCTGGGAGAGGCCCTGGGGTAGTCAGGAAAACAAACATTCTCAGCTGTGAGAGACATATATTTTTATGCTGATTGAAAACAAGCACCTTGATAATGTGCTTTATTGAGTGTATAAGAAAAGGCAAAGTCCTATATTTGCCATTTTTTTGTGTCTCTGTCTCTTCTCTGGATAAGAAATTCTTGAGCTTGAAGAGCAGGAATGTTTCCTCCATGAACACCTTTAATATAACATATTTCTAATTTTATTTTTACATTTAAAAGAGAAGGGAAGCCTGTATGACTTTATACCCAAACGTATCATATTTGTGGAACGTGCATGTTATCAAACTGCACATACAGAGAGGTGGCACATTTATGGGCATATTTATTATGCTGTGTAAAACAAAATCTGCCAAAAACAAAAAACGGTATAAAAGGCTGTGAAAAATAAATGGCGAGTTTATCTTACACCATGCAAACGCCAGATTTGATGCTGTTATTTTACATTGCTTCTGGTGGAAGTCATTCCAAGAAAAAATGCATACAAATTTTATGCCATTTTTTACATGGTACCAAGAATTTATGTAGCCAGCATTTTATTGTAAGTTTATATAGATTACAGTGGGTAGGATTGCTTATTATTAGTATCCTTCCCCTTTAAACCAAACTATGCAATTTAGTGTGGCATCTTCAGACTTTAAAACAATATGTTTATTTAAATGTAGAGGCTGCATAACCTTAGGTCCTATGTCATGCTCAAATACCAGTTTTTACTACAGTTTGAGAACAGTCAATAATGGTTGTATTCTTGCCACAGATTTGCCTTTATATTAATTGGTATCAATTTGCTGTGCATTCTCTTCTTCTGCTTCAGTAATTACTTAGCCAATTAGCTTTTAACAGTTCTGTTCTATGAATTAACATGGTCAGACCAGGAGGTCAGTTAGTTTTAAAGACAGAAAGATTTAACCTTGCACATTGAGAAATTGGCCACAAAGAGAAATTGGCTTTGCCTGTGTGTTTATACAAATATTTTTTTATTCTTTTATTTGTGTTTAAATTGAGGCTGCTATAACCTGCTCATTCTTTTTTACTGCCATTGTACTTTTATTTATTGACTTCTGACATTGCTAGACTGACCACCCAAATAGTCCCCATTGTGGAGACACATAACACATAGCATAATGATATTGTGGAATTTATTCAGGTAGACATTCTTAAAGATCATTGAAAATACCACAATGACTGCTTTTTAAATAATCTTCAATAGATTTACACAGGTGCAATAATTCACGCCATATTCATAAGGATGCAGTTTTAGGAAGTTATTATTAAACAATAATAAGGTTCAGTGCATTAATAAGTGCCCACTGCGACCTTTAGATAACGAGGAACCTTTTACCCTGGCCAGCACACCCCTTGTTTAAAGGAGAAGAAAAGTCATAATCACTTGGGGGTGCCAAACGTGCCCAAGTGATTGTATTCACTTACTTGAAGAGGAAGAAAAGAAGAGGGTATTTGGTACAGCAGTGGAGAAATATTTAAAGGGAACCTGTCACCGGAAGAAATAATTCCAAATTCTTTCAATATGGTTAGTCAGACAAAATAAACTTTACTAACACTACATAAATTCTTTAAATTTTGTCTTGGATTTACACAATCACAGCAAGCAGGCAGCAGCCATTTTATGACCAGTGTTATTAAGGTGAGCTTTGTATCTTGCCAAAATCTTGTTCATGTGCCAGAATTATGGACTTGGTGCACATAACCATGAACTGGCTGCATAATTTGATGGTGAGGAGAGAGGTTGAATGTGAAGAATGTAGTGACAACTAGGAAGGGCAAAGGCATAGAGGTGGGACAGGCAATATACTGTATGATTGACAGACAACATTTTAAATACATTAATAACAGGTATGGGTATCATAATTAAAGAGATTCTGTCATGGGAAAACATGTTTTTTTCAAAACGCATCAGTTAATAGTGCTACTCCAGCAGAATTCTGCACTGAAATCCATTTCTCAAAAGAGCAAACAGATTTTTTCTGGGGAGATTAGTCGCCCGCGGCAAATCTCCTCTTCTTCGGACGACTAGTCTCCCCAAATGACTTCCCGCCAGCAAGAATGTAAATCGCCATGGAATCAATCGGATCAATTTTTTTCTGAAGTCTCCCGAAGTTGCTTCACAAGGAAACATCAGGCGACTTCGAAAAACCAAAGCGATCCAAATGCCAAAAATTTACTTTCGTGATGCCTCACACCCAATCTTTAACCTTATGGTAATCTTATTGTGTCTTTTTTCTACTGATATTGCTTTTACTTATAGTTTTGGCCAAGACGTGCCCATTTTATTCTTTCTGAATAAGAAATGGAAACAAAGGATGTGGTACCTTTATTTCTGTACCCAAAAAAAAACAAATAAAAAAAACAAACAGTGGTGCCAAAAAGGTCCTTACAGATGAGCATACAATTTCAGCAGTTGCATAATGTGTTTTTTTTACCCCAGTTTTAAAAGGCATTAACAGAACTGACTTAACACCTTTATCTTTTAAATGTATAATATCTACAACTTCATAACATGCTTATAAATAAAGCTACCATTGCTTAATGAGTTATATATAAGTGCCTCCAGTTTGAGATCATTTAAATTATCCACGGTAGTTTAGTTAAATGGAGTTTATTCACAGCATACAAATTATCTGTAACATTTCGATCGTGTGTTTGGTTATGGAAGTAATGAACTCTTACTTCTAAAGCCTATTAGATATATGGAGACAGAACTCCAGGGTTCATATAGGTCATGGGACTTGCATTCCAGAATGTTTGGGACCTGGAGTTTTGGATAAGTGGTCTTTCTGTAATTTGGGTCTCCGTACCTTAAATATACTAGAAAACATTTACACATATACTAAACCCAATAGGCTTGTTTTGCCACCATAAAGATTAATTATATCTTAGTTGGGATCAAGTACGTTTTCATTATTAGATAAAAAAGATTATTAGAAAAAATAGAAATCATTATAATAAAAATAATTATTTGATAAAATAGAGTCTATGGAAGATGGCCTTCCCCTAATTCAGATCTTTCTGGATAACAGGTTCTGGATAACCAGGCACACATCTCCTCTAACAGGTTTCCAGATAAAGAATCCCATACCTGTGTAGGGGACTGATAGATGTATTCCCCATTTATATTGCAAGCCCCTAAAGTTTGGCCACTTAAGGGCCCCTTAGTTATACAGGAGCTAGACTTAATTTCCTGGATCAAAGCATGACCCCTAATTATGCCAAGATTAGCCACTAGGTGGTACTGTGTCACCAAATATAAGATGAGCACACATGTGCTCAGAGTCTATTTTGCCAGTCCCTTACCCCAGCAGGCAGGAAGGGTTTGTACTTGGAACCTAGACAAGGTCATGTCTAGCAAAGGCAACTTTCATAGATCACTCTAGGAGTGATTAATAGTTAGGATAATTATCTGAGCAGCTGAGGCTCCACCGAAGAGTATTGAGTAGGATTATGATCCCAGGTACTAATTGCCCAGAAGTATGGACTAAACATTACATTATAGAGTTTGCTCTGTTTAGGGAAAAGGCTGAAAGCTGGGTGTACCTTCATAGATGCTGTGTATGCGATCGTCCCTGCAGGAACTTATACTGACCATTGGAACTTGTGAATATATCTAATGTTATTCTATGTTGCTGCTGATCTCTCATTGAACTCCTATGTGGATATCTGTTCTTTAATAAATAAGTTCAATGGTTAAGTTGCAAGAACCATTGGGACCCAATTATTGTGCATTGCATCCATTAGCACAACACCCTTCCACCACATCGTTGCGAGGGCCCAACCCCTGAGAATCAAGGTTCATCCAAAGCAATTATTGGGGGTAAAGCTACTAGCTGAGAGTAACGGTGCCACTCATTTTACTATATCATGAAACCTGTATAATCAATATTTGGTCAGGGTTACTGACATTATCACTTATGCCTTTCTCCTCAGTGTACATGCAGTACTCTAACATATAACCAGTTACAAATGACTTAAATCTGCATTTAAACTTTCATGATTCATACCCAGAACTGCTGCCTTGGTTTTAAGCACTTGATATCTAATAAACTTAAACCTCAGTGTTTCTGTTTATATTGGCAAAAATACTAAACATGTCTTACTTATTTGCCATCAACTGTTTATGAATTAGAACTTCCAGCATTCCTTAACAGCATTGCAAAGTCTTGGTTTAAAGGAGAAGGAAAGTATTTTCACACTTGGGGGTGCCAAATGTTAGGCACCCCCAAGTGATTGTATTGACTTACCTGGTGCTCCTATCGACAATAAACTGTCCAGTGAGCACCACGGGGTGGCACCCGATTTGGCACGTCAAGTGTGAAAGACTTTCCTTCTTCTTTAAATAGAGAGTCCAAATTTACTTGCCTTCATCGTGTAAAACAGATCTCCTGGTCCATACAGTAACATCTGCAATACATGATGTTCATGGAAAACAAAACAAACTGTCACCAGAAGAACATATTTAGTTGATCCACCAACTCATACATTTAATGAGACCACCTTGTGGTATACTTTTTACTGTACTCATATGGTATGTGCTGTCTCATTACATGGAAGATTGGAGCACTGACAGCTCCACTAGTAACCACTTTATTGCAGAAATGAACGGCCCTTTAATTTATATAACCTATATATATGGATTAAATAGGCCGCTTTGCTTCTGTGCATGCAGTTGAATGGCACACATCTCCTCTCAATAACCAGGACCGCCATCAGAAATCGCAGGGCCCCATACTACAAAATTTCCTAGGCCCCCTGGGCTGCACCCACCGCAAGCCCCACCTATAGGTCTGCCCTTCCCACCCCCACAGGTCTGCCCCCCACCACACAGTAAAAAAAACAAAAAAATATTGGTGGCTAGGGTTCCCACATGTTAATAAAAAATAAAAAGATATTGGTGGTCAGGCCCCCCCCATAAAAAAACAATTGTGGCCAGGGCCCCCCATTAAAAAATATTGGTGGCTAGGCCCCCACACGAGAAAAGAAAAATTGGTGACCAGGGCCCCCCCCCCCCCACATTATGAGAAAATTGGTGGCCAGGGCCCCTTAAACGTCCATGCCTTCCCGGAGTCAGCAGCTCTCAGAAAGATGGGGGCCCGGCTAATCATGTAAGTGTGGCATGGCAGGGCCCCCCTTACCCTCGGGGCCCCCTACAACTCCCCCCTGATGGCTGCCCTGTCAATAACATATACACCCCGATCTAAGTGGGCACAATATTGCACACCAGTATATAGATATGAGAAAGAGGTACAGATAAAGAAAACATTAAGTGGTCCTTTGCAGAAATATCATACAGCAGTTTGGTCCTATTTTGGTTCTTTGCCACATCACATTTATGTTCTAAGGAGATGAACAATTTGTCTCTAATGCGATTGTTCCCGTAATTACTGCAAGTACATTTTAGCACAATACGTGGTTTCTCTTTAATACCCATCTTTGACTCATTAGTGGGCATACTACATTTTTTTTCTGCATGTATTATCTGGGATTATATCTTTTGCCCTGTCCCAGCACTTGTTACTTTTTCATGTTTCGTGTAGAATTGCATTAAATAAGGATAAGTCGTTTCTTTTGTTGTCTTTGAGTGCCAGGCTTTTTTCACCATTATACTAGAGCACTCCGTCTCTGCAATCAATCTTTCTAAACAACCATATTCATGACAAGGGAGAGATGGAATGGCAAAATGTAGGTCATAGATTGATTTCATTATATAATCTTGAAAGTAGTTTCTGTCAAGCTATGTTATCTTTCTTCCTAGAGAAAAATGGCATTACTCCTTAAAGGGACATTATAGCAATCAATTATGAATTCTCAAAGCAATAAAATATTTAAATTGCCTTTCTTGCTGAGTTAAACAGGGTATACTCCACTCCATTCCTAAGAGGCGTTCCATTCATAAGTAAGTGCATGAAAAAGCTAAGAAAGCTTTCTACTATTGTATGTCAAACTGGCCACCGGAGGCATTAGTCTCACTAGAGAATATGGGTGTGATTCAGCCATTCTGAAAGAAACAGCATGGCACTTCTCCCTTATGATACAAAAGACAATTCCCTATGATATGTTCTTCCAGAATATATAAAAAGGCAAAAGTACACTGTACATAATATACATAATTATACATTATTTGAGTTCTCTCTTTTTTTTTTCTTTCTTTTGCAAATGCAGTTTCCATAGGAAGCCACATAATACTGCATGTCCCAGTGCCCCATGTTGGTATGCGTGAGATACTCACATGATAAACTCTTATTATTAAATATGGTCTGTTAAGGAAAAATAAATCTTAGTATCCTAATACCTGGGTTTATGCTATAGTTACCCAAGTTAAAATTATAAGAATGACAATTGCATAGCCAGCACAGTTAAGTCCTACTATATGCCAGAAGTGATGTCCTTTCTAGTGGATTTATGGTAAAATGCAGTAAATATAAGGGACACAGCGTATCCAGGATTTGGTCAGGGATTCGGCCTTTTTCAGCAGGATTCGGCCGAATCCTTCTGCATGGCTGAACTGAATCCTAATAAATTAGGGGCAGGGAGGGAAATCACGTGTCTTTTTGACACAAAACAAGGAAGTAAAAAATGTTTTCCCCTTCCCACCCCTAATTTGCATATGCAAATTAGGATTTGGTTCGGTATTCGGCCGAATCTTTCGAGAAGGATTCGGGGGTTCCGCCAAATGCAAAATAGTGGTTTGGGTGCATCCCTAGTAAATATAATAAGAAATATCTGCCAGAACTACTGCATTGTACACATCCCACATAGATTTGAGCTTCATTTTGCATCTTTGAAAGACACAAAATAAAAAAACAATGCAGACATAAGGTTAAAAACATGGAAGAATAGGCATATTTACACTATAGCAGGCTTTTTCAGTTCCTTGATGTTCACATGCCATATTTATAATCCATAACCAGAATATTGTACTGTATTTAGACATCATGCAAGGCATCCCCTTCCCAACTCTTACTGAGCAACTACTGCTCACCATGTGCCTCCAAGATAACAACTGCACTATTCTCTCTCTCTGGATAATTGCAGCAGCTCCACACTGCCATCTAGTGATGCACAAGCCATCAACTTCTTTATTTTTTAAAAGCAAAGTCATGAAAACGATTGATCACATTTGGAAATGATGTTAGAATTAGTGCAGTTAATGCTGCCATGAAACCAAAGTAAATAAGAATGAAATGGGTAAGATAAACAAACACTGACAAGACAGAGTGCATTTGGCTGTATGACCTTGAAGAAACGAATCCTGTGATTTTATATATTTTGGATATGTTTGTTTGTTTCAGAAAATGTAAAGTACCCGGTAATATTGAAAATATGGAGGGGCAGAGTATAGATCTTGTGGCAATGTTCATCTTTCAGGCCTGCATGTACTCCCTGGAGTTCAAACATTACCTACTTGTAGTACATGCTGGTTCTCATTGTCTGTCTGTGCCTAGTTTGGGAGATGAGATCTCTCTATACATGTATAGCATTTGTATACAGTGATGATCTGTCTTGTTTCGATTCACTGAAAAATTTGCGAAAAAGTGGAAAAATTCATGAAAAGTTAGACTAATTGAAGTCAACGGGCGTCAAAATAATTTTGACACGCGCGACTATTTTGTCCAAATGCAATAAAGTCAATAGGCGTCCGAATAATTTTGACGCCGCAATTTTTATGCATGTGGCAATTTTGACTGCGAATTTTCGGAGCAGTTTCAGGAAAACATTCGCAGGTGGCAAAATGCAGAAAATCCATGCCTGCCAAATTAATTTGCCCATCACTATTTGTATATTGTGTTTATATGTATTTGGTTTGGAGTTAGCGTGTATGTATGCAATCTCTTTGTATCTGTCTGAGAGTTTTGCAGTATATTTATAATCTAATTTTGTATGTCTGGCATTCGTACAGGATGTCTGCAGTTTCTTTGTGTATGTGTCTTAGACTCAGACAGCATATATACAGTATAATCTATTTTTATTTGACAAGGACTGGTACCATGATGTGTCTGTAACTCATGTGTGGGTGTTTTGGAATGAAACAGTATACTTGTTATCCGTTTTGTTTGACTGGGACTTATTCAGCATTTCTGCAACCTCTTTGTTTGTCAGAGAACTGAACATATACAGTATGTCTGGGTAGTTTGTCTGCGGCTTGTCTGGAAACGGTGTATTTTAATAGTAGTCTAGCAGTTGTATATGTATCTGGGAGATGTGCATGAGTACCTGTGCACGTCACTGAAAGCTGGTGCTTGTCTAGAAGTCGTATATCTGCCTGCAGTCTATGTGGCACAAGTGCCTGGAGAGCTGTGTGTCTGGAAGCTGTGAATCCCTGAAAGCTCCATTTGCCTTGAAGCTTTTTGTGCCAGAGCCTCAGTAAATAAAACTGTATGTACAGTGCTGCACATAAACTGAATGTACAAATGCAGTGCATGAAGATGAGGCTGCTGAACATGCCCCCAGGCCTCCCTACAGTCAGCGATTTATGGATAATCTCCCAACCATACAGGTGAAAAAGTCAAAAGCACATGTTTGAATTATTAAAATGATCTATTCACTTAATGCTGTGTGAAAACACAAAATGAAGGGTGTCCATGTAAAGGATTGGGAGCCACTGACATTAATGATGTTTGGCTGCTCTGTTATTGGTATATCTTATCTAAGGGTCAGGGCACACAGGTAGATTTGGGGACATTAGTCGTCCGTTGACAAATCTCCTCTTCTCCGAGGCGACTAATCTCCCCAAACTGCCTCCACTGCCTTTCCGCCGGCAACAATGTAAATCACTGGCGGGTTGGCACTTGGAGGAAACTTCAGGCGACTTCGGAAAACTAATTTACATTTTAGCCGACGGGAAGGCAGGGGAGGCAGTTCGGGGAAATTAGTCGCCTCGAAGAAGAGGAGATTTGTCACCGGGCGACTAATCTCCCCGAATCTGCCTGTGTGCCCTGACCCTAAAATGGAAAATGATCACATGAAGAAAGCCCTTTGTTTTGCCATAAAGTAGCAGAAGTCTGCCCATTGATGCAATTTAATGTAGTAGTCAATTAGTTATTGAGTATTATGATGTACTAAAGCTCTCATGTTTTTCTTTCAGGTTATTACACCTGATCATGGAAAGGCTTGTCATTTGTCTGCTAATGATAAGCACGTCTGTGAAGACCATGATGTGCCCCAAGAGATGCTCCTGCCAAAATGTATCTCCATCTATAACTATCCTGTGCACCAAGACCGGCCTTCTCTTCGTGCCCCCTACTATTGACAGGAGGACAGCAGAACTCCGACTTATGGATAACTTTATAACCACTCTTAGAAGGAAAGACTTTGCTAACATGACAGATTTAATCCACTTAACTCTTTCCAGGAATACAATTAGTCAAGTAATGCCTTATGCGTTTTTTGACCTTAAAGGCCTCCATGCTTTGCACTTGGACAGCAACAGATTGACTTTTGTCAATGAAGAACATTTGAGGGGTCTAATTAATCTCCGACATTTGATCCTTAGCAATAATCAATTACATTACATTGCTCCAGGGTCATTTGATGATTTCATAGACACCCTGGAGGATTTAGATTTGTCCTATAACAATCTGGTCGATATACCTTGGGAAACTATTGGGAGGCTTTCAAGTGTTAACACAATGGGGTTAGATCACAATCTTATCGATTATGTCCCTGAGGGGATATTTTCCAATCTACATAAATTAGCTAGATTAGACATGACCTCCAATAAACTAAAAAAGATCCCACCAGATCCACTGTTTTCTAGAGTTCCTGTATATGCCAAATCAAAAGGTTCTCCATTGACTTCTTTGGTACTAAGTTTTGGTGGCAATCCTCTTCACTGCAACTGTGAGTTGATGTGGCTTAGACGCCTCACCAGAGAAGATGACCTGGAAACCTGTGCCTCGCCTGCAGAGTTGATGGGAAAGTATTTTTGGTCAATAAGGGAAGAAGAATTTGTGTGTGAGCCTCCAATGATAACTCATCGGACTTCCAAACAGGTGGTCATGGAAGGTCAAAGTGCGTCCTTGAAGTGCAAATCTGTTGGAGATCCTGATCCTTATGTTCGGTGGATTTCCCCAGATGGGAAACTAGTTTCAAATTCTTCCAGGACTATATCTTATGACAATGGAACTTTAGATATTATCACAACTATATTCGCAGACCGTGGAAATTTTACCTGTATAGCATCTAATCCAGCAGGAGAGTTAACAGCCAATGTAGAACTCATTGTAAATCCTTTTCCTAATCTTGCCAACAGCACCAATTGGAATAAGGAAACAGAATCAGGCCTTTTAGATATATTAACACCCGCCAAGTCTAGCATTCCTTCCAGTGAAACAAAAGCTCTTAATGATAAAAAGGTTGTGGTTGCTGAGTTAACCTCATCCTCGGCTCTCATCCAGTGGCCTCCCCAGAGTCACATTCCAGGTATAAGAATGTACCAGATCCAGTATAATAGTTCATCAGATGACATTCTCATTTACAGGTAACAAATTTAACATATCTGTCTATTTTTTAAGGTTTTTTTTTTAGAAGTTTACACTTGCTAAGGGCGTTATAAATGAAATTAACTATTTATACTATTATATAATAAAAGCATTAATCACTGAATCAAAGTTAACATGCTAAGTAAATGTCTTATAGATCAAAATATCTAGCCAATGTGAAACAAAATGTATTGGAAGGCAGGTATTCCAAATGGTTGACTTTGTCAGGGCCAGATGGTAGTATATTGCTCTATGGACAATAATACATTTGAAGGTGGTATTTTGTTTAAAATTAAATATCTGTTTAAAATGAAATGTCACTATTTGGTAGACATTATTAACATGACTTTACAAATGTTATCTAGCTACAGGTATCATAGCAATTACAATGATCTCTAAATGCGATATAAGTTAGCAATTGATTTAATGATCATATTTAATATTTAACTTAGGGGCCCATTCACTAAACTCGAGTGAAGGAATAGAGGAAAATAGAGGGAAAAAACTTCGATTTTCGAATGGTTTTTTTGGCTACTTCGACCATCGAATTGGCTACTTCGACCTTCGACTTCAAATCAAACGATTCGAAATAAAAATCATTCAAAAATTCGACCATTCGATAATCAAAGTACTGTCTCTTTAAAAAAAACTTCAACCCCCTAGTTCGCCACCTAAAACCTACTGAGGCCAATGTTTCCAAGATTATACTGATCGAAGGATAATCGTTCAATCGATGGATTAAAATCCTTCGAATCGTTCGATCGATGGATTGAAATCTTTCGAATCGTTCGATTCGAAGGATTTAATCGTTTGATCGATTTGCGCTAAATCCTTCAACTTCGATATTCGAAGTTGAAGGATTTCAATTCGGCAGTCGAATATCGAGGGTTAATTAACCCTCGATATTCGACCCTAGGTAAATGTGCCCCCTAGTGTCTGCCCAGTTTGTCATAGTTTTTCTCTTTCATTTTTGGCTTTCAACCAATATCTGATTCTTAAGAATTAACAGAATTTAAAATAAACGGAGTAAATTGAAAAAATACCAGTAGCAAACATGCTTGGCTCACTAAGCTCCGGTGATTAGCTCAGATTGTTCCCACAGCATTCTGTTTTATAGACCTGTAAATGGTTCTATGCTACATTGCTCTGTCATTCAACTGACTGGCATATCTGCCCAAACTCATCATTTCATTGTAGTGTGGTGCTTAGCATATTAACAGTATGGCAAATGCTGGGTCTCTCCAAATGTCCCAGCTTTGTCACCAGCGCACTTGGAACTCTATCAAGGTGAGATTGAAAACCGGGTCAAAAGCTGCGGCTTTTGGAATGGTAGATATTCCCTTGTTGGAGATATGTACATTGCAGATCAGCCAATCTGTTCATCCCATTCAGCTTTTGAAGCCTTCATAACTAAGACTTTTTTAAGCATTTGTATTTACCCCTGTATTATTAGTGGTATACAGTAGTAATCAAAGACTGGTTCATGAGACATAGGGGCAGATTTAATAAAGGGCAAAGTGGCAGTCGCTAGGGAAAATTTGCGAGAAATACCATCTGCAGGGACATCACCAATTTACTAACAGACGTAGAGCGAAAGTGTTCATTGCCAACAAAGTGTTGCGCCCTATCGTCAGGCGAATTTTTGCTCAGGCAAACGACCGTTACTCCACAAAGTGCGAATTTTATGGAACATTACCTCTTTCACAAGAGTTTCCTTCACCAGCTTAGACCTGGCGAATTGATATGATTAAGCTAAATCCTCTTCAATCTTATGTCAGTGACATCATATCCGGTATGCCCGAAAAGTCATGAAAATTATAAAAAAAAAAAAGGCTGCCATTTTTCATATTTTAAAGTGGGATTGTCTTTAAGGGGCAGATTTATCAAGGTTCAAATTGAAAATTTTTCAATTTTTTTTATGGTCAAACTCGGCTAGGGAGTTATCCAAACTCGATTTGAGTTTTAAAAATGAATTCAAATTTGATCTTCGAGATTTATCATACTCTGGCACTTTAAGAATTTGATTTCGACTATTCGCCACCTAAAACCTGCCGAATTGCTGTTTAAGTCAATGGGAGAGGTTGAGGGATCAATCCGGAGATGTTTGCAGCCTTTCTGACATTCGAGTTTTTATCTGAGAAAAAACTTGAATCGAGCTTGATCGAATTCGATTTGAATTGTATTTGAGTTTTTGGGTTGTTTAAACTCATCCGAGTTGGAGAAATTAGATTTTAATGATAAATTTCAACTAGTCGAATTTTGAATTGATGGGTGTTTATGGGAGTTTTAAAAAACTCACATGAATTCGAAATTCGACCCTTGATAAATGTGCCTCTAAAAGTTGTAACTATCAAACATTTTTGTTTTATCAGTTTTTGTTACCATTTGAGGGGCATGCCACATTTGTTTTAGGGTGGGCTCATGTCTATGGCATTAGAGGATCTCTTTTGTCTTTATTTTGCTTCTCTGGGCATTTTTAATAATAAGTGGCCACTTCAAGCATTTGCAGCAACACTGGGTTGGACTGGGCCGGCGGACGACCAGGAAAAAAACCCCGACTCTTGTGGGCTCCACCAGCCCAAATCCACACCCATATCCGCTTCTTAATGCCATGAACTCCCTTATTCGGGAGGTCACAGCAAAAACATAGCGTACATACTTCACGCATACGCGCACAAATGTGACATTGCGTATATGCGCACAAATGCATCGTTGTGCGTATGTGCACAAATGCAGCATCGTGCACCGATGCAGCAAGGGGGGCCCTGGAGCAGTAACCCCGGTGGGCCCCGGGCCCCCCAGTTTAACCCTGCACCAACATCTCTAATAAAGACATATATATAACCTATTCAATTTGACCAAAGTGTAAGAGTACTAACAAATTTTTGCTAGCCAGAAACAAACATTAGCAAAAGGTTATAATGAAATGCTAATGCTAAGTCAAATTAATGCTTGCGAAACTTCGCCAGTGTTCGGCTGCCGAGATGCAACTTTGCATTTTAGTGAACTAGCGTTTGTGCTGCATATATATGTCTGATAAAGTGACGCAAAGTGTGGTGGAGCCTTCGCAGGCGAACATTCGCCCTTTAGAGAACTTGCCCCAAAATGTTTCTCCAGGCAGCCAAGCCAAGAAGATTTTCAGAATTCTTTCTTCTGTTTGAAGATGGTTTGTAGAACAATTTGCAAGTGATGAAATCTATATAAGTAACAATATTATGAGAGTAGCATGGTTAAAGACATTAGATCCATTTAAAAAGAAAGGGTTAGTGGTGGGAGAACTAAGGGTAACATGCACAAAGCAAGAGAACATTTTTAAAGTTCATTGCACCCATTATTTAAAATAGTACATTACATTTCATCACCTTTATTATCCAAAAAAGAGCTAGCAAGAAAAACAGCTTTGTGTTCGCAAATTTTATTTTCCATTTCACAGCATCAGACTAATTGAGACACTTGAGTTGCAGAGCTGTAAAGAGTGAATTATCCCTCACATCCAAGACTCATAATTTCGAACAAAGTAATAGGCTTTTCAAAGACCAAATTCATAAATTCCGCCTTTATTCTAACAGCAAAATCGTCTCAGATATGGATTTTCGCAGAAGATATAAAGACAAGCCTTTATTAAATAGTGCTGAAGTGTCGTGTAATCGTGCCATAATTCTGTATTTATGTGGGATAGTAATAATCGGTATAGTCTTAGAATTAGTATAGATGGGGTGCAGAATGCTACCTAATGTGTCAGATTTCATTTCGTTACCCAGTAAATATCTGATACAAAATATCTAGCACATATTCTCAAACTGCTTTTGTGACAATATAAGATTTTAATGCTGTAATTATCATAATCCTTTATTTATAATCTTCACAGGAAATATTGGCAAAATGCACAGAAAGTAGTGGAAGATTTAAAAGAGTGAGGAGGTTTCTTCCTTATGGGATTGCAGCAGATAGGAAGGCATCTACAGCAGAAATTATTTTGTGTTCTTGATTTTTTAGTGCAAAATCATGTTAACTTTTGGTATGTTACAGAATGGGCCACTTTAAGCAATTTTTCGATTGGCCTTAATTTTTTTCTTTTTTTATAGTGTTTTTTTAATTACCGTATAAGCCGAGTTTTTCAGCCCCCAAAATATGCTTAAAAACTCTACCTCGGCTTATACTCGGGTCAAGTGCAAAAACGGTCGCCGGTGTCCAAGAATAGTCTAAAAGAATATTTGCCGGCTTTCAAGAATGGTCGCCAGCATCCAAAAACGAAACACCGGCACCTCCAATGGGAGCAGAAACCCTCAATTTTTTGATTGAATCTTACCAGAAGCTGCTGCATTTCTCACCCTAGGCTTATACTCAAGTCAATAAGCTTTCCCAGTTTTTGGAGGTACTCGAGTATATACGGTATTCTTATGGCTCTTTCCAGTTTTCAAATGGGGATCACTGACCACATCTAAAAAACAAATGCTCTGTAGGGTTCTGTATGTATTCTTATTGCTAATTTTTATCACTCTTTCTAGACATGCCATCTCCTACTCACACTCCAGTCTCTTCTTTAAAACAATACATGGTTGCTTGAGTAGTTTGGACCGTAGCAACCAGATTGCTGAATTTGAAAACTGGAGATCTGCTGAATAAATAGCTAAATAACTCAAAAAACCCAAATTAAAACCAGCGTCCAATTGTCTCAGAATATCATTCTGTATATGATATAAACAGTTAATTCAAAGATGAACAACCCGTTTAAACGAACTTTGTTATAGATTAACCTATTGTAAGCAACTTTTCACTTACTTCTCAAATGTTATTATTTTATGGGTTTTAAATTATTATTATCCTTCTTGTTCTACATTTTTCTAGGTTGAAAAAAATAAATTCTGGTTGCTGCAGTCAAAGTGCCCTAGCAATAAAAGTTTATTGTTATTCTTGCTTTTTTTTTAAATTATTATTCACTGTCAAGATTTCTGGTTAGGTTTCACTGATATTAAAATTTAAAAAAAGGGAAAACAAGGGAGGTTTATAAAACACAAAGATGGGCCCAATCTTGCAAAAACTGGCATTTACAAAAGCCAGAATTCTATCTATATATCTGTTTTAAATGCAGTGCTATATTCTGCATTAACTTTGGACAGAGATCACTGCTTTCACCTAATGAACCTCCCTACAATTCCCAGCAGGCCATGTGTTATATGGGAATTTCTTTCAAGCAAATACCTCGATGGAGGAGGGTTAAGCACTCGGATATCACACACGCTTGAGTGCCAGGGGTTCTTTAAAATAGTGGTCAACTGGTTATTTTCTGGATCCCAAACAGTCTCTTTGATCTTACCTAAAAAATGTACAGAAAACAATTGCTTCACAGATACTTAGGGGCAGATTTATCAAGGGTCAAAGTGAATTCGAGGGAATTTTTAAAGTAAAAAAATTCTAAATAATTTATTAGATACTTCGACAATCGACTAGGATACGACTTTGAATTTACTTTGATTTTAAATAAAAATCGTTCGAATATTCGACCATTTGATAATCGAAGTACTGTCTTCGACTTCAATACTTCGCCAAATTAAACCTGCCGAAGTGCTATGTTAACCTATGGGGAACTTCTACAACCATTTTCTAAGTCTTTACACATCGAAGTAAAATTGTTCGTTCGCATGCTAAAATCGTTCAATTTGATCGAAGATTTTACTTCAATCGTACTATGGCCAAATTCTGTGAAAAATACTTCAACTTCGATATTGGAAGTCGAAGTATTTCAATTCTATGGTCGAATTTCGAAGTATTTTACACTTCGAAATTCGACCCTTGATAAATCTGCCCCTTAACATAGATATTTTCATTAGCTACAACTTGAAGTAGTACTCACAGTTGAACTAGTCCTTATATATGTGCTCTTCAGATCACTCTATTCCTTAACCTGTAAAGGTTCAAAATTTTAATGGAAAAAAAAATCAGGATTTATTATACGCCCGGGATGGAAAAAGTCAGAATCAGAAAATCTCATACCGGTCGAGTCTCAAAGATTTTTTGATCTACGCTGGGTTTTGTGCAATAACCTGAAGATTTTGGGGGTTCTTAGGCAAAAATCCGAAAAAAATCTGAGTTTTCGGATGGAAAATCCGAAAAATTCATATGATTGTATTTTTCAAGATTTTTTTGTTTTTTCCCCAGCAAACATAATTTTTCAGCAAGAAAACCCTTGCTGATATGGTCGGAGTTTTTTTCAGAAAATATTTAGATGAATTCGGACTTTTATAAATAACCCCTAAAGTAACGGTGCACAAAATAGAGAATTTTACTTACCTACTTGACGTAATTTCCTTTTCTTCTAGTCCCGACATGTCAGTACACATGGGCATTGCCCCTCCCAGACCTGGAGGTAGGACCTATAACATAGCCAATCAAAATGAATCATGACCTATAAGACCACATTACTTCCTTCTCACCACAGTTATACTTTTGCCATAGCAGTACAGTAACCAAAATAAATAATTGGGATGGGAAACCCTGTACTGACATGTCGGGACTAGAAGAAAAGGAATTTACGTCAAGTAGGTAAGTAAAATTCTCTATTTCTTCTACGTCTCTCCATGTCAGTACACATGGGATCTACCAAGCCATGCACCGAAAACAAGGGGTGGGAATAACCAACATAATGCAAAAACCAAACTGATGCTAAGGAGGCCCTGAGAAAAGGCCAGCATCACATCCATCCAACAGGGGAGCTGATAAAATGTATATTTCCTGAAAAGGGTAGATAAAAGGCACAAGAACAACATGTCCTAGGACATGGTAAACGATTAACAAGAGCTACAAAATCAACCACAAAATTACAGAGACCGGTACTTGAGGATCAAGCATTGCAGATTAAGAATAAATATATTCTGTTTAAAAAGGTTCCCTCAGTGACTAGAGGGATACCTGCAATATGGTTATCTGACAAAACCCCACCTGGGGAAGAACAAAAATCCTGCAACTGTTAAAACAAAAAAGGTGCCTTAGGACAAAACCAGAATTATGGCAATAGCCATCTCAGAACTAAAACACCCTAGAAACCACCAAGAAATCAATCAGATCAGAAACTAAACACAACTTGAATGCATCTATCACCAGTGCTGGAGAAATACACGATCCTCAGCAATAGCAAGTGGCCCTAAAAAGACTTGGCCCACATTAGCCTGGTCCTGCATCTTAATGGAAGCAGCTCAAACCAGTGCTGACCGAGTCACCTCTACACCAGAGATCAGTCCAAGATCCACTAACTCCATGCTAATAATACCTAATGAAGACTTAACTAAATGAACACCAACTCCGGGTTATCATAAATCAGCATATCATTGTAACCATTGTAGAGCCATGCTGGTACAGCCCAGTAGCTCCACCAACCACCAAATCTAAACTGGGTATACAACAGCACAAGGATAAGCTGCTGAACCAACCAATGTGACTTAAAGCCATCTACCAGTAAGCTATGCTGATGCCCCAGCCAACTGCTACACAAGCAAGCAATGGGACCCAAGCCAATTACAGTTCTAGAAAACACACACAAAAGCCGAGGCCACTACAGCTCAAGCTGCACAATGCTACAGTTTATGCAAAAACTGAACCAAACCTGTGACCATACATAGAAGCTACTGAACCAGCCAACAGCTGGGATCACAATCCAAAATCAGGCATGCCAGAAGCTTATAGCCTACAAAAACGGGTACCAACCAGCAATGATGCACAATCCACTGGCAGAGAGCCAGCCACCATACATGCAACCAGTGGTGGACTAGCCAGCTATTATGTATTCCATCATAGATGTGCAAGGCCATTGTCACACTAGCAGGCCAAGATGCCCGTCAGCTGAAGTGTTTGCAAAAAACCAGAGTGGAATTCGAATACACAAGCAATAGTAAATAAGCCAGCTATTGTGAATGCCACTCTTAAGGACAAGGTAACCAACTGCACTGGCACCTGACACAAAAGTCCATTTCCATACATGCAACAACGGAGCACGTCAGTTGTTGAACTTGCAAAACCCTGGTCCACAAGCCAGCCTTATTGATAATAAGCAGTGGCATACAAGACCAAAAACAATGCATGTAAGGCAGAAGAAAAGGTTAGCTGTAAGCCAACATATGACCAACATCAGCTGCTGAATACCAATCAGCAACAAAATTAGCTATGGGCTGTGAAACTCAGAGCAAACACCAGCTGATGGTACAACCCATGCTAGATCCAACCAAATAGTCAATCATGCCTACTGCTGGTGTAACCAGAACCATACCTGCAAGGATTGCAGACAAGACAAAACCAATGGCTGTTGTCCTGCCAAGGATTGCCGCAAGGCAAACAGACATGCCCACCAAGGGCCACAGCAAGAATAATAACCATGCCGCCACAGCCTGGCTGGTGACCTATGCACCATAGACTGGCAGCCACAAGCCCACAAGGACTATAATAAAAACTAGCGGCCACCTTAGCCAGGGGCCACAGAAAAGGCCAACAGCCCAAGAACCCTGGTAAAAGGCAAGCAAGCACCTAAGTTAAGGGCCATGAAAACAGGCCTGCAGCCATAATAACCCAGGTAAAAGGACAACCAAACAAATGTGCCAAGGGTAAAAGACCACATGAGCCAAAGGCTCATGCAACAGGCCAGCAGAACAAGGGCCCTTGTAAAAGGCCAGCAGACCCTGGAGCCGAGGACCATGGTAAAAAGCCATGGACCAAAACAAGGGCTCTAACCCAAGCCAAGGGCCATAATGAAAGCCAGAGGCCACACAAACCCAGCTCCCTGGCGAGATGCCCGAGGCCACACAAAGGGCCATAGACTACAAGCTGGCTTCAAGCATGTTAAGGTGCCAATAGACATAACAGTAAGTGCCCTTTAATCTACCAACAATTAAAGAAGGGAAAGCTACAGTCACAAAAACTCAGTAGATGTAGTATAACTACAACTGAGCTCCCAACAAAAGCCACCAGATGGGAATAGAATATCTAAGAGAAGGCCTACATCACACAAAAAGACACCATATAACTTGGAACACTGCCTGTTAAGTGTGGAAACATCATAGGAAAAAATGGGGCACAATGCTGCTATAGCAGAACAAACCCCTAGCCGGTCCTGGAAATACCAGGTGTAATAAGAGCACACTTGCCTACTGTGTCTGCGCAGAGAACTCGGGCTCACAAACCTAAGACCTCAGATGACAACTATACAAGAAGTCAGAGGAACACAGGCACCTAACCAGATAATATGCGCTAGACAGTAGGAATAATCCAGACAGATCCTTGGTGGCAGACTGCTTCTAAGGAGCAGACTCAGGGGCGTAACTAAAGAGGAAGCAGACCCTGTGGCTGCAGGTGGGCCCAAAAGGTATAGGGACCCATGAGGCCCAAATAAAGAGCAATTTCAATACGTATTGGTAAAAAAGCACAACCTCTGGATATGTTAGGGGCCCTAAAATGAATTTGCTGTGGGGCCCAATGACATCAGGTTACAGCACTGAGCAGACTCAATGTAAGGAAGGAAGGGGCTACCATACTGCTTCAGCAGTGCAAGCCTCGAGCCAACCCTGCAAGCACCCAGTGTAATAAAAGACAAATATAACCTGTGTGTCTGCACAGAGGACACTAGAAACAACAGTAGCAAACTGAGGAGTATCTGCACATTACCTGATAGCAATGAAAAGTCCGCAGGTTGGAAACTTCAGCTAGAACTCGGATAGGTTTCAGCGGAGGGAGATAATTAGCTTATTAACATGCAGACTTAGTACCTTGTGTAACTGCATTTTGCACAGAGGACTCCAGCTCACAACATACGACTTCATATACTATAAGAAGGAACACAAGCAGCTTACCAGATAGTTCAGACTTGTCAGCAGGAATATCCAGTCCAGTGGAACACTGCTTGTTAAGAGCAGACTCATAAGAAAGGAAGGAGGTGCCATACTGCTTGAGCACATGAGCCAATATAACCACTGTGTCAGCCAAGAGGATGCAGGTTCACCCATACAAAACTTAAAATATTAAACAGCAATAGCAAAGGGGCCAAAGGAACACCTGCACCTTACCAGATAGTGACTAGTTAGCTTGATGGAAACCCCAGCCAAAGCCCTGATAGCTTTCAGCTGAGGGACATATTAAGCATATTAACATGCAGACTTCCCAGTGAAATTAATGTTTCAAATACACAATGGATACTGAGAAATCAAAATCTCTGGATTCAGGTACCACACTGCTTAGGCAGAGGGAAGAGCAAGAGCCAATACTGTAGCCAATACTGTATTTTGCACAGAGGACGCCAGCTCACAACATAAGACTTCAGCAATAGCAACGGGGTGAAGGCACACCTGCACCTTATCAGAGTGGCTAATTAGCTGGATGGAAACTCCAGCCAAAGCCCCAATAGCTCTCAGCTGAGGGACATAATTAGCTAATTAGCATGCAGACTTCCCAGTGCACTACACACAGTAGATAATGAAGAATCATACTCACCAGCTTCAGGCAGTTATAACTAGCCCATATGCATACCCACGGCCCTTTTGCAGAAGTTCTGTAGAGTTCTGTAAAGTATGACATAACTGAAAAAAAAGGGGAGTCCAAAAAGCTCACATGTAACAATGTGGGAAGCCCACACCTGTGTCTGTTCCCAAAAAAGCACTAGATTGAATCTTGTGCCTCGCTGGGCATATAACAGGGGGGCTGTTTTAGCACAGGGCTAGGACCATGGGTATGCCCACACCTGCACTTCTTCCCAATAAGCGATAATTTACAGATTATGCGTCTTGAGGCATCAGGTAAATTCTTCTCCATTACCTGGGAATCATCCCTCTGTGTCCACACAGAGGTAAAAAAAAAAGCAAAAATAAATAAATAAATAAATAAAAATACAGAAGAAAAAACAAAAGGCTCACAGGTAATAATGTGGGAAGCCCACAACTGTGTCTCTTCCCAAAAAAGTACTAGATTGAATCTTGTGCCTTGCTGGGCATATAGCAGGGGGGCTATTTTAGCACAGGGCTAGGACCATGGATATGCCCACACCTGCATTTCTTCCCAATAAGCGATAATTTACAGATTATGCGTCTTGAGGCATCAGGTAAAATCTTCTCCATTACCTGGGAATCATCCCTCTGTGACTACACAGAGGTAAAAAATAAATAAATAAATAAACAAAAAGAAAATACAAAAGAAAAACAAAAACTGTGTTTGATTTCTCTCAAAATTCAACAAAAAATAAAAAGTGAGGAGGGAGATCCTACCTCCCTGTCCAGTAGGACAAAAAATAACTGTGGTGAGGAGGAAGTCATGTGGTCTTATAGGTCATGATTCATTTTGATTGGCTATGTTATAGGTCCTACCTCCAGGTCTGGGAGGAGCAATGCCCGTGTGTACTGACATGGAGGGACATAGAACATATTGTTGATATTCCATTCTAAATGTTCAACTAATGCCTTGCTGCTAGGTTACTTAGACCTAACAAATCAACTGCTATTGCAACTACAATAGATCTTAGTAGTATAGAGCAAGCTTGCAGAACACAAAATTGTTAAATTGTTCATTGATGAAAATATAATTGCTATTACCGTACTATTGTCTACACTATACTAAAATATCATCTTTGTTTTAAAAGAATGCAGCACCACTAAGCGGGCTTAAAATGCACTAAGAATAATTAAAATTAGCAATTTAATAATTTACATAACACTGTGAAATGCATTCTCATTTTTTTTTTTGCATTTACAACTTTAATTATTATATTAATATATTAATTGTATTATATTTCCCCCTTTAGATTTTAATAATGCTATCACTTAAAGGCTTATGGTTTATGGCCATTTTAATCGTTACTGCCCTCCAGTTGTAAAGTGCCCCATGACCCTGTTAAAGATTCACCACTTCAGGAATCTGCAGTCCCTGAAATGCTTTACCAAGATGTGTTGACTGCCAATAAATCAACAAACTCCACTTACGTTTTTTGTTTGATCTAATTTATTTTTATTATGATCTAACCATGTGGTATCTAGGATAACCACAGAAATTCGATTGCAGGCAGGCATCACTCTGAAACACCAAAGGCAAAAATAATAAAATCCAGGAGCCCAAAATTTAAATTTAAAAAATCTTTATTTTACATTATTTATAAAAATAAAAGCCTTACGCATTTCGTATCACCCAAGGACACTTAATAAGGCTAACTTTCTTTTGGTACAGACAAGATATTTAAAGGAAAAGGAGCCAATAGAAAATTACTTAGGTGGAGTTTGTAGAATTAACCAATACTCTTCTGTATGTCGTTGCCTCTAGTGGAGAAAAGCTTTGGAGAAGCCGCACATAAACCCAAAAATCCTTATCCTGGTAGCCAGCGATAGCAGAATCGGCCACCTCACATCAAGGGTAAAAAGAATTTCACTGGCACACAGGAATTGCAATAGCAGGGCAAGTCCTTCCAATTTTATTAAATTGACAAAGGGGCGTGTCTCTGAAACGTTGCACAATCGCATAATAAAACTGCAATGTCTTGCCCTGCTATCGCAATTCCTGTGTGGTAGTGAAATTCTTGTTGCCTCTAGTGGCTCATTTATAAAATACACAATATATCATTAAACTACTAAGGTACAAAATGACATTTCAACAGTAGTACGGTTTCATTATACAAAGTACAAGATATCAGGGTTTAACCAAATTGTTGTTTAGCACAATGTACACTATATAAATAAATACACAATACAAAATTGTAAAATCAACAATATAATATAAATATATAAATACGTATATACATATGCATAAATATATATATATATATAAAAGAAGGTTTTCGTAAAATAAAACAAGAGATATCAAATTCATAATTTAGCCCTGGGGGTTGTCTGGTCCCTAGGTGAAAGATCCATTTGGCTTCTATCTTTTAAAGGTCAGAAATTCTATTACCTCCTCGAATATTTTGGACAATTCTTTCGATACCAATTACACTTAAAAAGTACACATTTCTATTATTACAGTCTGCAAAATGCTTTGCTGAAGGAGTTACATACTTTTCTTTTGTAATATTAAGTATATGTTCCCTGATCCTACCTTTTGGGCTCCTGGATTCTACTATTTTTGCCTTTGGTGTTTCCGGAGTGGTGCCTGCCTGCAATCGAATTTCTGTGAATTACTCCCTTTTGCTGAAGGTCTGGGGCATGAGCATCCGGACCCACCATGGAAAGTTGTAAACTTATCCTATAATCCAACAGATACATGCTTCTCATAGTTCAAATATGTATACTTTAATCTTGGATAACCAGCCCAATAGAAATGTCACGCATCGCTGTCTTACACAGACCCACATACAAGGTACAAGAACTGATCTGAATTTTTTTGATCTGAATTTTTTCATTTTGTTAAATTTTGAGCTGCCCAGCCTCTATCTTCTAGCATTTAGTAAGATACCGTATATACTCGAGTATAAGCCGACCCGAGTATAAGCCGAGGTACCTAATATTACCTACGAAAACTGGGAAAACTTATTGACTCTAGTATAAGCCTAGACACAACTACAGCCCTGTCTCCCAGCAGCGTACATTCTGCCAAAGTGACCCCCCCAGCGATCAACCGGACTTCTTTGCAAAGTTGATGGTGACAGAGAATTGCCAAACGGATTACTGTGTGCATTGTCCCACTGTCCCACTACCATGTGCAGAGGCTGCTGTTTGATATTGCCATCACTGTTAATCTTTCGTATAACCAACAGAGGGCGCTGTGTGATATTGCAGTCACTGTTATTCTTTCATATAACCAAAAGAGGGCACTGTGTGATATTGCAGTCACTGTTAATCGTTCATATAACCAACAGAGGGCACTGTGTGATATTGCAGTCACTGTTATTCTTCCATATAACCAACAGATGGTGCTGTGTGATATTGCAGTCACTGTTATTCTTTCATATAACCAACAGAGAGTGCTGTGTGATATTGCAGTCACTGTTATTCTTTCATATAACCAACAGAGAGCGCACTGTTATTCTTTCATATAACCAACAGAGGGTGCTGTGTGATAGTGCAGTCACTGTTATTCTTTAATATAACCAACAGAGGTCGCTGTGTGATATTGCAGTCACTGTTATTCTTTCATATAACCAACAGAGTGCGCACTGTTATTCTTTCATATAACCAACAGATGGCGCTGTGTGATATTGCAGTCACTGTTATTCTTTCATATAACCAACAGAGTGCGCACTGTTATTCTTTCATATAACCAACAGAGGGTGCTGTGTGATATTGCAGTCACTGTTATTCTTTCATATAACCAACAGATGGCGCTGTGTGATATTGCAGTCTCTCCCCAAGTGAACTGTTGGTATAGGAATGATTAAAAGTGACTGCAATCTCAGCTACTCGGGTCTGGTACCGCTGACCTGAGTATAAGCCGAGGTAGACTTTTTCAGCACATTTTGGATGCTGAAAAACTCAGCTTATACTCGGGTATATACGGTAATGGTATATTGTTGAGGAACAAGCTGAGTGATTAATACCTTGGCCTTGATTCTTATTGATGAAGTCTAAATCATTTTGGCTATGATTTAGACACTTATCACGTCCGAATATTATGCAATTAGTATAACAGATTAATGAAATTGGTGTTATCTCCAGTGGTGGCCAAAGGACCACATCATGAGTTACAGCAACACACACAGGCTGTATATCACATCTTGTTATCAATTTCCCTGTAGTTTGCAATTCACAATATTTAACTTTAATTGCACATTTCATAAAGTAATGTGGGAGATGCATTTTAACCCCTGTACTTAATTATTGGGGGGCATTAAAATTAATGAATCTAAGTTGCAAGTGAACCATTTGCTTCTTGTCCCAGATAATTGTACTTTGATGCACTTCCTTATCAAAGGCAAATAATCCATTTAACGTTGCTAAGCTGAGCGAGATCAAGCCAAAATTAGCCTTATTTCACTTGCGATACAATTATCATAGAAAGATTAGTCTATGAGCCCTATCCATTTTCATTTCCCAGAGGACCTAGCAAAAAGAAAAAAAAGAATAAAAATAGAATAAAATGAGATATAAAAAAAAATTGCCACTTGCACAGATGAAATCTTGTGAGAGGATAATGCACATTTTAATATTGATTCCTTTCTCCAATGTGACCCAAAGGTTCAGCTTACAGAACAATTATTTCTAGAATGAAAGGATGCCTCTATAAGGGATAAAAGAGACTTTATTTATTGGAGTTTGCAGAGAGAGAACCTTGTGAAGATGCACATTTAACCCTCCGATGCACAAAACATTCAAGGAGGCATATGATGGTACTGTGTTTTCCTTTGGAATGAAAATCTGTGGTTTAAATTATTTTGTTAAACACTGATATAAACACCAATAAATAGTATAAATGATCCTTACGGCTTATTAGACATTATGGGGCAGATTTATCAAGGGTCGAATTTCGAGGGGTTAAATCCCTCAAAATTCGACTGGAGAATAGAATTGATTAGGAAATTCGGGCAAATTTACGCACTGGCGAATAGTCGAATGGGTGAATATTCACCCGGCGAATAGTCGAATGGGTGAATATTTGCCCGGCGAATAGTTGAGTGATCGAATATTCAATCGAAGGACTTTCATTCGATCGAATGCCTTTTTATTCGTTGAAAAACTTAGAAAAAAAGCCTATGGGACTTTCCCATAGGCTTTTAAAGCAATTCGGTAGGTTTAATCTGGCGAAGTAGGCAGTCGAATGATTTTTAAAAGAGACAGTACTTCGACTATCGAATGGGCGAATAGTCGCAGTGTTTTTTCGCTCGATGTATTCGAATCATTCTACTCAGACGAATTTACGCCAATTCGATAGTCGAGGAGCACAAAAAAACTCCTCGATATTCGAGTTTTTTTCAATATTCATTCACCCGAGCTTAGTGAATGTGCCCCCAGATCATTGCTGTTAATTAATCTTGCAATCTGAAATGAAAACTGACAGTCACAAATAAGACGTTAATGCAGATTGGATTTTATCAATTTAATCTTACGTGAACAGAAATGTATTAATAAGAGAATGTAACTCGGTTGCAAACTGTTGGTAAGACTAGAGGACTGTTAGTAATATTAATATGTAAAACCACAGTTTTCAGAGTGTGTTCTTCCTTCTTATATCACATATCACTGTAGGCATCCCAATCAGAACATAGACAGTGTGTTATTAACACATATATATACATGTAATCATACATAGATGTTAGATTTCATCTATTCAGTCTATGATCCCATATTTTACGGCCTTTATAATCCACATTGTTATGGTCTACTGAGCAGGAATTAAATAGAAATTCTGCTGTAAGAAATAAGGTATTTATCCTATGAAAACATAAAGGCTAACTAGGCTTCATAGTTACATAATTAATCTGGTTCACAAAAAACCTTCCACCCTCAAAGTCATGGCGTACGGTAAGTGTGTGCATAAATATTTGCAATTTACAATTTTTGCCATATTTAAAAAGCTGTGATGGATATTCGCAGTGCGAAAAAAAAAATCACAATACTGTTTGCACATTAAATACACCAGTCTTATTCAGCTTTATAAATATAACCATGGGCAGGGCAAATACAGTATATTCACTCTGCGGATCATTCTGTGCTATGCAAATTTTATAAAGGAGTTTATACTGTGTTTAATTGCTAACAGGAGTTGCTATGACAGTTTGTGTGATTGTCGGGTTTCTTTGTGCACCGTACTATTTTATATTTGTTTCCCTGAGGAAGGTCACTGTCTGTGACGAAAATTTTGGGTTGTTTGTTGATGAGTGATCCTCCTTGTGTTATATAGATATCTATATCTATATATACATATATACCTTGCCCTGCCGCGATGCACCACGATTGCGCATGCACGCATAGTTTTTTCACCCCGCGCATTTTTCGCAGTTTTCGCAGTGATTGCACATGAACGTGTGTACTTTTTTAAATTTTGCAGGGCGATAATTTTTGAAGGAAGCAGGTCTGGATTGGCCCTGTGTATATGTATATATCCGTAATATTAAACTAATACATTTATGTAACTAAGGAGATGCCCACAGCCCATTCCACCCCTGGCCATCCCCCAATAATGACACAAGCTTTGCCTGTTTCTGAAATATATTGGGGTACATTTGGGTTCATCTCAGTACCTTTTAATGGTGGGGTTAACAACAATTTGAGGGTCAGTGACTAGAGGGGCAGGTTGACTACTAAAGAGTCTGTGTGAGCTGATATGTCTTTAACTATAGAAGCCTAAATCCATGTTGGTGGCAAAACAATCCTATTGTTGTATTCTATTTATTTTATTTTTTTTTTTTGCATTTAAAGTTTTTAGTAGCCTTATGCAATGGTACCCCAAAATAAAGGCAGACCTACGAAGGGCTTAGGATCTATTATTTCAGATAATAGATCCCATGGCCGAGCTCTCATTGATAAGGGACAAGAAAAAATTAAAATCACTGAATGGTGCCAAGTGGTTAGGCACCCCACAGGAATTCTAGTCACTTAACTGTTTCCCAAGTCTGGTGCTCCTGGTAAAAAAAAAACAGCCCAGCCTGGGGTACTCCTTGCTGAGCATGAGCTCCTCAAACAGTATTCTGGACTACTGAACTTTTTGAAGAAAAGGAGCATCAGCCAAGGGTAACAAGGGGCTAGCATCGTTGTCATGTGCCAAACAACTTTTGTTCATTGATTTTGCCTTTTCTAATCCTTTAAAATTAGGGGGGTCTACAATGATGTTATATTATTATTTTAATAATATGTGATATATATTATTGTGATTTATGGGTTTTATGAACTGTATATATTTATATGTATATATACAGTATATATATATATATATATATATATATATATATATACACACATATATATATATATATATATATATATATATATATATATATATATATATATATATATACATACACATATATATATATATGTTTTTTTTGGGGAAATTTCTAAGTTTTGCCACCGGCGGAAAGTTTAGCAGAACTGTGGCAAAAATTTGGCACACGGTCACTTTAAAATTGTTACACATAATACTATTTTTTGCTGCAGAGAAAGTTGCCACAACAAAAATATTGCCCATAAACTTAAATGTGTTTTGCAAATTTATTTGCCATTTTAAAACTTTTCTAATTTTTCCCCCCAAGAAAATAACAGAGAAAAAACAAATATAATCATATAGTACCTACTCAAGTATTTTCTTAAAACCATAGAAAATTTAGTAGCAAGAAAGTAATGGAATACCATTCGTCCACTCAGTTTTCTGCCTTCCCTTAAAGGCAGCACCGTTGGGGCCAATTAGATATTGAGCTCTATATTCCCTAGGCAGTTTTTATTTTGGCAGTCACCTAAATATCTGAATATCAGCTGGAAAAGCATGAACAAGTAAAAATTCAATTCATTTTGCAACAAATAAATATAATGAGCTTTTTTTCAAGGGTTAGTATGACCTTAAAAAGTCAGGTACATAATTATGTATTATTAAGTCATAAAGGTAAAGTGTCTTTTCATTCTAGACCACCGTTAACTGGGTAGATGTATGCACATATTTTTACATGTATTAATATAAAATGTGCATTTGATAGAGATCTACGTGAACTCCTGCTGGAGAAGAGAATTGAAAAGCTCTAGCTGCTTCAGAATAGGGCAGTGTGGGTCAACCACACAGATTAACTCATTAGCCTCTGACAACAAGAGATTGTGTATAATAGGCTGTGATATGAAATAAAAGACAGACACACAAACCGGTTAGAAATGTATTTATATGTACATTAAGTTTGCTCTTAGCAATCTAGCCCTTTCAAATGTTGCCATTCAAAAAAATACTTCTGCACATAGTGTGATTATGAACATAATCAAATTGTATACCCTTGATTTTGTGTAGTTTTCAGGATTAGGGCAATGGCACCCAGAGCAATTTTGTGCCGTGGTGTCCTGTGATATTTAGTAGTAGAAAGTGGCGCCCTGCTGCCTGCTCTCGGCCCATACTGCTATGGAAATCACTTGAAAGTATTTCTGAATATGCTTTTCACATGACTTATACCAGACAACACATTCTACCAAGTTTGCAATTGAGCAACAACTGCTTGCACATACACTTTCAGGCCATTGTCATACATAGGCAATGCTAGCAATTTGGTATTTAGCTGTAAATGCAGTATAGAAATTGCAATTTACCTAAAAGCATTGCAGTGCAGCATTGTCATAGCGTATTTATGTAGCTTCGTCTACGTTGGAATATAGGCAGAATTATTTTGTTAACCAAGATCACCAAATGTGAATGGTTTGGGGTACTCCCCATCTAGTGCATGTCAATGTTTTTATTAAAATAAAATAGAAGTGTTCTTTATCATTATTCTTTATAGTTAGTAGGCATTAGAGCGGGGGTCCCCCAACCTTATTTACCCATGAGCAACATTTAGATGTAAAAAGAGTTGAGGTGCAACACAATCATGAAAAATGTTCCTGGCTGGTGCAAAATAAATTCTGTGATCGGCCATTTGGTAGCCCCATGTGGACTGGCAGCCTACAAGAGACTCTGTTTGGCAGTACACAAGGTTTTTATGCTTTCAAACCTGGAATTTAAAAATAAGCACCTACTTTGAGGCCACTGGGAGCAACATCCAAGGGGTTGGTGAGCAACACGTTGGTCATAAATCACTGGTTGGGGATCACTGCATTAGAGCATCAAGTAACCTCAACATTAACCGAAGACACAAACTATGGGGTTTATAACTCTAGAGAATCCCAGCTTTGTTTTCAGTGTTTTGGACCAAAAGGCATTGATTTGCAGGCAGAACCATATCAATAGCAAGAAATCAGCTTCAGAAGCAGTACATCTGGGACATTTACTGTATCATCTACCTTGTGATTCATGTATTTCAATCTGAGTGATGGAGGATCTCATGCCGAATCAGTCTCCATCTTTATGTACCATCCAATTGCCCTCCCACAAACAACTGAACTACCGTAGGCTTAAAAATAATCAGAAGCAAATTAATATACCACTGTTTTATTAACTGGGGGAGAGAGAGGGACATGAGGAGAGCACAAACACAATAGTGGCTGTATGGTGTGAAAAAGCCGGGGCTATCCACTGTGCCACCATGCAGTTGTTTTGCCATAAGAGGCTACACCCTAACTGCAACTTAATGTAACATCTCAGAGGCAACTACACACTACCATGAGCCATACTTCAAGCACTGATACAATCCTTTTAAACATGGATCAGTGGAAATGTCTCAGTGTATAACCATAACTGCATTTTTTCATTTACTTCTACATATAAATTCTAGCTGCTATCGAAATAAAATCTCTTTACTTGAGTGTGTTTTGTTTCAACTTTAGTGCAGCCAGTAGGGCCTTTACGATATGTTTTTAAATGACTGTTAACTGTGACTCGCGATGACATTCAAAAAGAATGTTTATGAAAAAATAAGCAACTCCAGAAGCTTTTACTAATAAAAGACTGTATACGTCAGAAAAGCAATCATGACCAGTTTAACACTGTATCTCACTTTCCCGTTTAAATGAAAGCACCCGAAAGTCTGGCAATTTACCACCGAGGTGCCAAGAACTACATTGCTCTCAGCAGAATGGGCGTCTGGGCAAGTTTCTATAGACAGCAGAAGTTATTATAAGGAGTGATTGCATGCCATTGTCTAGCTGGGTACCTTCATGAAGAATAAATATCTTTCAGCTATAGCTAAACTAAATCTCTAGTTTTGTCCTAGTTGTGGTAGTAGAGAAGTATTATTTTAAAGATTCATACTGGGCAGAAAAGTGGTGACTTGCAGTGACAGAGGGTCTTATGGTGAATGAATACTGATGGGGGTGTCATAGCTTTTACTGTATGTAATTAACTGCATCTGTTATAGTGCAGCAATAGCAAAATTTAAATATGTGATTCTTGTGGGTTTCATTAACCATTGATGCCGAAACTGACATTTCATTAAGTATGAAAGTATGGTCGAAGTATGGATTAAAATCCTTCGATTTTCGTCGGTAAATCCTTTCGTCGGTAAATCCTTTTGTCGGTAAATCCTTTTGTCGGTAAATCCTTCGACTTCGATATTCGAAGACGAAGAATTTAACTTCGACAGTCGAATATCGAGGGTTAATTAACCCTCGATATTCAACCATAAGTAAATTTGTCCCTAATTCTCATAGAACACAAGCACTGTGGTTAGGAGTAGCTGATGTTGATTATCTAGGGATTCATTATGCAATGCCCCAAGCCTTTACCGTAATTTCTGAATCTAAGTATGAGTTAGTGTACCTTCATCCAAATTAAATTATACGTTTCTTAGGTGGGGACATCTTTAAGAAAAAGTCAATAATTTGAAACCTTGTTTCTGTATTTCTGCATAACAAGCATCTAACATTGTGCCTTATCGTAAAATGGTGTAAATCAGTATAACTAGGGCCAAATTTCCCAGGCGGGCACCCCTAGGACGCGCAGTCCTAGCGCCCACACTACTCCCCCACGAGCGAGTGTGCATGCGCCAGAGCACTTAGGGAGCTGCGTGTCGCCAGTTCTCGCCATAAAGCGGATGAGTGGCATGCCGTCCCTAATAATTTGCCACCCTAGGCTACGCCACAAATCTGGGCCTGAGTATAACTGAGTCCATTTTTGGACAGTCCGAGCCTGATTGAGTCTCTTCATTGGACAAATAGGGGTGGACAGCAGTTCTGCAAATACTAGATCATTGCAAATATGTTTGTGATTGGACCGAGGCAGCTTATAATTTTTTTACAGTCAATAAGGAAATAGGACCACTCCAAACTCACCCCTCCTATATTCTTTTAGTGCTGCTCCACTTTCCAACCCGGGTGCGCTGCCAACAGCATTCCACTGTTATAGACCATACTTGAGCAAGAGAAAAGGCGGCATTCCGGTTAAAAAAAGGGTGGTTTATTGCAACAGGTCACCGACCAAAAATCACCTGACGCGTTTGGGAACACCTCCCTTAATCATAGGCTCAATTATGGTATAATGTTTTACATAACCATTAATAGTCCAGATACCTAGGTGGGGGGACACAACACAAATGAGTTCAGATCAGTGGTGTAACTATAGAGGAAACAGACCCCTCAGTCGCATGGGGGGGGGCCTGGACCGCAGGGTCTGTTTTCTCTACAGTTACTAGGAACCTCCCTCCCTAGTCTGCATCCCCCAGGGAAGGAGGATACCGGCTGCTCCGGCTGCTGAGCAGTTATGGTGCACCATATGGTGACGCAGGTATTAGCGGGACAGCAAGGACAGGCGACAAAGATTTTTTTGCAGGGGGGCCTGGAGCACTGTAGTTACTCCACAAGTTCAAATCATGTGGATATAGTAAAGAAGCTTATTTTTCTAAAGGATTCATTTACACATAGGGGCCGATTCACTCAGCTCGAGTGAAGGGTTCGAATGAAAAATACTTCGAATTTCGAAGTATTTTTTGGGTACTTCGACCATCGAATGGGCTACTTCGACCTTCGACTACGACCTTCGACTTCAAATCGAACGATTCGAAGTAAAAATCGTTCGACTATACGACCATTCGATAGTCGAAGTACTTGCCCTTTAAAAAAAACTTCGACCCCCTACTTCGGCAGCTAAAAGCTACCGAAGTCAATGTTAGCCTATGGGGAAGGTCCCCATAGGCTTGCCTGTGATTTTTTGATCGAAGGATTTTCGTTCGATCGTTGGATTAAAATCCTTCGAATCGTTCGATTCGAAGGATTTAATCGTTCGATCGAACGAAAAATCCTTCGATCGTTCGATCGCAGGATTTGCGCTAAATCCTTCGACTTCGATATTCGAAGTCGAAGGATTTCAATTCGAGGGTCGAATTTCGAAGTATTTTTAACTTCGAAATTCGACCCTAAGTGAATCGGCCCCATAATGTACTCAATATTTTTTATTCATACTGCATTACAAGCAGCGAAGAGATAAACTTTGTAGTCAGTATCAGGGAACAAAATGTCATATTTCTGGCAGATGTTCCTTCCACTAATGAGTCTGGTATTGCCTCTTTATTTTATCCTGTAAGAATACTTGCCATGACTGGTGGTGCCCATTATTGACCCTGACAGGAGCTCAACAGACAAGACATCTGAAACATTCCTTATGCTGTTTGTCTTGTGTAATATTTCTACCAAGCCTTAGATCTTGTATCAGTTACTAGCATAAATACAGTATAAACTTCGGGCGACTTCGGAAAGCCGAAGCGTTCCGAGTGCCATCCTGCCGGCGATTTACATTCTAGCCGACGAGAAGGTGTTTAGGGGAGATTAGTCGCCCGAAGAAGAAGAGGCGATTTGTCGCTGGGCGACTAATCTCCCGAAATAGCAGCTTGTGTCTCTGCCCTAAAGGGGTTGTAAAGCCAAAATAAAATCCAATACAAATCTCTGCACAGTCGCACAGTATTCAATCGAATTTCGATTCAAAGTATTATAAAAAAAAAAAACTTTGAATTTTCAAAATCCACCAAATGACTTCTAGGAGGTCCCCCCATAGGCTAAAACAGCAACTCGGCAGGTTTTAGATGGCGAATAGTCGGTCAAATTTTTTAAGAAACAGTACATGATAAATTATGATATACGAATTTTCAGATTTGAATCAAATTGGGACTAATCCCTAGTTGAAGTACGCTAAAATTAGCTCGAAATTAAAATTTAAAAATTAGATTTTTCAATTTGATCCTTTATAAATCTGCCTCCAAATATGAAACTGCCCCACCAGACAACAAGGGGTGCCCTGAAAAGTATGATCCGGTATGGTGAGATTGGCTAGAGGCTATGGAGCAGCCTTTAATTCTAGGGGTACAGGGAAGTAGGGCTGCAGGGATTCCAATTTACCACTGGGCAACAAATATACAGTCATGCCTGAACTCAGTATCACTGATCCTACCACTATTAGTACAAAGGTTAATCCCCTGGCCACCAATGTATAATTTTAATATTCTATAGGCCCCTGCCACCAATGTTTTTTTTTAAATTTAAAAAAAAATTTGGGGCCCCATTTTTTTTTAACTTGTAAGGGCACCCCTGCCACCAATGTTTTTAAAATAAATAAATACATTTAAAAAAAAAATAATTTTTTTGGGGGGCCCCAATTTTTTTTAACTTATAAGGGGGCTCTGACCATCAATAGATTTTTATAACTTGTGTGGGGGGGGTTACTTTTTTAGTGCTGATGTCTGTGTGGTCTTTTTACTGTGATGTTGAGTGGGATATGGGGTGGGGCTTGGGCGTGAGTGCGGGCGAGGCCCAGGGGGCCCCACAAATTTTGTTGTACGCGGCCCAGTGATTTCTAATGGAGGCCCTGCAGCCCGGGCAGAAATACATGGACTAGTGTGCATCTGTGCTCTCATTTCTCTATACTGACTATTATGGAAGAGTTGCATTTGTTATTTTCTGTACTTTTTTTGTGCTGTGGATTGTGTGGATTAGACCAACAGACTACACAATCCACTGTTAATTATGGAACAGCTTGTTCCCAGTTTCTATTATAAGATGATAGTGTTAATCCTGCCCTGATTAAAAACTCACTCTTAACTAGGAGCCATGTGACGGCAAATAGATTATGTATTAGATGCTTAACTCTGGGATTCCTGTATAGAAAGTGAAAGTAAGGGAAGTGGCGCATTTAATGGGTTACTTTGTCTAGAATCTCCAAGACTTCATGGGGTCCGTTTACTTAAGCGCAATAAAAATATTCGCACAAAATATAGACAAATTTGTCGCCAAATATGTTTTCGCCAGTTTACTAACCTGCGGTAAATATAAATTTGCGAATTTTCTTGTGCAAAAATATGTTTTCGTCAGTTATCGCATTCGCTGAAAATAACGCTACGTGCACATTACTGCCTGGTTTACTAAACAGCGAAATGTGCAAAAGACTAAATTTATGCAAGAATATTCGCAACATTTTACCGCCACCTATGTAGTGGCGTAAAAGTATTTTTTCCCCAGAAAATTCTCAAGGGGCAGGAAATATCCCAAAATACTTTTTTTTTACCCATCATTCTTTGCTGACAGATCTGTAGCTATTGCTGATGTTTTAGCTTCTGCTTCTATCTGTTGCAAAAGCAGCAGTTTCAGCTCAGAGTCGTATTATTGGCAGCGGCATCACAGTCCAAGGATTCGTCAGCCTCTACGATTTTTTTGGTTTCATTGTTATTGGCTACATTACACTGTGCATTTCTATGAAGCAAAGAGATTGACTGGTATGATTTATTGCTCATATGATTCTGTTGGCAGAAGGGTTTATATGATGCATAAATGTTAGATTGGTGTTACTCTGGTGATGTTGTTGGATGGTATAATCATCAGTCAATAAAGTTTATGAGTTTTGAAGATGCATTTCTGGCCATAAATGTCACAATTAAAATTGCCATAATAACCGCCATAAAACTAGACTATTTTATAGCATAAATATTCACAAAAACGTTTGTCGCCGGAAAATTTGCAACTCGCTAAAATTACCACTAACGTAAGCTGGTCCGTTAACGTAGTTACCGCAAGTGATCGCAATGACCTCTGAGCGCATCGCTGTTTAGTAAACTTAGTCGCTGCAAATATTCTGGTGGGAAAATATTCTCAGCGATAATATGCGGAAACTTAAAGTCAGATTTACCGCACTTAAACGGACCCCCATATCTGTTATGACTTGCTTTGTGATTGGGAAACAGAAGAGCAGGAAGTGGTGCCTAGCGTCGCTGAGTAAACACAGTACGCCATCTTGCTTTAGTCCCAGAGTTAAGGTGGCCATACACGGGCCGATAAAAGCTGCCGACAGACCGAGTCGGCAGCTTATTGGCCCGTGTATGGGGGCCCCCGACGGGCTTCCCCGATCGAGATCTGGCCGAAAGTCGGCCAGATCTTGAACGGATGGGACTAAAAATCCCATCGGATCGCGGCTGCATCTGTTCATTGATGCAGTCCCTCGATCCGACCACCCGCTCCCATTCATCAGGATCCGATCGTTGGGCCCTAGGGCCCACGATCAGATCAGCCCGATATTGCCCAAACGAGTGGATCTCTCCGTGTATGGCCACCTTCAGTCGCAGGTTTCATTAAAGACAGACTGTAACTAGAATGTAATTTGTAAGAAAGGAGCTGTGGGAATACACAGCACATTTCTCTTGCTCATCCGGCTGCGTTAATGGCATTAACATGTTAACACAACTGGCAGCTCATCAAACTGTGATAAATAGGAATTTACAGCCCCTCTAAAAACAACATCTGCTTGAGAGTAAAGATAAAAGCCTTTTATTTCCCCTGTATTGCTTTCCTAAACGAAATGGAACACCAACATTAATTACTCCCAGTCTTTAATAAACAAAATTAGATTATACTTGGCCAGCTGACAGCAGGATCACAGTTCAACATGTTTTTTTCTGCCTGGAACCCCTTCTGAAGTAAAAACATTTTTCAACAACTGACATTATGATTGAGAAGTACATTTCATTTAAATGAATGATAAAAAAAAAATATATATATATATATATATATATATATATATATATATATACTGTATATATATAGAGAGAGAGAGAGAGAGAGAGAGAGAGAGAGAGAAGAAGTCTCACTCACAGGTCTTATGAAAGTGAAAAAAAAGGTTTTATTTGGCACAACTAATGTTTCGGCTGAAACATCAGCCTTTTTCACTTTGAAAAACACCTGCGATTGCTACTTCATCTATCTACTTTTATCTATTCCTGTTGAGGACTGCACCCAGGCAAATTTGAACTTTAACTTTAATTCTTTAATTGTGAGTGAGATACCTACTTCTATTATATATATATATATATACACACACATATATATATATATATATATATATATATATATATATATATATATATATATATATGTGTGTGTATATATATATATATATAATAGAAGTAGGTATATATATATATATATAGTACATTGTGAAGCCGGCACTCTCGATACATTGTTTCAAACGCCTGGGTGCAGTATCAACAATTTCAATCATTAAATGCACAAATAAGATCCGCACTCACAGAATTATAGAAAATTTATTGCAAGAGTCTAACGTTTCAGCGTCCTCCGAGGCCTCTTTCAAAGTAACAAATACATAAACACAAATGCTTTAAATACCTAGATTGGCGGGAAAAATTTGGCCAATTAAAGAGGACGTATCCACCTCATCATTAAAGCACGACTAATATACATATCCCAGATTAAATAATCATTATAACATAAGGACTAAACACAAAAGAAAATTAAATTTACAAAATAACAATAACCACTCTCAAATACAATTTAAAAACAAGTTAAAACCAAATATTTAGTAACATTGTACTTCACTTCCCGATTTGTTGCCATAGTTATTAACATAGTTGCTAAATGTTACATAAAATATCAAAGTTTGAATAAAGGTGGAAGGTAGCTAAGCGTAGGACTGGCCAGATATGGGATGACTTTGACGTAGTTGGCCATCTTAAATATATTGCAATATATGGACAAACAATCCCTGTTTTGTTTAAAGTGTAAGGCATTTTTCAGTAGCTGTATGCACAAAATGTCTCTGTCTTAAATATATTGATAATGGGTTGAGTGCAGAGGACCTCTTGTAGTTGACTATATATATATAATATATATATATAATATATTATATATATATTAGGGATGCACCGAATCCATTATTTTGGATAACCCCAGAATCCTTTGCAAAAGATTCGGCGGGATACCGAACCGAATCCGAATCCTAATTTGCATATGCAAATTAGGGGTGGGAAGGGGAAAAATTGTACTTCCTTGTTTTGTGAAAAAAATCACGCGTTTTCCCTCCTCATCGCTAATTTGCATATGCAAATTAGGATTCAGATTCTGTACGTCTGAACTGAATCCTACTGAAAAAGGCCGAATCCCAAATCCTGGATTCGGTGCATCCCATATATATATATATATATATATATATATATATATATATATATATGTGGCAAACAAAAGAATGTCAGTTTTTTTCTTACCATAGCAAGGAGGCCTGTATAGTGGGCAATTGTTTTTTCTAGCCTCTCCCCTCCCCTAAATATTCCATAAATGAATGGCATTGGTTAGTTTAGTCCAGGGGTGTCCAAACTTTTGGCTCGCCGGGCCACATTGGAAAAAGAAAAATTGTCTGGGGCCACAAATGAAATACACAAACACGTTTGATTTGTAAAAGTAATGGAAATACACAGAAAAGAACTACAATGCCAGTTGGATAACCAGATGGAGCTATACACTGGAATATGGGACACCTGGATATTAAATAGACTTATTATTATATTATTATTACTAACTGGCCAATGGGCAGAGTCCCTCCTCCTCCTATATCCTTTGCAACATGACGTTTCCTCCGGAACCAAGCTGGGCCGCATTCATATGCATCCTGGGCCGCATGTGGCCCTCGGGCCGCAGTTTGGACACCCCTGGTTTAGTCCTACAGAGATAGAATGGTCACTGAGAATTAGAATGTGGATGTTATCTTGCCAGGGAGTCATATTTTTACATTTTCTGTTGTACTTTGGTTTGATCCATTGTATTATGCGCTAACTATTGCATTCTTTGTATAGTCTGTAGTTAAATACTAAATAACAATATGCTATTAGGATATACTGGTACTTCTCTGATTTCTCATGTAATTTGGCTGTTACCGTCTAAATAATCCCCACCCCTCAATCTGCAAAGTACATGAACACAGATACAGTCACGCAGACACATGGACAAACAAAAAATATCCAGATTCAAAGGTAGGCATGGCTGAATATTGCTGGCGTATGAAGTAATTTAAAGGTATGCCCTTAATCCAAAGTGAATACTAAATGGTTGTCAGAAGCCAGCATTAGACTTTTATGTGGCCAATATGATGGCAAGTCCTGGTGCTGTTCAAGAAGTCTGAAGAATGAATTAAGGGTAAGATAAGGAAACAATACATTGGGGGGAGGAATTAAAGTAACTGAGAACTGAAGCAGTGGGAGGCATCATTTGCAGATAGATAACATAAGGGTCTAAAGTTGTTTCCTACTGCCACTCGGAAATAATGTACGAATCATAATATCCTTAAATGCTTTCTATAGAGAGATATAATTATGAGCTTACTTCTCTGACAATTACCAAAATCAGGATTTAGTATAAATCTTTTAATAAGAATGATAACATATAATAGCATTGATCTAATAGACCTTTGTATTCACTTGCAATGCTTCCATGCTAACTTACTTTACCATACTGCTACTTTACCAGGTATAAGTAAGTAGGGTTGGACTGGCCCACCGGGAGAAATCATGGTGGACCCCAGTACCCTGATCTTTCACTAAGATTGGTGTGCGCTAGCAGCAAGGCAGGTGGCATCAGCTACTGGCAGTGGGAAGGGTGGTACAACAAAGCTTAACAATGGGTGACATCAGTGGAAGGGTGGGTTGGTGGAGGGTGTCCTTGAGGTCAAAATAAATAAAGATTGACAAATAAGATTGACAAATAAACTTCACTTTGCTTGATCTCATTATGAAGTCCTGGAGTGCGACTATCTGTATATATATATATATGTGTGTGTGTGTATGTGTGTGATATCAGATTTGAGAGAAAAATCAGTTGAGTTCTTTAGACAGTAGAAAAAAATGAAACTTCACGAAAGAATAGGAGAAATTGCTCTGCGGGGGTCCTAATTTACACATTGTGTGTTCAAGGGGGATTAAGACAGGGCAAAGATGAAAGAAGTATTCAGCAGACGATTGGCAAAGCTTTTTCAACCACAGGGAAGGTAAAAAAAGAACAATCAGAGGCTTTCTCCCAAGACTTCATAAACACAAAGGCTTTGTGCACAAGGTGAATAAGTCCTATGAGTAGTGAGTGGGTAGGAGAGATAGTGTGGAATTCTATTTGTTTCTATCAGGACAGCTCACCTCCAAAGAACGCTGACTAACCAACAGAGCTTAGCATCACAAGATTATGCACATTACTTTTTATTTGTTGCTTTTATTAGATAGTATTAAAGAAACTGTAGTAACAACAACAAAGGGGTTATTTACTAAAAAAATCAAAAAAAATTCGGAATTTATTAAACCCAGAGGATGGAAAAGTCCGAATCAGAAAATCTGGCATCTCAGACCTGTCAAGGTTGCATATAAGTCAACGGGAGAAGTCCCAATGATTTTTTTTAATGTGCGCTGAGTTCTGTGCAATACCACTACGTTTTTGGGCAAAGAACATAAGAAATTGGAGTTTTCAGGTAAAAAATATGAAAAAATCGTGAAAACCGGATGAAAAATCCGGAAAAATGGTGAAAATCGGATTTTCACCATTTTTTTGATTTTTTTCCTGCACGTGGAAACTTCTGGCGACTTTGGAAAATGAAGTGCTCCAAGTGCCATCCCACCGGTGATTTAGATTCTAGCCGGCGTGGAGGCAGTTCGGGGGAGATTAGTCGCCCGTAGAATAGGCGATTTGTCGCCGGGCGACTAATCTCCCCGAATCTTCTTGTCTGTCTCTGCCCTAAAGGGATACAAATACAAGACAATTACATATACAAACATATCACCAGAATTGATTCACAGTTACTGTTAGATATCGTTAGGAGACAATAGAGAGAAAAGCCTACTAAGGTAATTCTATTGATTGTCGGGTGGTCCCTCACTCCAAATGTATCAAGGTTCTGCACAACAGAGTCAGTGGCACCGTCCAGGCCACAATATATCCAAGGTAAAAAGTAAAGTACTAGCACCTGATGAAGGACATGTCTGTCCGAAACATGTTGTGTTTAAATAAAATACACTGAATCGAATGTGGTTCTCCAGAGTGAACTTTACTTTTTACCTTAGAAAAGCCTACTAAGCTGTATGCATAATTATTTAACATTGTGTATTGTTAAATAGCGACTAAAACCATGCTTTCTTTTCCATAACCTGCAGAATGATTCCTTCATCGAGCAAGTCATTCTTCCTAAGTGACCTGGTTTCATCTCGCAATTATGATCTGTGTGTCCTTGCGGTGTATGACGACGGTACAACTGCCCTGACCGCAACTCGAGTGATTGGATGTGTTCAATTCACAACAGAACAGGAATACAAACAGTGCAGGTCTCTCCATGCACAATTTCTTGGTGGAACCATGATTATTATCATTGGTGGTATTATTGTAGCTTCTGTCCTAGTATTCATTTTCATCTTGCTTATGAAGTATAAACTCTACAACAACCATCCCAAATCTAAACCAGCCAAGGTAACCAATGTATGTTCTCAAACCAATGGAAGTCAGAGTGGGACAATGGGACGTTCATCATCTAAGCTGAATGAAAGAAGAGACAGTTTTCTGCCGGACATCTCAGGAACGTCTGTCAAAGGCAAAACTATAGTTGACCTCAGCCCGGATGGCGAAAGAGTGACTTTGTCTGACACTACCTTTATAACAAAAGATGTTCTGTCACACTAGCGGGGTATTAAATCAATAACAAACACATATGCACCTCTTTTAAGGACGCTCCATTGTGCACTGTGGTGGCACTGTTGAGAACATTTTCATGCAAGAAGTCGTATTTTCGGCTTTACACCTATTGTCTATTTTTAAGATCAGATGGTTACAACAAAATGCTATTTTTTTAAACTGTACAAATGGTTCCTGCATTCTTAACTATTTTTGGTTCAATATGATTAAATATAAAGTGTGTGATTTACAAGGTTATTTGCAGTGAATGCTCATTATAATCCTGGCAACATGTGTGACAACAGGGGGATGTAGCGAAATTGTATTGATTTCTGTGAAATCGTTTTTTAAAGATTTCATAATGTCACCTCCGGCATATCGCACGACACAGGGTGAAGAATTTACTGGAACACAAGCACACTTTCCATTCCGAGCTCCAGGGAAGCCAGTTCATCCATATTCAGTCTATTCACAAGAGGGTTGGTTCAGGTACAGCTCAAGTACAGGCTTTAATTTCTTTCAGTTTGTTTATAAACTCCCTCACTTTTACCCTGACCTTTTTCATATTCACAACTATCCATTGACTTTCCATCATTATTTGTCATTGTCATTTAAATCTAAAAATGGTTTGCCTGCATCCAGCAATGTGTTGCCTGCTTGTTGTTCTATACAAAGCATAGCTATTTCTGATCTGTATATTCACATATTCATTTCTTCAATTATTACCTTTTCAGTGAGCTTTTTCCTTCCCCTCCCACATATTCTTCTACTGATTATAATTAATCTGCTGTTATATGACGTGCTGATTGAATTAAAGGGGTTCACCATTAACTTTCAGGGGATTATTGATCAAAGTCCGAAGTTATCTCAATATTTTCTGGAAAAAAAAACGTCAAATCTGCACGGGTTTTTTCGCCTTATTTATTAGTACACTTTCACAATAATTTTGTTTGCGGGAAAAAATCATGAAAATTGCTAATTTTTTCTGAATCTTTGCCCGGAAACTTCAGATTATTGCGCAAAATCCAGTGCAGATCAAAACATCTTTGGGACTTCTGCCATTGACTTATATGCAACCTCGGCAGGTCTGAGATGCCGGATTTTTGGATTCTGACTTTTTTCTTCCTCGGAGTATAATAAATTCCAAAAAATTCACTAAAAATTCAGATTTTATACTAAAATTACATAATTTTTTTGAGTTTTTGGCATTCGGAGTTTAGTAAATAACCCCCTTCTATGTTACAGAATGGCTAATTCTAAGCAACTTTTTAATTGGCCATAATTTTTTAGTTTTTGAATTATTTGTCTTTTTCTTTTGACTCTTTCCAGCTTTCAAATGGGGGTCACTGACTCCATATAAAAACAAATGCTCTGTAAGGCTACGCATGTATTGTTATTTACTACTTTTTATTACTCATTTTTCTATTCAGGCCTTTCCTATTCATATTCCAGTCTCTTCAATACTTGAGCTTCAAAGAAAAAGTACCATAACCCCTCACCATCATGTTACACTGCTTCCATCACCCATTACCTTCTGTATTCTTTTTATTGTTTTATTTGAAGTTTATACAGGTTTTAAAGATAACAGTAAGGGGCTATGGCAGTAAAGGCCCAGAGCAGTAAACAATGATTTTTTCCCATGAAGTACATAGAAAAGAAGTTGCAAATATAAAAGATGTCACAACATGTATGTGAAGATGCAATAATAAATAGGTAAGGGAAAGGGGAGATAAAGAAGGGAAGATGAGGCCTCTATGAGGAATCAAATATTGTATTACCCAGTGTATTTTGTGGCTTTATAACAGCAGAGCTATCATTATTGTATACCCACCTGTCATTAATGGCAAGATTCTGTGAGAACAGATAATGAAATCACATAAAGGGATTGTTTTTTAATCGTTTTTATACGGGGTAAAGAATGCAAGAAGGGTTGGAACTTATCTCTTGTCAATCAATTTTATTACCTAGAGTGCGGCATTTGTGGAGCAAACAATTTTGAATTTTAAGATGGATGACAATTGTGCAGTAGTTAAAATAACTTTTTTTTGTTCTTTTTATTTTTTTGAATGAAGGTGGCAAATGTTACTTCACCTGGAAGTCCAAAAGAAATATTTGTTTCAACATCACGTCCATTAAGACAAAAAAGTGTATTTAAAAATAGGGTCCCATGAATTATATCACTACACATATAACAACCAAGCACATATGGGAAACTATGAAAATGACAGAAAATTGGTTAAAATTGTGGAATCAAACTCCATTTTTTTAATTCCTTAATGATAGGTCTGTATGGGCGGAGTAGTTTGATATAATTTGGTGACATACCCTATACAGTCATAGGAAGCTGTAGTTTATACAATCACATTGGCACAATTGGCTCCCTAAATCTATAACAGGTGCTAGGCTCCCTGGTCTCAGCTCTGCTTCCGCCTGTAGCAGCCGCCTTTCACTTCGGGAGGAGGCCTCCACTAATTGAATGCCGTCAGGTCTTAATAAGAGAGGAGGCAAGCAAGAGTTCTGGACGAGCAAAGGGGCACGATTGTTTACCAATGATTTTAGAAGGAAGGCCACACAACTCAGGAGGAACCAAATAGAATAGTGTGGTCAGACAGGCTGGGTCGAGACAGGCAGAGTTCAAGCAAGGTCAGACAGGCCGGTTGGTACAGGCTGAGTTCACAGAATAGTCAGACATACAAGGATCAGGATTGGAGATTTTAAATAATCAGACAGGCTGGGGTCAGGATTGCAGAATTCAGAATAGTCAGGCAGGCAGGCATCGGTCAATACCAGTAGAACAAGCAGGATTCACAAGGAATAAGCATCCAGGAAGTAAACAAGTTAGACATGACAACGGGCAACGTATTTCATTCAAAAGCCCCTTTAAATACATTTACATTTTGTGCCAATGCAAAATCATGTCGGAGTATAAAACCCCGAAGGGTGCGCCATAGGAGAACTGGCACAGAGGAAACAACCACGCGGCTGGCACTAGACCACCAGGGTGAGCATTCCTTACACACATGTCCCATTATCTACACTTCTACTATTTAAAAAATGACCTAGGACAATGATGGAGATAGAATTTCATCCTATGAGTCCGATACTTTCTCTTGTGGTGGTAGTCATGCTGTATATGTATGTAGAATAGTCCATCTCTGTATTCATATGAAAGAAAGCTGAGAGTAATTAGATCTCCATGTACCCCAGTTAAAATGTCTGCTGCTACCAATCACTGGTCTTATACTTCCATACATGGTGGATAATTGAAATTTGTGCAAATTGGAGTTTTCCCTACAACTTTGGTTCAATTTCAGCAGAAAGATTTTTTCCCATCCATGCTCATATATTAATGAGTCCAGAATTCACTCTTTACACATCAGACACTGGATGGGTTATTGCTTTTAATCTGCTTTCTCCTTCGCATTCCGTGGCACAGGATCTGTCTGTACTATGGGATGTTAAGGTTAAGAAAGTTTTATTATTGGCATGAAAAAAAATACACCCTTAACTGCACTGTCTCAGATGTTTTTACAGTCACGTTGAAATGGCCTTGGATAGTACAATGTACTCGTTGGGGGTTATTTATAAAAATCCGAATTTTTATGATTTTTTAAATAAAAAAGTCAGACCAAACCAGAATCCACGATTTGACCTTATTTATTATTAAAAAAGCTTGATTTAATCGAAAACCCAAATTGTACGTTTTTTTCCTGACTTGCTCAATTTTTTGGGCTTTTACCAAAAAGCCTGCATTTTTCGGACCAAAAAGGCTGGCTTTTCAGGCTAATTCCATTGCAGACCACAAAAACTTCAAAAAAGGATAGGGACTTCTGCCATTGCCTTATACGCAACAGCGGCAGGTCTGATATGGCAGATTTTCGGATTTGGGCTTTTTGCTGCATAGGGCTTTAATAAATCTCGAAAAATTCAAGTTTTGCCCCAAAAAGCCCTACCGGAGTTTAGTAAGTAACCCCCGTTAAGTATGGGTCCCTATTAGTGGCCCAAGAACAATTCTCTACAACATATCCAATATCATCCTATGTCCTGCAACCCCTGAATGGACATCTTTGTCACAAACTTCTGGGTCTATGTAAAGTTGATGGTGCTTTTCAAGAGAGAGACCAAAACTGTCCCTCTGAGAATAAAATATAAAATATCACAACTTGCAATTAAAAAAAACAGGGCAAACCATTTTGTATATCTGAACAAAGGAATGATTTTATCTTTGTCTGATCTTCCCTACAAGGAGACATATAGGTTGAATGTGGTCTTTCATGAGATGTAAAAGGAGAAAAATGGAAAAGCACCAGTAAATGATAGGAGTCATTCAACTTCAGCATCTGTCTACTGTCCTGAATTATTACCCTAACAACCACTGCATAACTATCAAAGAAAAAGACCAGTTGAGCCCTCCTGGGAAGAACACCTCTGTGGCTTCTTAACAGATCACCTTCTCCACAGCTACCTGGTTTGTATAAGAGACACCTTCAACCATAATAAGAAAAACAGTGTCCTTTAGTATTAAAAAAAAAGCCTCACGATCACACAATAGACATATATGTAAGTATACTTTTACTTATATAACATCATTCCTGACAAAGTACCTTGTAGATTTCATGAATATAGCAGAAAGCAATAATTTTAGCAAGACCAGCTGCTGACAGCTTTAAATACATTAATCATTACTTTTTTAGGTCTACTGAAGCTTGGCACTGGAACAGTAAGTTAACTATACAATACAGCATTTGTTTACTTCTCCTTTAATATTCTCTGACTCATCTCCTTCAAAAATATCCCATCTAAATACTTTTATCAACATATGTCATACAGAAATCCGAATATATAATAAAAACTTGTTGGCATTAGTCTTTGCTTGGAATGCAATAAGTTCCTCATTTTCTATTTTTGCCTTCCTAATCCGAATTTGTAGCCAGCACCATACAGGATTGTACACTCAGATGGGTTAAACCACACTCTACACAAATAGTAACTGCATATATGTTCTGGATAGCACACCTAAAACATACAGAAATCCGAATATATAATAAAAACTTGTTGGCATTAGTCTTTGCTTGGAATGAAATAAGTTCCTCATTTTCTATTTTTGCCTTCCTAATCCGAATTTGTAGCCAGCACCATACAGGATTGTACACTCAGATGGGTTAAACCACACTCTACACAAATAGTAACTGCATATATGTTCTGGATAGCACACCTAAAACATTTTTCTTTAAATGAAATGGCTTTTATTGCATATATTTGATACAGAATTCAGATAGCAATGTCTCAGGTCTACGTCCTCCTTTATCAAGCATGGAGAATCATTGTAGACCTGAAATGTTGCTTTATAGATTCTGTGCTAAATATATATAATAAAGACGTTTTAAATTAAAGAAAAATAAATAAATGCTGCATTACAACAATATTAGGTGAATATAAATTCTGCTGTCCGTGGAACTGCTAAAAGGGTATGTCACCTTACCTTGGGATGAACAATAGCAATATGCTTCCAATAGATCAAACTGTTAGAACAGATCATCACCCTTCTATGCAACTGAATAAACTAAGGGGCAGATTTATCAACGGTCGAGGTGAATATTTTTTGTGTACTTCGACTAGGGAATAGTCCAAATTCGATTCGAATTTGAAAAAAATTTGAATATCGAAATTTATCATGTACTGTCTTTTTGAAAATTTGCCATCTAAAACCTGTCGGATGTCTGTTTTAGCCTATGGGGACCTCCTAGAACCTATTTGGAGTCAATTGGTGGACTTTGAAAAATCCACGTTGTTTTTGGGAAAAAACTTCTAATCGAATTTGATATAATGCGCTATTCCTTCGATTCGTACAAATTCGAATTTGGCTGAATACGGACCTATTCAACCAGAAAAAAAACTTTGACTGAATTTTGGGTGGTCTCTTTGAATTCGAATTTTGAAGTTTTTTCAATTCAAAATCCGACCCATGATTAATATGCCCCTAAGTCTTGTCATCACAAAAAAATATCATTCAGTATATGTATATACATATATTTGTATTTATATAGCACTATTTGTATATGTAGCTCTGTAGATTTAAACAATATGTTTACCATTAAAGAGGTCCTTCACCCAAAATCGGATTTTTTTGCATAAAGAGATAAAATGTAATTTTAAGCAAGTTTCCTATTAATTACAAATGTCCATTGGTAGTTGTGTAAATGTAACTGCATTTCACAGCAGCTTCTGTTGTTTCCATTTTCAGCACCACTTTAACTGTGCAAAAATTATTTTTTGGGTGGAAGCCCCTGTTAAGTGCTATGCTATGTATTCTAAACCACAAGTGGGTAGCCTACAGCTACAAATTAAAGGGTAATAGGCAGTAAAAGTATGGGATCCCGAAAGCCGTTTTTCAGAGCGCTCCGAATTACAGATTATTTATCCAAATAATCCAAATGTTTAAAAATTACTTTCTTTTTCTCTGTGATAATAGAACAGTACATTGTACTTGATGCAAACTAATATATAATTAATACATATTGGAAGCAAAACCAGCCTATTGTTTTTGTTTATGTTTACATTATGTTTATTTTCTAGGAGACAAGATATGAAGATCCAAATTACAGAAAGATCTTTTATCTTAAAAACCCCAGGTCCTGAGCATTCTGGATAACAGGTCCCATACCTGTACAATTTAAAGTAGCTGAAGCATTGCTTCACGGGTGCCAATAATGAAGCTTGCAACTAAAACAGCTTCACGCATATAAATTCTGGCGTGTTTTGTGTGGAATCACGTAGTTAGAGACAGAAATTGACAACGTGAACATGTGACTGCACACTTGCTACAAATATTAAAACACTAATAAGCACTAATATAAACATTTCTATCCGCTTACATTCACCTTATTTGTATTAAAGTATCCAAACGTTCTTTTATAAATGCTTTAGCCCAGAGACTAAAAAGTTCATATCTAACAAGCTACATTTCACTATGATCAAAATATTGCACATTAATAACCAAATATTAGATTTAATAGCAATTCTTAAAAATCACATCTCGGCAAGTTTCACTGCAAAAATAACGACAATGGGAGAAAAAAAATGTCGAGCTTCAAAAAAATAGACGCGCTACAAAAAACATTTTGATGCCCATAGACTTTAATGCATTGCGGCAAATTTTACAGTTTCGCTAATTTTTGGTGACGTGAAACAGGTCAGATTCGCCCATCACTACTCATATATAAAACCACAAAGTTAAATGAATTTCTTTCTTTTCCAGGTTCTTAAGCATTCATTGGAGAATATTTGGATACTTTCACAAATGTTGCATTGCATAAAGAGTTAACTTTTAGACGTCAATGATGATGTAAGCTTTGTGCACATTTTAAAATAACATGTGTTGTTAATTTATCCCTATGACTACATGTGATACCACATGAAATGCGTCAGAACTTAATTTTGCTAAATTTGCTGTTGTTAACTCAGCATCATTATTGGCACCTATGAATCAATGCCTCAACCACTGTAAATTGTTCAAATCATGTAAAATAAAGTGAATAATGCAAAGTCTGTCCTCAAGTTGTTCTGGCCGTTTGGATTCTCCTTTTGCTGTGGGTTTCGGGGTGCTGCATCCGGACCACCAATCAGGAGTGACCCATGCTGTACACAAAATTCTAAGTTCATTTCAAGCAAGGGTTTTGGCCAAGGATACCCAAACCTAATTAGTCATTTGGTGAGCACCAAGCATTTGGTTTAAAGGACCAGTAACATCAAAAAACTTTTTTAAAAAATTCGTTAGAATACAACGAAAAAAAAACACCAAGACAAATTAAAATTTCAAATTGCAAAGCCTTTACTAAGAAATAACTTACCGAAACTCCACTTCCTGTCCTCTTCAGAAACGGCAACCATCCATAGTGCGGTGCTGGATTTGTCCTCCCTGGCTAGCTCCCATAGTCTACATGAATATCCAACAACAGTGATTAACTAACTGATCATCTACTCAAGAAGAATGCCTGTGTGTACTGGACATTGTCCTCAACAGCATCACAACTCCAAGCTAAACATCCAGACCAGTTATTCAATCCTATTCTCTCAATACCTCTCTTCAGCAAAGAGGTCACCTTTATTTAGTCTGTATAATAAATATGGATAATACATAAACCGAGATAACAATTCAATAAATTAATGTATATGAAGCTATGGTTCCATCAGCAGAACATTATCTAATATACAATCCTTATCTGCCCTCTAGTGGCACATTTTCAACTTCCCTCTTGTAAACCTACAGAGAATTGCATGGAAACAGCTACTAAATGCCTTCTTATAGCTTTGGATGTCAATCAGCTGAAGATATGGAATATATTTTTATATTTTTGGAATATATATTTGTTTTTGGAAAATAAGGTGACTCAAAATAATAAATAAACGACGAAAAGTTCTAATTTTTTTCCTGAAAACCACTCCAACCAAATCCACACAGACTTTTCTCCCTATTAATAAATTTTCATAAATTTTTCTGTGCGGAAATAGTCATATCATTAACAGATTTGAATCCTAGGATTTTCTCTCGAAACCAATGATTTTTTTTTTTTGTAAAATCGCCTAAAAGCTATGCTTTTTCCAGAAACCAAGTGCAACTCAGAAAATCTTGCAATTATTAACAGGACATCTGCCATTGACTTTTACATGTTCTCGGCAGGTCTAAGTACTTTTTTCTTATGACTTTTAACACCATCTGACTTTTAACACCATTGCGCTTTCCCCTTTAAAAGGCCAACCATAAAAAACTCTGACTTTAATAAATACCTGCCTTAGAGTTTTCTTGAGAACATTTCACCACTTATATGAGCAGAAAGGGGAACTCCCTACCACTCAGTTGACCTTGACTTTATTCTACTAGAAACGGTATGTCAAGACCTGGGTGAATGATCATCTTCATTGACCTAGTTATTTTCTATATAGACCTAGTGATTTTCCATTCCATAGTGATGCACAAGCGCACATCCAGCGGTTTTGATTACGGAATAATAAAAGTGATAGGGAAAACTAAAATACATCAAACTAAGTGTATTTATCCTTTATTTAATATTAATTTTTACTCAAGCCTGGCTTTTGGAGAGAGTTCTAAAAAAACAGAGAGGCACTTAAAGAAGCCTCTCCATAGTAATTGTAGTATATCCAGTGCCTAAAATGTATGTATACCCTCCCAACTGGCAAGTTTACCAACCATTTATTGAAATAATTTCCATTTACTTTCCCCATACATAACTTCTGTTCCTATGCATACTCAGAGCTCTATAGGGTCTGCAAAGTTTTGTTCCATATACGGATTCTAGAGCCCCATGTATGGAAATGACTTCAGTAAAAAAAAAATAAAACATACCTTACCGTAATTTAGATCTAAGTCTACTAGAAAATCATGTAAACATTAAATAAACCCAATCGGCTGGTTTTGCTTCCAATAAGGATTAATTATATCTTAGTTGGGATCAAGTACAAGCAGCTGTTTTATTATTATTCTTCACCTTTAAATGAACTTTTAGCATGATGTAGAGAGCGATATTCTGAGACCATTTGGCTCTCCGGTTTACCATGGCGGCAATCTGGTTGCTAGGGTCCAATTTACCCTAACAACCATGCATTGATTTGAATAATAGACTCAAATATAAAAAGGAGAGGAATGACTAGAAAGATGAGTAATAAAAAGTAGAAATCACAATACATCTGTAGCCTTACAGAGCATTTGTTTTTAGATGGGGTCCCTCCCCATTTGAAAGCTGGAAAGAGGAGAAGAAGAAGGCAAATAATTCTAAAAAACTACTACAAATAAATATTGAAGACCAATTGAAAAGTTGCTTAGAATTGGTCAATCCATAACATACTAAAATTTTACTTAAAGGTGAACCACCCCTTTAAAGAAAAAAAAGGAAATCATTTTTAAAAATGTGGATTATTTGGGTAAAATGGAGTCTATGGGAGACACGGTCATTTCGTAAATTCTGAGCTTTCTGGATAACGGATTTCCCTATAACGAATCCCCCACCTGTATAGAGAACTAATCACAACACGTATAAAAGAAAATATTTATCATAATAGATTTATCTTTTCATCACAACAATCAAGGCAATAAAGCACAGTAATTAGCAAAGTTGATCATTAAAAGGTAAACATCAGCAGCCAGATACCAACCTTTTGGAAACATTTTAAGAAAAAATGCAGCTCATTTTGTTGAAAAGGTATTCCAAGTTTTAAAACATATTCACTAAGAAAAGTTATTTTATTTCAACAACTCTCCTAACAGAGCAAATAAATATACAGGGATCCCAATATCACTAACATCAGAAACTTGGAATATCAAAGCAAATGTGTATATAGGATAGTGTGGATTTATCCTGCTTATGTGGTGGGGACATTAAAACCTAAGTAGTTAAATGCAATATACTTTATAACGTATTTTCTAAAAAGGTTGCATTGGCAAAATCTGCCCTCCAGTTGCTAATAATAAATGTAATAATAGGTTTGGCATGTAAAACTCATTTTCAGAATATATGCTCTGTGATAATAGGGTAAAACATTTTTTGATTTAATGTCACGTAATTTATTTGCAGTGAAAATAGATCTCTTATACAATGTGTGATGTTGATTAGAGCTCCTGATAAGTCCAGCACAAAAAAAAAAAAAACAACAATCCCAAAATCCTGCTTTAGAATGAACCTAAGGAGAGGATTAAAGGTTAAAAAAAAAATATCTGTCATTGATAGTATTTCTGTTTTAAAAAGGATAAAAGATATTTCCAACAGTGGTTTGACTAGTATGGCTTATATCTTAAATCTCAAAGCATTTGCGGTTACTGCTCATCAATCTGAAAAACGGTCTGACTTTCTTCTTCTGGAAGCAAAGGGAGTGAGTACAGGAAGGTCTGATCATCTTCTTGGCAAACAATTGCAAAAGAGTTGCCGCTCTCTGGTAGTGCATTAGACTGGAGACTGGCCTGCAAAGAGAAAACAAAAAAAAAAAGAACAGAGAATAGATGTCTTGGTAAAACGGATTATTACACCATGATTATGAAGATTTTTATTCATCCAGGTCATTGTATATCTAATATAAGTAGTTAAAAAAACTGAAGAAGCTCGGATGAGTTGCTTGTTGTATGCTCTTTTAGACAAGCCACGGTCATTTCGGAACAAAGTGCTTTGGATGGATGAGACAAAAATTTAGTTACTTACTCTTAACAAAAAGCGCTTTGCATGGCGGAAGAAGAACACCGCATTCCAAGAAAAACACTTACTACCTTCTATCAAATTTGGTGGAGGTTCCATCATGCTGTGGGGCTAATTCAGGGACTGGGGCTCTTGTTAAAGTGGAGGGTCGGATGAATTCAACCCAATATCAACAAATTCTTCAGGATAATGTTCAAGCATCAGTCACAAAGTTGAAGTTATGCAGGGGTTGGATATTCCAACAAGACAATGACCATAAACACACTTCGAAATCTGAACTGATTTGCAACTGAACTGGAAAGATTTTGTATGGAGAAACGGTCAAAAATATCACCATCCAGACACTCATCAAAGACTATAGGAGGCATCTAGAGGCTGTTACATTTGCAAAAGGAGGCTCAACTAAGTATTGATGTAATATCTCTGTTGGGGTGCCCATACTTATGCACCTGTCTAATTTTGTTATGATGCATATTGCATATTTTCTGTTCATCCAGTAAACATAATGTCACTGCTGAAATACTTCTGTCTCCAAGGCATCTTATATATTACAAGCAAGTTGCTACTTTGAAAGCTCAGCCAATGATAAACAAAACTCAAAAAAAATTAAGAGGGGGTTCCCAAACTTTTTCATGACTGTATAATTTAACACAGCATACAATGACATTATAGAGGTCGATTATAGCTCAATGCCGTTTACACACGAAATAAACCTAAGTAAAAAACACTTACCATTTGTAAAAAATTAAGTTTATCCTCAGAAATCAAGTTTTCGTTCTTGAGTTGTTCAACCACACCCTCCATGACCTCCATCTTTGAACAATGCCTTCTGTGTCTTTGTTGAAAAGCCCTCTCTTTCTTCTGTAGATCCACCACAATTGACACCAACTCAGCTGTGGTTTGGGTTTCATGGCACATTTCATTTTCTTGAAGATCACTTTCAACTTGTTCAGAGATATCATCAAACGGAAACAGCTCTTCAGTATATTTAGACACAATTGGCACTGTGGAAGTAATGGGCCCTGTAATCGCTGGAGATAATACGGTCTCCGAGCTCGGCATCAAAGGTGGAAGAGGACTCACTTCAAGTAAAGGACCCGTGGAGTCGGTTTGCAAGTAAGCAACCAGTTCTGAAGAACACATCTGTGTTTCTGCAATAGTAGAATAGCAGCTTTCTGAGAATGGTTGTATTGCAACATTTTCAATAACCAATGCGCTCTCACCTGAGATATCCCGGACATCTAGTATTGTGGGCACGGTTTCAGAGCACAAGGGCATGACCAAACCAATATCCAAGTCATGTTGCATTGATGCCGATGCTATTTGTTCATCTGATAGAACTCTTATAAATTCGTTTAATGGAAGTGTATGTTGCAACTGTTGATCCTTTATAACATCCACTGGCAACAATATGGATGATAAAGCCTGAGACTGTGTGGGTGCAAGTGCAAGACCACCCAAAGATTCCACTATATGAACCAATGGTACCATGTTTACAGACCCCATAACAGGAATGGGAATATCTATGCCTTTGACCAAAGCTTCTGTCCCATTCAAGTATATCTTCCCTGCAGGAATATTTGGATTAAGGGCAATGGCCAGGGTTTCCCCTGTCAAAACATTAGGAAGACTCAATGATTCAGAAGTATTTGATTCCTGGTGAAAAGAATTACAGATATCCATTTTTATTTTCTTCAATGCTTCCTGCACTCAAGGACTCAACACATGCTTGTTAGTCTAAAAAAAATTAAAAAAAAATTGGAAAATAATTAGATACACAGATGAAGATTAGATAATACAGATAATACAAACCCTTTAGGGCAGAGACACACTGGCAGATTTATCGCCCGGCGACAAATATCTTCTTCGAATTGCCTTCCACCGGCTAATATGAAAATCGACGGCGGGAAGGCACTCGGAACACTTCATTTTCCGAAGTCGCCAGAAGTTTACTTGTGAGGCAACTTCGGATGTCTTTGGAAAACGAAGCACTCCGAGTGCCTTCCCATCAGTGATTTATATTCTAGCCAGTGGAAGGCAGTTCGGGGAGATTAGTCGCCCTGAAGAAGAGGAGTTTTGTCACCAGGCGATTAATCTCCCCGAATCTGCCAGTGTGTGTCTGCCCTTACTGTCCTAGTAAAGCTGCCATTATCTGTAAAACAGACAACATAGGGATTACGTCCAACTATTAATCCATAAAGAGTTATCTGTAGCACCTGCTATAAACGCATCATCAGTGCATATACCCATGTTTCTATAGTCCTAGATTTTGAAAAAACCAAATGTATGTTTATTACAGAATATGGTCTTGCACACATACCAAAACAGAAAAAACACCGGCTGAAATGACATCGGTCTTCAAGACACGAATCTGTGATGAAAACAAGAATGATTATTTGAAGTGTACAAATATTGATGTTTAACAGGAATAAAAATCTTTTAGTTCAAGCCATTGCTCGTGACAAACATATTTCAACAACAGCTTTTAATTGCAAATGCAGTCACTCAGCTCTAATCAGGGCAAATCAAATTCCTGTAGCAACAAACCTTTGGGACCAGACACTTAAATCTAGTCCTGGGTTTCAGGGTCAAGAAAGACGAGTCATCACTGGACTGTAGCTTATTACAGAGCACCTGATGTCAGTGAACATTAAAAGGAACTGTAAGACTAAAAATATTTTTTTATTAAAAAATCCATTCTACCCTGCATTAATAATAGATCTACTCTGCACAAAGTTTAGTACAGGTATGGCATCCGTTATCTGGAAATCAGTCATCCAGAAAGCTCAGAATAACAGAATGGCCATCTCTGATAGACTCCATTTTATCTAAATAAGCCACATTTTTATAAATGATTTATTTTTTTCAAGTATAAAAATAAAACCTTACCTTGTACTTGATCCAAACTAAGATATAATTAATCCGTACTGGAAGTAAAACCAGTCTATTCGGTTTATTTAATGTTTAAACGATTCTCTAGTAGACTTTAGGTATAAAGATCCAAATTACGGAAAGATCCATTATCCAGAAAGCTCCAGGTCCCACGTATTCTGGATAACAGGTCCCATACCTGTATTATCAATGCTTTTATAAAAAAAAAAATACTGAGAGAAAACAATGCTTCCCGTCTACTGAAAAAAGGTGATCGGACGACTCGCTCCACACCTCCTCCTAACTCGACTTCTGCCGAAACCGGAAGTTTAAGTGATACGACTGTACGGAGGATTTCCCAGCTGCCTTGTAATAGATATCCGTCTTCGTGTAATTTAGGTACTGGGAGTGGGAGCTTGTGGGCAGCATTACTTCTGTGTAATTTATGTCTGTAAGAGCTGCAAGCAGTGAAGAGCGGCGCTGACTTTACGGGGAGTTCTGTAGTCCTAAGATTTATAGCTTATCAGAGTGCTACCCTTACTGCTCACAGCACATACAGAAATAAATCAGTCTGACGCATAATGAAAAATCCTCCGTGCAGCGGTTTTGGCAGAAGTCGGGTTATGAGGAGACGAGGAGCACAGATCCAGCAAAGTGAGTCGTCCGATCTCCATTTTTCAGTAGACAGGAAGCAGCGTTTTCTCATAGTATTTTTTTTTAATAAAGCATTGATAATAATAAACTTTATGCAGGGTAGATCTATTATTAGTGTAGGGTAGAAAGGATTTTTTTTATAGGGGAACCAAATTTTGATACAGAGGCCCACATAACACAGAAACCCCTAATATATCCATCACGGTTACCGGTTTCTTCGAAAAGTATGAATAAATGCCACTTTCTCTGCTGGAATCCAGCTGTTTAACAGTTCTTCTCTTTCTGCATCATTTGAAGTCCTGACAGGGAAGGAGGGACTAAACACTACAAATTGTAACAACTTCTCCACAGCTTACAGACATCATGCAGGAACTACATAACCCACAATGCATTGCACTGTGATGGACTGTTCCTTAGTGAAATCACTTGTGCAGGGAATTGTGAGGTTTGGAGAATGCAGCTAAGGACAGATGGCTGTTGATATAAAGTAACAGTCAGTCAGCTCAGCAAAGTAGTCAGAGAGATCAGCAGGAGAGCAGGGGACTAGGCATAGAGAACTGTCAGAAGCCATTAAAAATCATGAAAAGTCTGGAAATGTTTTAATTGATGTAGATTGCAAAGTTGCTTGAAATTATGTTTACTTTTCAAAAGGCTCAAGTTATGTTGGAGTTCCCCTTTAAAGGGATACTGTCATGGGAAAAAAAATGTTTTCAAAATGAATCAGTTAACAGTGCTGCTCCAGCAGAATTCTGCACTGAAATCCATTTCTCAAAAGAGCAAACAGATTTTTTTATATTCAATTTGAAATCTGACATGGGGCTAGACATATTGTCAATTTCCCAGCTGCCCCAAGTCATGTGACTTATAGTCTGATAAACTTCAGTCACTCTTTACTGCTGTACTGCAAGTTGGAGTGATATCACCCCCTCCCTCCCCCCCCCCCCCAGCAGCCAAACAAAAGAACAATGGGAAGGTAACCAGATAGCAGCTCCCTAACACAAGATAACAACTGCCTGGTAGATCTAAGAACAACGCTCAATAGTAAAAACCCATGTCCCACTGAGACACATTCAGTTACATTGAGAAGGAAAAACAGCAGCCTGCCAGAAAGCATTTCTCTCCTAAAGTGCAGGCACAAGTCACATGACTGGGGGCTGCTGGGAAATTGACAATATGTTTAGCCCCATGTCAGATTTCAAAATTGTATATAAAAAAAATCTGTTTGCTCTTTTAAGAAATGGATTTCAGGGCAGAATTCTGCTGGAGCAGCACTATTAACTGATGCGTTTTGAAAAAATCATGTTTTCCCGATGACAGGATCCCTTTAATATAAAAATGTGTTTGTTCCTTTAAACATTGCCAGGCTGCCTCACATCAGCCAGAAGTGTAGCACACACAATGTAGAAGGAAGATCTCATGCTTCCAATGGCAGCTCTGGTATGGGAGTCTGTGATTTCTCTCCTCTAATATTGTCAATATCCAACTCGTGTTCCCCCCAATGATCATTGCAGCACAAATCTCCACACACTCGAAAGCAGTAACTGAACCATAAGGTAGACATCAGCGCTCAATAGAACATGCTTCCGTTGTAAAGAATCAGCAACACCTTTTATAGAACCCAAAACCAGCAGACTTACCTAAGTAACTTTAAAAGTGTTGCTTTGTCCTGATCCCCAGTAAGAGCAAAGAAGATTATTCAAATGGCCGCATTCTTATACAACAGCTATATTCTTCTTTCCTTACAATCTGCACGCCACCATCAGCCACTTCCTAGTTCTCGCGTCCAAACATCCTGTTTTCGTGAGGTCACTTCCGGAAGTGATGTCACTCGCCTGCGCAAGCTGCGTCTTCATCATTTTTTTCCCCGCTTTTCAATAAATCGGTTCTGCTCATGTTGCGTTGTTACGTAGGCGTGCATACAGCAGGAGGCACGGGTTTGGGGTCTGTTATTCCTATCCCTGCATAGAGCGAGGGTACAGGGAACGTGCCCCTATAGGGGAGGTGAGTGGCTGGACCAATCACACGTTGTAGAACATTAGTATACGATCTGAGTAGACATGACAGCCAATAAGATGCTTGCTTTTAACAGGTGACCAGTAATGGCTGCCTGGTGATTAAATCTGTAGAATGCTATAAATCTGTTATTACCTAACCCTAAAGGTTTTTTTTTTTAATTAGTGATAATGATGAATTTCTCCTGCTCTGTGTGGGCAAAACAATTTTCTATTATAACAGGATAAAACGATCCCTCCCAACATGTTGGAAACAGAAAAGGGACGAAAAGATTTGCCGCGAGTAGCAGGGTGAATTTTTTGACCGCTCCCCTAATTACCATGTCCATTTTACAAAATTTGGCAGTTTATGAAAGTTTGAACATATTTCTGTGGGGTTTTTTTTCAGTTATTAGTTTTGCTAATGAAGGTGAATTGCCCTTTAAGTTGTGTAAGTTCTTAACCTATGATTAATTAAAATGAATCAGTTAATAGTGCTGCTCCAGCAAAATTCTGCACTGAAATCCATTTCTCAAAAGAGAGAATTTTGAAATCTGAAATGGGGCTAGACATATTGTCAATTCCCCAGCTGCCCCAAGTCATGTGACTTGCGCTCTGATAAACTTCAATCACTCTTTACTGCTGTACTGCAAGTTGAAGTGATATCACCCCCTCCCTTTTCACCCACAGCAGCCAAACAAAAGAACAATGGGAAGGTAACCAGATAACAGCATACCTCCCAACTGTCCCTTTTTCGGAGGGACAGTCCCTCTTTTGACAGCTCAACCCACAGTCCCTCATTTGTACTGGAAAGTCCCTCTTTTCTCTGCACTGAACAGACAGAAAAAGAAACAAAGTTTCTCACTTAATTGGCTTTTAGCAGAGAGCCCAGAACAGCCACAGGTGCAAATAAGATACTTTGTAACAATTGTGAGACACAAAAACATAGTTTAGACAAGGAGAAATATTTTCAAACTTTCATAACCTGCCAAATTTTGTAGAACAAATTAGGGGGTGTGGCCACAGAAAGGGGTGTGGTCAAAAAATTGCTGTGCTACGTGCGGGAAAATATAAATATAAAAGGCAGGGGCACACAGATACACAGAACTCTCCTGAATTTCAGAAAACAGACCCACCACTACATTAGTAGTGTCTGCCAATATAGCAGCCTCCAGACACGTTGAAAGTAGTTCAGGAACATGAATGACCAGTGGTGTAACTAGTACTGGGCCCCACAACAAATTATTTTTCAGGCCCCCAAAATGTCTAGAGGTTGACTTGTTTTACTAATATTTATTGAAATTGTATATGAATTAGGGCCTCATGGGCCCCCTATACCTCCTGGGCCCCACTGCAGCCACAGGGTCTACTTTCTCTATAGTTACACCCCTGTGAGCTCATACTGCCCAACAGCCCCACTTTTTAAATCACTGCCCACATTCCCAGATCACTGCCCACATTCCCAGATCACTGCATAACTGTTCCTCAACACTGTTTAAAAGTTCAGCTTTTCAGCTTGGGACCTGTTATCCAGAATGCTTGGAACCCGGGGCTTTCTGGATAATGGATCGTTTCATAATTTGGATCTTCATTCCTTAAAGCGGACCTGTCACCCAAACATAAAAAGCTGTATAATAAAAGTCCTTTTCAAATTAAACATGAAATCCAATTTCTATTTTTTATTAAAGCATTCATAGCTGGTGTAAAATCTCAGCTGTCAATCAAATATTGCCTGCCCTCCTCTATGCCTTTCCATTCAGCACTTACTAGATGTCACTGCTCTCCCCACATTCCCCCTGTCTTTACCATTTAATTGTACATGGGGATGGACATCAGGTCCCCCATTCTGGTGCACAAACACAATTTTGAGATGACGCAAGGCTTGTCTTAATAACAGTGTCCACAAAATGGTGCCTTCCAGCTTGCTATAATTATGAATTCCCAGACCGAAGGAAACAAGATTTATATAATTCATATAGTGTAATTACAGTTTATTTTGCTTGACAAACGTGATAAAATTTGGAATAATGTTTTTGGGGTGACGGGTCCCCTATGTGTACTCGAAAATCATGTAAACATTAAATAAATCAATAAGCTGGTTTTGCTTCCAATAAGGATTAATTATATCTTAGTTGCGATCAAGTACAAAGTACTGTTTTATTATTACAGAGAAAAAGGAAATCATTTTAAAAAAAAATGTCTATTATTTTGATAAAATAGGAGTCTATGGGAGACAGCCTTTCCGTAATTTGGGAGGTTTCTGGATATTGGATCCCATACCTGTACCCTGCAGGCCATTTCTCCACAGTTTTGCGTGAAGAGTCCGTGATGTCATGACCAGAGCGCTTAGAAGCAGTGATGCAGTGCGGAAGCCACTTGAGGGAGTGGTGATCAAAGGCGGAGCATGCAATCGGTACTCAAGTATAAGTTAAAGCAAGTGAAATTGAACAAAAGCTTTTGTGAGACCTCCCCCACACAACACAGTGCAGATCAGATGTTGGCATTTTGTCTGCTCTGGGGCCGATTTATCAAGGGTCGAATTGAATCCTTTTTTTATGTCCAAAACTGTCAAATTCGACTAGGGAACTGTTAAAATTCGATTAGAGTTTTTAAAAAAATTCTAATTTGATTTTGGATATTTATCATACACTGGCCCTTTAAGAACTTTAATTTGCCTATTCACCATCTAAAACCTGCTGAATTGCTGTTTTAGCTTATGAGGAGGTCCTGGGATCAATTTGGAGTTGTTTACAGCCTTCCTGAAATAACTTGAATCGAGTTTGAAAAAACCCAAATTCGATTCGCCTTTTCAGGTCGGTCCTATTCACCCGACTTTGAAAAATTAAATTTTTTAAATAATATTTGATTAGTCCAAATTTCGAGTTCATGGAAGTTTATGAACTATGAAAATCGACCCTTGATAAAATCTGCCTCCCAGTGTGAAATAGGCCAATAAGGCATCAACACAAGTTGCTATAAGGGTCCTCTAGTGTTGCTTTTGCATTTGTGAGGAACTTCATTGGAGGAATGAATAAACCATATGTAAACATTTAAAATTAGTAAATGTACAATTGATGAAGGTGCTATTCTAAGCACTTTTGTATTTTACATTCTTTTGTTTTTTAATTCCAATGCATGTACTGTTAGTATAAATGATTCTTGTTACAAGAGCGCTGCCTTCTGGTCAATTTCTGACCACCAAGTAGTCAAGGAAGTTGTCAGGAGAGAGAGAGATGATGTTCTTTTACTTATGAAAGATTTGAAAAAGGTTTTTATTTTTATTTCCCAAGCAGAAGAACATCAGAGCAGCCTTTTTCACCTGATGGCTTCCTTGACTACTTGTTGGTTAGAATAGTTGAAAACTGACCAGCAGGTGGCGCTGTTGTAACAAAATTAATTCATTACAGTATATGTATCCCTTAAAGGAATTGTTCAGTATAAAAATAAAAACTGGGTAAATGGGCTGTGCAAAATAAAAAAAAAATTGTGATTTTTGCATTCAGAGTTTAGTAAATAACCCCCATAGAGTTATTTCCACATGAAGTATGTCTTAACAGTAAGTCAGTGGACAAAGTCCCTCCTATTGATTATAACGGAAATTGCCTTGTGCCGCTGGCACAGGTAGTAGCTGGGAATACTTAGCTATTGATGGTCACCAGGTTGCTGGTATCTCTAAATGGCGTTTTTTAGCAATTTACATAATAACCAATTATGTGTGATGTTATTTTTTTCACATGACAAATTTGTGTATTGTGTACCCAAAGTACTTTGTATTGCCATGACATGAAGTTACGTGTTAAGAATGAACACTTTTTAGGCAGATGTGACTACTCGGGGAGATTAGTCGCCCAGCAACCAATTGCCTCTTCTTCGACTAATCTCCGCTAAATGTCTTCCCACCGGCTAGAATGTAAATTGCTGGCGGGATGGCACTCAAATCGCTTCATTTTTCCTTTGTCGCCATTCTAGCCAGCAGGAAGGCATTATGGGGAGATTAGTCGCACAAAGAAGAGGCAATTTGTCACTGGGCAACTAATTTCCCAAAGTAGCCACATCTGCCACCACCCTGAGAGAGAGTCAGAAGCTCCATATAAAATAAAACAATCTCAGTTCTCCAGCATTGTGTGCATCTTCCCAGGCACACTTTCAACAGTCATTTTTCCACTGGACTTCTAGGATCAGGGCACACAGGCAGATTCAGGGAGATTAGTCGCCCAGTGACAAATCTCCTCTTCTTCGGGGCAACTCATCTCCCCGAACTGCGTGATGGCACTTGGCACAATTCATTTTCCGAAGGTTCCTCGTGAGGTGATTTCGGAAAACGAATCTAGCCGGGGGGCATTTACATTTTAGTCGGCGGGGAGGCAGTTCGGGGAGATTAGTTGCCCGAAGAAAAGGAGATTTGTCGCCAGGTGACTAATCTCCCTGAATCTGCCTGTGTGTCCTGACCCTTACTGATTTACCTAAAATATACAGTGTCCTGTATATATATATATATATATATATATATATATATATATAAGAAGAGGCGATTTGTCACTGGGCAACTAATCTCAGAAAAATACATTACCATCTTTTGTCACGTTTAAGTTCTAAATATTCCATTTCTAATCAAGTTAGGTGAAAGTATGGCGCTAGATGTCCAGGGAAAATGGGTCAGTAACAAAGCTGAACTGTCCTTCAATATTTTTCTTAATCATTTTGAAAGTCTCATGAAAACTAGTGAAGACCTCCGATCTGCCACAGAAGGAACACTTAAGTTGGCCATAGACGCACAGATAATATCGTTTTCTTACGAAACAAATTTTCGTCCGTTATTCGTTGCGTGTATGGTGGAAAAAGAGCCGACAGCAGTCGGCAGAAGACTTGGATATCGGTCGGCTTGTTGATCGGGCTGGATGGAAGATTATCATCGGGTGCCTTTGAAGGGATCCAAACATCGGCCATTGTTAGTGCTGAATTGTCAGATAAAGGTAGAATTCTATTGTTTCTTCCCCTATATCTACCTGTATATCGGACGATTCAGCTCTACACGTGTGTATTGAAACAAACGATCTTTCTTGGAAAGATCTTTTCCAAGAAAGATCGTAATTGTTACGTCTATGGCCACCATTAAGGCCCTAAAATGACAAGACGGGGATTACAATGTACCAGGCATTAGTGTTTGAATTGATGTTTTACTCAAAGTGAAAAGGATTTAAACCCATCTGTATGACTTGTTTTAATAAAATCTTTCATCACTTTAATTGCAGGCACTTTTGCCTCATAACATAACCCATTCCGGACTATAAATGTATCTTTGTATCCATGTTGTGTTACCTAATCACACACATCCTCGGCCTCAAAATATTTTACATTTTAATGGAGTTTTTATTACACAGTGAACGTGTCCAGGTGTGGATCATAAAACTAGTGGTGGCACCTTACTCTAGGTGTGGCTCATGTTATTTTTACTACCAGTAAATGGTATTAAATGTACAAATTATAGCCTTTTAAACAATATCAACAGTATCATTAATCTTGATATTTTCAGGTAAAGCATCATTTAATTACAGTCATATGAAAAAGTTTGGGAACCCCTCTCTGCATGCAAATTAATTTACTCCACTTACAACAAAAAACAAAACCGTGGTATGTCTTTCATTTCCCATGAACATCTGAGTACTGGGGTGTTTTCTGAACAATGACTTTTAGTGAAGCAGTATTCAGTAATTAAATCAAATGTCAAAAACTGGCTGTGCAAAAATTTGGGTACCCTTGTAATTTTGCTAATTTGAATGCATGTAACTGCTCAATACTGATTACTGGCAGCACCAAATTGGTTGGATTAGCTCGTTAAGCCTTGAACTTCCTAGGCAGGTGTGTCCAATCATGAGAAAAGGTATTTAAGGTGCCAAATTGCAAGTTGTGCTTCTGTGTGACTCATCCCTGAAGAGTGACAACATGGGATCCTCAAAGCAAGATCAAAAGATCTGAAAACAAAGATTTTTCAGTATCATGGTTTATGGGAAAGCTACAAAAAGCTATCTCAGTGGTTAAAGTTTCAACTGTAAGGAATGGAATCAGGAAATGGAAGGCCGCAGGCACAGTTGCTGTAAAAACCCAGGTCTGGCAGGCCAAGAAAAATACAGGAGCTGCATATGGGAGGATTGTGAGAATGGTTACAGACAACCCAAAGATCACCTCCAAAGACCTGCAAGAACTTCTTGCTGCAGATGGTGTATATTTACATTGTTCTACAATTCAGCGCAATTTGCACAAAGAACATCTGGATGGCAGGGTGATGAGAAATATGCGCTTTCTGCACTCATGCACAGGGCCAGATTGACATAGGGGGCGCCCGTAGGCCCATTGCAGTTCGTCACCGTGCCCCCCCCTTTATTCATGCAAATTTTCATAATCGGGACCTGAGCAATGTGGATTGGGCATGGGAAATTTACAAAATTATTGTATCTTCTGCACATCCCCAGTGTTTTTGAACCAATGTGGGTGTGGTTGGGCAGCATGCTGCCCCCCTAAAATCCTGCCGCCCTAGGCCCGGGCCTTGGTGGCCTTTAAACAAATACGGGCCTGCTGATGCCACAAACAGAGTTGCTTGTTGAATGCAAAAGCTCATTTACACAAGCAACAGTCATTTTGGAACAAAGTGCTTTGGACTGATGAGACAAAAATTGTTATTTGGTCATAACAAAAAGCGCTTTGCATGGTGGAAGAAGAACATCGCATTCCAAGAAAAATACCTGCTACCTACTGTCAGATTTGGTGGAGGTTCCATCATGCTGTGGGGCTAGTTTAGGGACTGGATGTTGACAATATTCCATTTTTAAATATACATATAACATTACAAGTCTGAATATGGGTAATTGATTTGTTTGTGAAACTTACAGATATACAGAAATATCATCTAACATATCTAATACAGAAATAATTTACTGAGACATGACAGTTTCCATCCACTGAGGGTTACCAAAGGAGTCCGTTCATGAGTGAGAAGGATAAACTTCCTGAATGAGTTTTGAATTGCACACGGTATCCTGACTAAGGGCTCTTACAGACGAGCGTTTTTACCTGCGCTCCCCTGCGTTCAGTTTTTCTGCGTTCAGCCGCAGGGGAGCGCAGGAATAGACGCATTCCATTTTTTCCAATGGGGCTGTACTCACACAGGCGCGTGTAGGTGCCGAACGCGGGAAAAATGCAGCATGTTGCGTCTCAACCTGCGTTCGACACCTACACGCGCCTGTGTGAGTACAGCCCCATTGGAAAAAATGTAATGCGTCTATTCCTGCGCTCCCCTGTGGCTGAACGCAGAAAAACTGAACGCAGGGGAGCGCAGGTAAAAACGCTCGTCTGTAAGAGCCCTAATGGATAAATGCCCACTGCAATGTTAATGGTGTATTGGGGATTATGATAAATGAGTTAATCTCCCCTTTAGAACATAAGTGAGTGCATACTATTTGCTTACTTTTGGATCCTGTGACATTTGCATTATAGCTAAGGATTTGAACCAGTACCACTGTGATAGTGTAGAGCTGTGTATTCCTGTAGTACCATAAGCAATGCATAGCTACAAGTAACTTATAGAGATGCCAAAAGATGGTCAAATTTACACAGATTTAGTTATTTTGGCAGATTTTATCTATACAGCCCAACTGGTTTAGCATCATGAGTGACTTAATCAAGGGTAACACATCTGTGATGGTAAAATGGAATGAGGCATAAAAAAAACTTTTTTAAGCATTCAAAATAGCTTGGCGTGAACTACCAATATTGATCATTCTGAATGTAATAATTATGGCTTCAGTAAGACATTTCGGGTTAGATGCAATTCAACGAGAAACATTTATTGCATGGTTTATCACAAGTTTCTGGGGAATTTCAGATTATAAATAGAAGACACGTTTTTTTTTTTTCAAATTAAATCGGGTAATTTTTGCTAGCAACCAGAAAGTAGTTACATTCCAAGCCTGACAATTCCATAATTACAGATACTTCAAAAAAATAACAACACTAATTGCAAGGTTCTGTAATACCCTGCCTGGAGTTGATCCGGGGACCTGGTGTCTACATTACCACTGCTCTATGCTCTATGCAAGCAGACAACTCAGACCCTGGTTTACTCCTATGGCTAGTCTTGGTAATTGCTAGTAAGCATGGCTTGTTTCACCTGTTGCCTATCTGGCCGCAGGTGATTTTTGTAAAACATTTGACTGGCTAGAAACCCCCTTATTCTGCTCTAAATCATTGCCCAGCATAGGTCTATGTTCCATAGTTCCTGGGTGCGATATATATTGTCTGATCCTGTTATTGACCACTGCCTGACCTTGACCTTTCCAATCTGCTGCCTGAACTGACCCCTGCCTGTGTTTGACTATTCATCGGATTCTAATTCGGTACGGAGCTTCTGATCTGTGTATGACCCTGGCCTGTGACCTTGACTACACTTCTTCTTCCTGAATTCGTAAGGTACTGTCCGTTTGGTTTTGACCCGGTCTGTCCCCTGACCAGTGTCAGACTGGCCCACTGGTAAACCAGGAAAACTCCCGATGGGCCCAGGTGTCAGCGGGCCCCCTTCCTTCTAAACATTTGGCCTATTTCATGGTCATTTCCTATTTCTTTATAGGAAAAAAATACTTAATAATGGAAGAATAGATTATAGTAAGTAGATATAAAAGACTAGGAGAATAAAAAGGTTGAGTTAGGAGAATTGGAATAATAATTTGGAACGTGGACCCTCAGTCTTAGGTTTTCTAATGGACCCATGCTCTAAGGTTTTCTCGTGGGCCTCTGGCATCCAAGTCCGACATTGCCCCTGACCTCGCTCCTTGTTCTCCATTCAAGTTATACGTTACGGTTCCCTAGCCTGCCCAGAGCTGCCCCCTTGGTCCTCTTGCATTAAGTCCTGGCGGCATCCACATAGCAGAGGGTTCCTCCGGAAGCCAAAGAGGGCTGCTATAGGCAGATGTGTGAGCCATGACCCGGACTTTGGGGTTTACTCTGGGTTGTGGGATACCATATGTTACAGGTTCCTTAAAATTGCAGCCTGTCTGTACTAGAATTTTATAATGAACTAGCACTTTACGATGTATTTTCTAATTGCTGGATTCTCTGTAAAACTCTGTAAAAACTGTCAGCGACAGGCAAACTACCAGCTCCACCTAATGATTTACAGTTCACTACTCCACCTAGCAAATACAATAAAAAATTAATCTTGATTATTGTTGCCAGCCCACTTATTGAAACAATAGCTCTAATTAAATACTGCAAGCTTTATCAGCAATTAATTTAGCTGCATAGGAAATGACTCTGGGAGGGTTCTGTAGGTGTATTTGTTACTGATTATCTAATCCAGAGGATTAAATAACTCAAAATCTACAGGGAAGTACACACACTCAACAAAATATCTTTACCAAAGAAAAACAGTGTCTTACCTTTGCCAGCAAGAAGAAGTGCAGTTGCACAGTTTTTGCCACCCTGTGCCACAATCATAACATTATGCCAAGGCATAGCCATTTCTGTATTCCACCCAGCAGACTTTAATTTAGCAAAGGGTAGATGAAACAATAAAAACCAATCTGAAATCGAATAATAAAACAACATGGTTCCAAGATGTAACAGGTTACACAATTACGGAATTGCTCTAATTGACTAATTTGTCTAATTTCTTATTATCAAAAAATCCAGCATTGTTTATCAAATTGACGGCAAATAATTAGTATTTTGTCTGAATGGCTATGGGGCAGATTTATCAAAGGTTGAAGTGAAAATTCGAGCTAAGTTTTGTGTACTTCGCCTAGGGAATAGTCCCTTCGATTCGAATTTGAAAAAAAATCGAATATCGAAACTTATCATGTACTGTCTCTTTAAAAATTCAACTTCAACCATTAGCCTTTCACCATCTAAAACCTGCCGAATTGCTGTTTTTGCCTATGGGGGACCTCCTAGAACCTATTTGGAGTCCATTGGTGGACTTTTTTGGGAAAAACTTTGAATCAAATTTGATCGATTCCGTTGTTATTGTTTCGTAAGATTCGAACAGCCTATTCACCCGAAAAAACAATAGGTTTTTTAATAAATTTGGGTTGGTCTTTTTTAATCTGAATCTCAACGTTTTTTTTAATTCGAAATTCGACCCTTGATAAATCTGCCTCTATGTGAGTGTATTATAAGTAGTCCGAGCAGTGTCTCAGAGAGTAGTGTCTGAGGTCCAACCTTCATCCAGGAATATATATATATATATATATATATATACATACCATCGGGTTACACTTCCTCCACCCTAAAGTATACATATACTTTATATATACATGAAATATATTGCTTAGTTCACAATAATCCAGTTTTGAGGAGCAAGGTCTAGAGTTAATAAATAATAACAATTGGGGTGAATAAGAACCAATTCTTTTTGGAAAATGTTTTAATGTAACATAGCCATATTGACACAGTGTATACTATGTGCTGAACTGAAAGAAGTCTTCTAGAATTGTATTCATAGGTATTTAATTATACCTCTTCAATAATCAGAATACAATACTACGAGGTACTGCTAGGCTTCTGTCTCCAAAGTAACCTATATAATACCAAAATAACTCAAAATGGTGCATCATGCAAACAGTTGCAGAATGCATCAGTCACCATTGTGTGGGCAAAGAAAAGTAACCCCCCGCCCCTGCCATTTTTGAATCTTTGGTCTATTGCTGTAAGGATGCACAGATAGGAGCCTATGTGCTGAATAACTTCAAGGTGTATATTTAACAAAAATGTGCACAGACCTTTGCAAAAAGATTTAAATGGCAGCAAAAACAAGTCCAGGTACAGAAATTAAATGGCAGCAAAAACAAGTCCAGGTACAGGATTTAAATGGCAGCAAAAACAGTTGAGGGACAGTCCAAACGTTGAGACAGGCAGAGTTCATACAAGGTCAAAAACAGGCTGAGGTCAATACCGGGAGATCCAAAAATCAGGAGTAACAGGGAGCAAATAAGAAACAGAGTAGGGAAACAAGGCAGAAACAATACAAGATTTACCAGATTCAAGATTTCAGGAACAGGATCAAGAACATGATCAGGATATCACAGGGCCAGTGGCGTAACTACCGGGGGTGCAATTGGGCCAGGGCCCGCACCCCCTTAGGGCCCCCCGGCAGCTCGCGCGCCACATATTCCAGCCAGTTCCGGGCGTACGGAGGGGGCAGGGGGGCCCGGCTGCCCGTCCCCTCTAGTTACGTTGCTGCACAGGGCTTGGAGTCAGCAGTAGGGCCAATAATCCAGCACAGGGTGTTGGGGAATTAGGTTTAAGTAGCCCAGAAATGAGCAATTGCCCTCATCTTGATAGACAGTGTGTACTTGCAGAAACTGACATGAGGCATCAAAACAAAAGACATCCTGTCAAAATTAGGGTGCCACCACACTTCATCCTGTGGCTCAAGCTAGAGAAGCAGTGCCTTTAACATAACAGGTCTGTGGTTTTAATCCAGGGAGTTCCTCACAATTGCAGTCTTACTCTTTTGTGCAATGGGATACAAGACTGGTTGAACAAGAGTTCAAATGATGATCACACTTCCCGGGAGAACTCATTGATTTTTTTTGTGAAAAATGGCACATAACAGTAAAATTATTCATTCGACACATTGAAAGAGGCATTTCCCAGAAACCACTTTTCCACACTATGAATGACTTGATATTCAGTTTTCTGTTTTAGTACTCTGCAAGCTTTGCAGAACCAGGCTGCCCAGTCACCAGATAATATTACACGGTGCTGATGTCTCCAATTAAAATACTTCCTGTATCTGTCGTCATCCTTGTCCAGTTGCAGAAGAAAATCAGCAAGTTCCTTAGCACTTGAAAAATCATCTACGTGAATAAAGGCGTCCCCAGGAATGAATCGTTCATAGTTCTTACGAGAGGTGCCTAAAACAACTGGCACACTCCAGGTACCAAATGCATTCGACCATATTTTCTCCGTGATATAGTCCTTATATATGGAGTTCTCAAAAGCCAGGTAAAACTTGTACTCGGAAATAGTGTTGTTGAAATCTTTTTTGTTCAGTTCCAGATGATTCGTCCCATAGATATCGACTGAAATATGCTTTTTAAGTTCTTCATAATACTTGACTCGCGGGGCACCTGGGTACCACTTACTGACTACCCAGGCCACTAACTTAGACTTGAGTGGAATGGTAACATTCTGTGGTTCCTTCGCTGCTTCAATACGGCCATATGGTATGTAGATATCCGAATCTTGGCGGAACGTCATAGTCAGGTTAAACAGATTATCCAGGAAATGCAAATTCTGTATAATTAATGGAGGTTCAAGGTTGAACCACACCCATCGCTGGTAATGAGGCCTTGGTGTTTGAGGCAATGTGTCTTTGTTGTACATGGTATCAAAATGATGTATGATGACAGCATCAGAAACATTATAGAGCTCCCTATCCGCTGTTAGCTTGCAGCCAGATATTCCATAATCTGTGCCACAGATATCAAGTGGAAACCTTTGTCCAAATGGATAAACCCAAACTAGAATAACTAATTCTGTCTCCTTTTTCTCTGTAAGAATTTTTGTGTCTAGATTTTTATTCTTGATGGTCTCGGTTTCCTGGCAGGGTAAGTAGACTGGTATTATGACTGATCTTTTCCAAGTAAAGGATAAAAGGACAATAAATAGGAAAAGGGGTAGGATCCATTTCACATTTTTCTGTATGAATTGTCTCAACGCCATGTTTATACTGGAAAAAAGATCATGAGAAGATGAAGAATTAGTTCAAAACAAACAAAAATAAATATTTAGGGACAGATTTATTAAGGGTGGAATTGAAAAATCGCATTTTGAGTTTATTTTAGTCTAATTCGACTAGGGAATAGTACAAATTTGGATTTTAAAAAAAATCTAAATTCTAATTTTGAAATTTAGCATGTACCGTCCCTTTAAGAATTCAAATTCGACTATTTGTCATCTAAAACCTGCCGAATTGGTGTTTTAGCCTATGGGGGACCTCCTACAATCAATTTGGAATCATTTGGTGGACTTTTGAAAAACCTCAAATCGAATTTGCAGCTCGATCCTATTCATCCGTTTTTTAAAATTTCTGTCTTTTTTTTTTTATTGGTAATTTTTTTTCAAATTTCGAGTTTCCCATAAACTCGAAATTCGACCCTTGATAAATCTGCCCCTTAGTGTAAAAAAAAGTCAATACAGTGTTCATATGGTATGTGAACATTAATTAATATATTCCCAAGGATAGCTGTCACCAAAAAAACATGCAACACATATCAAAATTGAACTTATTTCATGGCATTTGTGTTTTTGTGATTTACCTTTAGAAATGTTTAAAGGGGTATTTATTAAAACTTGTTTATTTCTCAATTTTATTTAAAAAAAATCAACCAAATTCTCAACCACAAATAGCCTGAATTTACTAAAAAAAACATACCAAAAAACAGACACGTGGGAAAAGTCACAACAAAATCGTGTGGTAATTAAAATTGTGCAACTTTTCCGAATTGTCGCTTGAAAACCATGACTTTTTTGCACAAAAATCAACGTCAAAATGACTGAAAACCTCAAAGGCAGGAAACATCTTCCAGTTATTAGGGGGACATCTGCCATTGACTTATGCATGACTTCTGCAGGTTTTAGCTGGAGTATTTTTTGGATTTGATTTAAATCAAATTCGATTCGAGTTTTTAAAATTCGATTTTTTTTTCTTTGAAAAAAACTTGAATGTCTGGAACACAACTCCAAATTAATCTCAAGACGTCTTCCATAGGCTAAAACAGCAATTTGGCAGGTTTAAAGTGGGCAATAGTGGAATTCTCATTTTTAAAGGGCCAGTGTATGATAAATTTAGAAAATCTAATTAGAATTTTAAAAAAAACTCGAATTGAATTTTAACAATTCCCTAGTTGAATTTGAAGGTTTTGGCCATAAAAAATTAAAATTTTCAATTCGACCCTTGATAAATCTGCCCCTAAGGGGCAGATTTACCAAGGGTCGAATATCGAGGGTCAATAACCCTCGATATTCGACTAGGAATTGAAATCCTTCGACTTCGAATATCGAAGTCGAAGGATTTAGTGCAGAAAATTCGATTGAACGATCAAAGGATTATTAATTCGATCGAACGATTAAATCCTTTGAATCGAACGATTAGAAGGATTTTAATCCAACGATTGAAGGAATATCCTTCGATCAAAAAACTTAGGCAAGCCTATGGGGACCTTCCCCATAGGCTAACATTGACTTCGGTAGCTTTTATCTGCCGAACTAGGGGTCGAAATTTTTTTTAAAGAGACAGTACTTCGACTATCGAATGGTCGAATAGTCGAACGATTTTTAGTTCGAATCCTTCGATTCGTAGTCGAAGGTCGAAGTAGCCCGTTCGATGGTCGAAGTAGCCCAAAAAACACTTCGAAATTCGAAGTTTTTTTAGTTCGAATCCTTCACTCGAATTTAGTGAATCGGCCCCTATGTGTTTTTTTGTTTTTTTTAACCCATGTTTTTATTTTACTTTCCATAACAATATAAAATAAACATTCATAAAGGAGTTTGGAGGTACATAAAATAAATTCCGTTATCAATACAGTCTTAGCAGTCAATAATAAATCAAAGAAGATTACTACTGCGTAACAAATTAGTCCGGCAATAAGTTATGTTGTAAATTCTTATTAAAAGGTACAGTTCGTACTAACCAGCCTTGTATTGTGACATTTGTATTCTATGTATACAGTATATTGTGAGTTTAAGCTCTAAGAGCAGCACAGGGCATGTGCAGTGAATCAGCAGAAAAGAAGATAGGGAGCTACTGGGGCATCTTTGGATTCACAGATCTTCACTGCTAAAGGACTGTGGTTGCCTTGGGCTGGTATTTAAACCATACTGTGCAGTATTTCTACCCTACTTTTTTTGTTTAGCTTTGGTTATCCTTTAAAAGGCGCACCATTTAAATTTGCCTTTACCAGGTTTTAAGGGAAAGTATTGCAACAGAAGCAAAATCTGCTCCGAGTCTTATAACAGTCAGACATTTACATTATTACATACACAGCAACATCCATCTACTGATCTATATACATATACATACGTTGCAGTAAATGACAACAATTAGCCTGTAACTTTTCAGATAATGTTTAAAACTCTCTCTTCCCTACCTTTCTTCACTGAAGATGATCCGTGATCTGTGGCATTACATCTTGGTGTCTTGGTTTTATTAGTACTTATGTAACACGATAGACTCGTTTATACAGGCTGTGATTCATTTGACAAACATCTCCCTACCTTCTAGATCATAGAACTACAGATGTAGCAGACATGACTTGCATAAGGTTTCTCACTTCATTGAAACATATGATAACAGGGTCAGTACACCATAAACGAAAAATAGTCGATAAAGATATATGTTTGTAGATAATATGTGTCTCTATATACTATAAATCAAATCTTTTCAGCAACAGTGTAATTTTAAATTAGAAAGGGTTTCTTTCTATATGTCTACACAGAACCATGAAGGACAATCAAACCCTAAGGGGCAGATTTACTAAGGGTCGAATTTCGAAGTACAAAAAACTACGAAATTCGACCATTTTTTATTTTTTTTCAACAAATTTGGCAATCCTGCGGTCAAATAAAAACTATTCGAGCGATTTTCAACAATCGATCGAAGGGTTTCTATTCGACCGCAGGATTCGAAAAAACTTTGAATTCAATATTTTTTAATTCGATGGTCGAATTTCGAAGTTTTTTGTACTTCAAAATTCGACCCTTAGTAAAAAACGTAGAAAAGGGCTGTGGAAAGTCCCCATAGGCTAACATTGCACTTTGGTAGCTTTAATTTGGCGAAGTATGAAGTCAAAGGTTTTTTTTAAAGAGACAGTACTTTCGATTATCGAATGGTCGAATAGTCAAGCGATTTTACTTTGAATCGTTCGAATCGAAGTCGAATATAGCCTATTCGATGGTTGAAGTACCCAAAAATTTACTTCGAAATTCAAACTTTTTGACATTCGAACCATTCACTCGAGCCCCTAATTGTCAGCATTTCTAAATAAAAACCATTATACAGGTATGCACTTTATCTACTGTGCAATATGGGTGTACAGTTTATACATAGCATGGTACATCATCCTTTAGCATCCTAAGAAGTTGGTTGATACATGATTACACTAAGGGGCAGATTTATCAAGGATCAAATTGAGAATTCAAATTTCGAGTTTATTTTAGTGTAATTCGACTAGGGAATAGTCCAAATTCGATTTGAGTTTAAAAAAAATTAAATTCGAATTTCGAGAATTCAAATTCGACTATTTGCAATCTAAAACCTGCAGAATTGCTGTTTTAGCCTAAGGGGGACCTCCTAGAACCTATCTAGAGTTAATTGGTGGACTTTGAAAAATCAAAGTTTTTTTTTTGGAAAAACTTTGAATCGAAATTCGGTCAAATGCGATGTAACTTCGATTCGTTCAATTCATTCGACCTATTTGATTGAAAACTGACCTATTCGGACAAAAAAAAAAAACCTTTGATATTTGATAAATTTTGATTGCTATTTTTTAATTCAAATTTTCGAAGTTATGGGAGTTCAAAATTTTTATATTTAAAGAGAAAGTACATGATAAATTTCTAATTATTTTCAAATTCAAATCGAATTTGGACTATTCCAAAAGTACACAAAAATCAGCTTGAAATCAGATTGAAATCAGCTTGAAATGTTTTAAATTTGAATTTTCACTTCGCCTTTGATGAATCTTAGTCTTTTCTTCAATCCATTGCTCATTTTCTATCCTTGGCCTCTGGGTTGCTTCTTTACATCACTTGTCACAGTGTTTATATTCATTAAATGCAGATTAGATAAATTTGCCAGGTGCAGATTCGCATTTTTCCGCCGGCGTATACATCTGCGAAACTCCCGCAAAAAATTTATCGTCATCAAAAAAATTTGGACGCACTTCGGAAAAGTCGCTCGCATCAAAACTGTTGGACATCAATATTATTCTGATGCCCATTGACTTTAATGCCAGCGTCTACATTTACGCAAGCATCAGAATTTACATGGGCGGCCATATACATGGCCGGAAAATTTTTCAGCAAAGCGAAATGGGACAAATTCACCAAATTTGTTGCTCACTACTAATATTTGTGTATTGCATTGTCAGCATGTGCCTATGTATGTACAAATCTTCAAATTCAGAAAATCAGGCAAAAGCTTAAATGGGGAATATTGCCTGGTGTGCTTTCGAATGCGATCATTTTATTGGGTGCTGGAAAAAAACTAAATATAAACCGAAAAAGGATCCAGACCCATTTGGGAACTAGTGCAAATAAGTGATTTACTGAAAAAAAATCAATTTGTTGTAACTTGTGTTCTGTCCTATTATGTTCTGAGATTTAATGTTGATGCTGTTAGTGACAACAAAGATCCCAGCTCTAGCTAATTATCAACAACTGACTGCCCCACCCATAAAACCTGTGTAAGTCATTAAGTCCAATTGTTGTTGCCTGCTCCCTCACTAAAAATGCACACATACAGGAGCATTGGGCGGGTGCGGTGGGTGTATTTATGACCGAGATTTTACATTCCTGAGAATTAGAGTGGGGCGGTATTTTAAAGGGGAACTATCGCAAAAATGAAAATTTAATATTAGTTACAGCATACTGAAATAAGAAGTGTTCTAAATATAATCTATTAATAATTCTGAAATAATCAAGTTTATCTTCACTATCCCTCTCTCAGCATGTTTCTCTTCATTCTCTCTTCATGCAGCAGTTGGGGGTCAGGTGAATGATCCAATATATCTTATAGGGGGGCTCCTTTTGCCTAGAAGTTAACCAGACATCATGTCTCTCTACATGCAGGATTTGTGCAAAAGTCAGTTATTATGTTTGTACTGGAATCAGTTAAGTGAGCTCTAATGCATCTGTTAGGAAAGGAGCCCCCCTATTAGATATATTGGATCTAACTGTCCATGATTATCTGACACCCAACTGCTGCATGAAGACAGAATGAAGAGAAACAGATGCTGAGAGAGGGATAGTGAAGATAAACTTGATTATGCAGAAAATGTAATTCATTGTATTTAGAAAATGTCTTATTTCAGTATGCTGAAGCTATTAATTTTTCATTTCCCCGATAGCTCCCCTTAAAATTTAAATCATTACATAACTAAACTCATTATACTAAAACTCTACAAGAAGCAATACATGTATTGTGTGTGTGTATATATAGATAGATAGATAGATAGATAGATAGATAGATAGATAGATAGATATAGATATATATAGATATAAATAGATATATAGATATATATATATATATGGAATTAACAGTGTTTAAAATATCAACATTTCCTCTTTTGCCAAGCAGGGGTACAGTTACACAGTTACCTCCCTGTGCCACAAACATTATACATTAATATATAACTCTTATTATATTATTGATATATACTATTATTTATGAATAGAATTAATATTATGGCAGTGGACAGTCATGACATGGGCAGGGACAAATACCTGCCTTTTTCTCCCAAACTGGCCTAGGAATAACCAACTCGCTCACCATACATTTTATTTGTTGGAGTCTTTTGTCCACAGCTTTATTGCACAACAGATTATTTAACAATAGATAACACATATATCAATAACAATTATATTAACAACATTATAAACATACAATATGAACAGTGATATACCATTAACTTTTTAATCCTCTGCAAGGCCCCTGGCAATGGACCCAATTAGGTGTATGCAATCGTTAAGCCACCAGCCGCTTGTGCCTTCTAGCATGATGGGTACGCAGGACTGCATGCTACCCCCAATACAACATACCCTTCCAGAGACCACCGCTCTTAGAGAGGAACACCACCAACCAAGTTCCATTAACCAACTTGGTACTTGGTAAAAACTCCACTTAATTAACTCTCCCCATTGCCAGGGACCCGCCACCGGGCTGTGACAACGGGCTATTACCTCTCATCACCTCTTGGTTAGTCAGCCCAATACTCACCATTCCACATCAACTTATCCTGTTCCCCACTAACCCAGGCCACAATTGTGACAACTAGCACAAAGGATAATACAAGGGAGGGAGGGTGGGGCTCCTTTTCTTCTTCCAAAATGGATGCCCTCCTTAGCAGTTAGTGCTACACATCCCTTTACAACTCCACCCCCCAACTACGTCACTAAACCCATTGCTAATCCCCTGCCAGGCAGCTTTGTCCCGCCCCTGTCATGCACCCTTTGCCAGCATGCACTGTCCTGGGTTTCACTTTCCTGTATTCCAGCAGACTCTATTTTAGCAAATGCTTGGTTGAAGCACATTCCTGACATTTCCCAGGAATGAATAAAGTGCAGAAGCAAGAGTTGGATATTATTTATAAAATGGGACAGTTAACTTGTCCCACCGTTGTTGGTAGTTGAATCCAACTATCGATTTTAAATTGTCTTGCACAGTTTTATGTTATTATTTGACATATAATTATAATTCAACAGCATTGCTTTTAAAGCCTACCTATCCTTTGCATTTGACAATGGGGAAAACACTTTTTATGTGCTTAATTCTCAAACACCAAAATGATACTGTAACCTGTTATAAAAACAGTCAGTGCAGTAACATTAAGAAATGAAATACTGGGCACATATTGTCCTTGTGTTTGGATGGGCATACATGAGTAGCAGTGAGCACTGTTATTAGCAATTATCCAGAAAGAAACCATAATTACAAGGATACCTGCAAATTCTAGCTGTTTTATGGTCAGCAGGGTTATTTGTTATGATACAACCCTCCTTTGTTTCTTCACCTGTAACTTTCCCCTTTTAGGGTCAGGGCACACGCTCATTTTCGGGGAGATCAGTCGCTGGTGACAAATCACCTCTTCTTTGGGGCGACTAATCTCCCCAAAATGCCTCCTGTAAATCGCCGGCGGGATGGCATTCGGAGTGCTTCGTTTTCCGAAGTCGCCCGAAGTTTCATCATGAGGCAACTTCGGAAACGAAGCACTCCGAGTGCTTTCCCTCCGACAATTTTCTAGCCAGCGGGAGGCAGTTTGGGGAGATTAGTCGCCCCGAAGAAGAGGAGATTTGTCGCCGGGCGACTAATCTTCCCGAATCTGAGCATGTGCCCTAACCCTTAGACCTCAATCCTAAAAAGATTGAATTTAGGAATAAAATATCTTGAACACTTGACAATATGCCTCAGTTGTACAGGGGTACATTGAAATCCACAGACTATTTTTGCACTCCACCAATAGGCCACCATAAAGTTAGTGGACTAGGAATGTATACAGACTTAAATGCCTTTTGTCATGAGACTGAATATAAAAACGAACCCTACAAAATACGGGTACCTTACTACAATGGTTAGTTAAGATTTCAGGACCACTTTATTATTATGAATGCATTTCATAGGTTATTAATACTTAATGAAGTTCCCTACCACATTCTTCCCCAAACCCATAATTGCCTCTGTCTAACTCACTTACATAATAAAGTTTACCCTAATTAATTACATATGATAAGCCTGTAAGGGATTTCTAAGGGGGGGGTGTCCTTCAGGAAAGGTGCTGTTAAAAGCCAATTGAAACGAAAAGGGAGAGGCTGATGGACAGGAACAGGAACAGCAGGCTAGGGAAGGTGTTGGCAAGGAGGCAGGGCCTGGCAGGAGTAGGGCAGTCTGGGCAAAGAACTGGTGACAGGGATGCAGGGATCAACAGACTTGATGCAGACAAAAGCCAGAGTGAAAAAACAAGAGCCAGGGACATGCCACAGTGCTCATGTAACAGAGGCTCAGGTATAGGAAGTCAGGAGAGCAGGATTCATATTGGGTACAATCAGCCATGATTGTCTGACCCTAACCAAACAATAAGGCTGGTGGGTAGGGATAGCAAAGACCAGGTGATAGATAATGAGCAAGCCTGCTAGATGCTGCTCTCCTGGCCTACAGCATGGTGCCAGAAAAACCCAGGGGTTCCCAGCTTGAATCCCAGCAGAGCCTTACATTATCCTACTCCTCAAAAGGTAAATTCCAGGTGCCTAAAGTCAAAATGTTAAAGAGAACATATAGCCCTCTGGGATTTGCAGCAGGGGAAACAGAATTAAATGCAGACCAAATAACTGATGGGGTCATGGACAGAACTACCCTTGTGTTCAGGCTACATGGCTACGGGCAGAGCCACCGCTTGGGTGCCGGGGTTCAGGCTGAAGGGCTATGGGCTGAGCCACTCTTGTATGTGCACAGAGTTCAGGCTGCAGGGCGATGGGCAGAGCTACCTTTGTGGGTGTTCTTATGACAGGCAGGGCCATGAGCAGTGCCACTCTCGCAGGTGCCCAAATGACAGGCCGGGCTATAGACAGAGCCACCCTAGTGGGTGCCCATTGGCTATTTCCAACCAATCATACATTTCCTTATGTATGGCATTTTCCTTCCCTACCTCTGGGCCTGAGCATTGTAGTCTAAGCACTAAGGCTTGACCATACCTACTGGTATTATCCTACATATGGGATTTATCCTGTCAGTTTGCAAACGACCACAATAAGAAAATGCTTTAGGATGTAAACCATACACAATGAAAAATGGAGACTAACCAGTGGAAGCATGAGAAGAATTGTTATATGGAACAAGATAGAGCAGACGCACACCCACGGCAATCTCCTGAAGATAATAATGCTTGAGAAAGGGGCGTGTCCCCAAAACGTTGCACTTTTGAATTAAAGCAAGGGTTTCCCTGCAAGCAAGCTTTGTGTGCCGGTATCTTTGTTTCAAGAATTGTTATTTGCAAACCCTGCCCATGGAAGCATGTCAGCCCACTGCTATTGATTGTCAGAGATATAGCATCTTAGAAACTGTTAGAGACTGGTTTACTCTTTCCGTCTGACCATTGGTCTGAGGATGATATGCGAGAAAAAAATATAATAAATTATACCCGCCAAGGAGCAAAATTTTGAGACAAATTGTACCCCTCTGTCTGACACTATATTTTCAGGAAAACCATGAAATTTGAAAACATTAGAAATAAACAACTCAGCCAACATTTTAGCAGAAGGAAGATTGGTAGTGGAAAGAAATGACTCATCTTACTGAATCTGTCAACCACCACCCAAATCCCAGTATTCCCCTGAGAAGGAGGAAGATCTACTATAAAATCCATAGAAAGATGAGACCAGGGTCTATTTGGAATAGTGATCATAACAGCCCCTGTGGTAACTTTCTAGAGGATTTAGATATTTGACAAACAGAACAAGAATTAACAAAATTGTGAACATCTTGTTTGAACGAAGGCCACCAAATATTTTGAGATAATAATGCATTGGTCTTAATAATACCCGGATGTCCTGCCATTTTAGTCTCAATGAGTACCGGTTTCCTAAGATTTTCAGGAACAAAGAGTCTTCCAAGAGGTGTTCGTATTACCTGAAGCAAATGTTTGAGCCTGAGACAGAAGAGTAGCAAGATCGTATCCTAGGGCTGTCACGATCACTTCTTTGGAAATAATGCAAACGCACTCAAAGGATTTAGACAGGTTTGATTCAAAACAACTAGAGAGTGCGTCTGCCTTAAAGGGATACTGTCATGGGAAGAAATTTTTTTTTTCAAAATGAATCAGTTAATAGTGCTGCTTCACAGAATTTTTCACTGAAATTTCTCAAATGAGCAAACAGATTTTTTTATATTCTATTTTGAAATCTGACATGGGGCTAGACATATTGTCAATTTCCCAGCTGCCCCAAGTCATGTGACTTGTGCTCTGATAAACTTCAATCACTTTTTACTGCTGTACTGCAAATTGGAGTGATATAACCCCCTCCCTTCCCCCCCCCCCAGCAGCTAAACAAAAGAACAATGGGAAGGTAACCAGATAACAGCTCCCTAACACAAGATAACAGCTGCCTGGTAGATCTAAGAACAACACTCAATAGTAAAAACCCATGTCCCACTGAGACACATTCAGTTACATTGAGAAGAAAAACAGCAGCCTGCCAGAAAGCATTTCTCTCCTAAAGTGCAGGCACAAGTCTAGCCCCATGTCAGATATTAAAATTGCATATAAAAAAATCTGTTTGCTCTTTTGAGAAATGGATTTCAGTGCAGAATTTTGCTGGAGTAGCACTATTAACTGATGCGTTTTGAAATAAACATGTTTTCCGACGACTAGATCCCTTTAATATTTTTAGAACCAGGCCTGTATGTTAGAGAAAAATTAAATTGAGTAAAGAATAGAGCCCATCTGGCCTGTCTCGGGTTTAGACATTTTGCAGACTCAATATACAAAAGATTCTTATGGTCAGTATAAACAGTGATAGTGTGTTTAGCACACTCTAACAAGTATCTCCATTCCTCAAAGGCCCAGTGTCATAATTGGCCTCTGAAGAAGAAAAGCACATGGGTGTACCTTATTAGTAACTGGATGCCTTTAGTAAAGGATCACTCCTGCCCCAACCTCTGAAGCATCTACCTCCACAATAAAAGGTAGGGTTGTGTCAGGATGATGAAGTACAGGTGCTATAAAATGCCACGTGTTTTTCATCTCCACACCCCTGTTAATATGCTCTCTTTCCAAATTAGTCACACCAGCAGACCAGATTCAATCCATAAGCAATGAAGTAGGAAGGAGCACTCCAAACGCAGGCTCTGCTGCAACAAACTTTTATTCTCACAACATGTTTCGGATCACATGGATCCTTTTTCAAGTGTAAATCAAAATTGTAAAAAAGAACAGGAGCTGACAAATAATTTTTTTAAGAATTCAAAAGCTTAGATTAGCCTCAGGAGACCAAGGGGCAAATTTACTAATGGGCGAAGTGGCTAACACTAGCGAAAATTCGCCAGCGTGACGTCATTTTGGCACTTAGCCGATTGTAGCGGTACTTTGCATCCTTACGCCAGACAAAGTTGTGCTCTGGCGAAGGGACGTACCTACACTAATATTCTATAAGTTGTGGATTTTACTGAAAGTTACCTCTTGTGCCAGACTTTACTTTGCCAGCTCAGACCAGACGAAGTTCTCTAAAAATAGTTGAAATTAGTCCAAAAAAAAAAAAAAAACGCTAGCGTCTTTTACTTTTTTTCAGGGTGATAGGCTGAAAAAGATAGTAATTTTTTGGGGTACCCTCCTTCCCCCCTACATTTCCTAACATATGACACCTAAACTATACAATGGGCACATGTGTAGGGCATTATAACAACTCTATTTTATTATATTAAGGTTTTCCGGGCTTCTGTAGTGTAATGTATTTGCTGCAACATTAAAGTCCATTGTACTTTAACTTGGTGCTGTATGCAAATTAGGCATCGTTAGTGTAACGTCGCTTTGCTTGACGAATTAACGCTAGCACAACTTTGCTACCTTTCGCCTCCCTGGACACAACTTCGGATTTTAGTGAATTTGCGCTGCCCTGGCGAATCTACACCTGGCGAAGTTTTGTGAAGTGGGCAAAGCCGTCGCTGGGCATCTTCGGAGCTAAGTATAATTGCCCCCAAATACTGGGATCAGCACCCTTCTTAGTTAGATCCGTAAAAGGAGACACAATGATAGAATTTTTTTTTACAAATTGTCTATAATAATTTGCGAAACCCAGAAACCTCAGAACTGCACGTAATGAGATAGGTTGAGCACAATCCAATACTGTCTTTACTTTCCCGGGATCCATCTCTAACCCGACAGGATGTATTGAACCCCGAAAATTGTACAGAATAGACCTCAAAAGTGCATTTCTCCAACTTGGCAAAAGGATTGTTTGTTTGTTTTTTAATCTGAGTAGGACCTCTCTCACATGTTGCCGGTGATCACCCAGATTACAGGAAAAAATTAAAATATCATCGAGATAAACCACTACAAATAGACCAAGGATATCCCGAAAAATGTTGTTGACAAACTCTTGAAATACAGCAGGTGCATTGCATAGGCCAAACTAAATACTCGAAGTGACCATTCCTGATATTAAAGGGCATTTTCCACTCTTCCCCTTCAAAATACAAATGAGGTTATACGCACCTCTAAGATCAAGTTTGGTGTAGATAGTGGCATTCTTGACAGATAAAACAGTTCAGAGATTAGCAGAACGGGATAGGGGTTTTTGATATTTATGATAATTAATACATGGGCGAAGGCCCCCATCCTTTTTGCCCACAAAAAAGAACCCAGCACCTGCTGGGGAATTGGAGGGTCTAATAAAACCTCTCTCCAAATTTTCTTTAATATTATCTTTCATAGCCTGAGCCTCAGGCAAGGAAAGAGGATACTGTATGTTCTCCCTCTAGGAGAAATAGACCCTGGGGTTAGGTCAATAGGGCAGTCATAACGCCTATGTGGGGGTAGTGTTTCAGCTGCCTTTTTTGAAAAGACATCAGCGAATTCAGCATAGGGAAACCGCAACCCTTTCAAAGAGGTAACTGCCACCATCTGAGGAGAAATTAAACACCTAGACCCCCACTGAATAACCTCCCCAGTTACCCAATCTATGTGAGGGTTGTGTATTTGTAACCAGGGTAACCCCAGAATTAGAGGAGAAGAAGAAGAACCCTCAAAAATATGGAAAGATAATTCTTCAGAATGCATATTGTTTGTGAACATGTATAAATATATACATTTTTTGGTCACCAGCCCAGACCCAAGTGGGCTTTTATCAAATGTTAAAATCCTAATAGGAGATTTAAGAGGAATGAGGGGAATATTATACATTAATGCAAAGGCAGGATCCAAAAAATTCCCCACAGCCCCAGAATCCATAAAGCAGAGATTTTAACAGACAACACAACCAGTACCAAAATCCTAGAGGCTAATTGGGGAGAAGAAACCTCTCGACCCAAATGGAGCTCCCCCTCTCCATTTAGGCTTTGAGGTTTCCCGGCCTCTTAGGACATTGGTTAAGAAAATGCCCTTTACCTCACAATACATACAAAGACCCTGGGATCGCCTCAGAGTCTTTTCCTCAGAAGACAAACGAGTGAAACCCAATTGCATGGGTTCCTCCCGAAGGTCAGGTAACGATGGGACTGGTGTGATGTCAGAACCTTGTAATGTTGGTAAAGGTGAACCAGCCTTTCCCTTAAGGTGGCCATCAACACAAAGATCCGCTCATTTGGCGACATCACCAAACGAGCGTATCTTTCCCCGATATGCCATTAATGAGCATGGCTATATCGGGGGTAATCTGATTGCTCGGCCGTATGGCCGAACGATCCGATTACGATGTGCAATGGGCTCCGGCAGGATCGGTCGGGTCAAAATCAAACCTGACCGATCGACCAAACAAGTGATCTCCACCGGACGAAAGCTGTCGGCACTCCCCACACACAATCCAAAAATCATACGAATCCTCAATTCGTACGATAGGATCTGTGTGTCTACCTTTAGGGCTCTTACAGACGAGCATTTTTACCTGCGCTCCCCTGCGTTCCGTTTTTCTGTGTTAAGCCGCAGGGGAGCGCAGGAGTAGACGCATTACATTTTTTCCAATGGGGCTGTACTCACACAGGCGCATGTAGGCGCCGAACGCAGGTTGAGACGCAACATGCACATCGTAATCGGATCGAGCGCAGGTAAAAACGCTCGTCTGTAAGAGCCCTAAGTCTCCTATCAATTTGAATGGCTAACTTCATAAGATCATCCAGAGTGGAAGGAGGAGAATAGTTAACCAGGCTGTCTTTGACAGGTTCAGAGAGCTGCACCTGAAATTGGCTACGAAGAGCAGTATCCTTTCACCCTGTTTCAACTGCCCAACGGCAGAATTCTGTACAATACTCCTCTATAACCCTTGGCAGAGTTTACGAATAGCAGCATCGGCAGAAGAAGCAAGATCCGGGTCATCATATAAAATTGCCATGGTCCTAAAGAATACCTCAAGGGAAAAGCAGGCAGGATCTAAGCATCAGTTCAATTGGTTTCAGATTGTTCACCAGAAATAAAGACTTTTTTCAATTGCTTTGCATTTTTAACTTTTTACTGTTTTTCCAAAATCTAAGTTTCTCTGGTATTGGCGCAAACTCTGAACTGTTACAATTTTACAAAATTTAGTTGATCCATTTCTCAGCAGCATCTCTGGAATATTAGCAACTATTGTATCAATTCTAACAGCTGCCTGTAATGAAACTCAGGGATTCTGCCCAGCAGGGACAAATAAATGTAGCAATTTAGAACAGTTAACAGGGTCGACGACCCCCCCTCCCAGAGCTGATTTAGAAGGTGAAAAATAAAACTTTACACTTCAATATTAGAAAAACAGTCACACATAGAAAATAGAAAGTAAAAAAAGTCTTTATTTCTGTCATGTCTAGCCCCATTTTAGATTTCAAAATTGAATATAAAAAAAATCTGTTTGCTCTTTTAAGAAATGGATTTCAGTGCAGAATTCTGCTGGAGTAGCACTATTAACTGATGCGTTTTGAAAAAAATATGTTTTCCGATGTCAGGATCCCTTTAAAGTTAAATCGTTAAAGGACAACTATTACCAGACTGCCCCATGTGGAACCTGCATTACTGCTGTGGGAAATGTGAGAATGTGGAGCAAAGTGGGAGCTTTGTACATGACCCTTTTCTGAGAAACTTCTAGCTGCTGCCCACCACCAGCTCTTCTAATATGCAAAGTAGTTGCTGCAGTATGTTCAAGTAAGGCAAGTGTCCCAGTCTAAGTGGACTGAGGCCCTTAAAGGAGAACTAAACCCTAAAATGAATAGGGCTAAAAATGGCATATTTTATATACTGAACTTGTTGCACCAGCATCAATAGCAGCAATGATCCAGGACATCAAACTTGTCACAGGGGGTCACCATCTTGGAAAGTGTCTGTGACACTCACATGCTCAGTGGACTCTGAGCAGCTGTTGAGAAGCTAAGCTTAGGGCTCGTCACTAATTATCAAGCAGAAAATGAGGTTTGTCTGTAATATAAGCTGATGCTACAGGGCTGATTATTAAATGCTGGTGCTAATTGCACTGGTTTCTGTGCTGCCATGTAGTAATTATCTGTATTAATTACTAATCAGCCTTATACTGTGACATTTCTATTCTATGTGTACTGTATATTGTGAGTGGGTCCCTAAGCTCAGTAAGTGACAGCAGCACAGAGAATGTGCAGTGAATCAGCAGAAAAGATGGGGAGCTACTGGGGCATCTTTGGAGACACAGAAATTTATTAAACAAAATCTAATTTCAAAATTAGGATCGACCCGGAAATTTGAATCAAATTCATTTCGAGTTTTAAAAACTCGATTCAAGTTTTTTCTCCGAAAAAAAAACTTGAATGTCAGGAAGGCTGCAAACAACTCCAAATTGATCCCAGGACATCTCCCATTGACTAAAACAGCAATTCGGCAGGTTTCAGGTTGCGAAGAGTCGAATTCAAGTTCTTAAAGGGCCAGTGTATGATAAATCTTGAAAATCAAATTCTAATTTGAATCGAATTTCAATTACTCCCTGGTCGAATTTGACCGTTTTGGCCATAAAAGAAAAAAATTAATTTTCACTTCGACCCTTGATAAATCTGCTCATGAATGTGTTCTGCTTTTACACCTGAAGAAGGGAGGCTGCGTCCCCCCGAAACGTTGAATTTTGATTGTTGGTGGCATTAATAAAAGGGGCACAATCCCCGACTGCAATATTGGTGTGTGCGGACCGTTTTTCGAAATTACAAGGCAATAAGGTGACCTGGCAAGGTCAACGGAGGACCAGCACCACTACGCAGAATAAGTGGAAGGAGGTGTGCGGTAATAGAAAATTTCATTCTGCTTTTACACAACATAAAGTAAAAACGATGTAGTAGTGCGATATGATATTTAATACTGATACATAAAACCAAGACTTATTGGGGAGAATGAATGGGGCTAACTGACTAAGAGGCATTCAATTGCAACAGTACAAGCTGCCAACCAATCAGCTGTGCTCTGGGTGCTGCAAAAAAACTAGAAAATCAACCCTACGTTGCTACGGGTAACTACAGTATATTTGTACAATTTATTAACACAGAACCAAATCTCATGCAAATATAACAAATGTATAGATTTATATACCAAAAATGATCTGACTTACTTACAGAAACAGTTCTCTTTGTTATTTTCAGGACGAGTCGCATATTAAAGTTTTATTTTTGTGATAGTCACCATTTTAACTAATTAAAGGGGTTGTTCAACCTTGAAGTTTTGGTACGATGTTAGAGCAGTGCTCTACATGTTGCTCCCAGTGGCCTCAAAGCAGGTGCTTATTTTTGAATTCGAGGCTTGGAGGCAAGTTTTGGTTGTATAAAAACCAGGTGTACTGCCAAACAGAGTCTCCTGTAGGCTGTCATTCCACATAGGGGCCACCAATAGTCAATCATTGCCTTAAAGGATATGTCCTAAAAAGAGAGTGTGGAACCTTTCTTAGGTATTGACAGCCCTGCTGCATAGCATGTCGTGAGTGAGAGGAGGACACAGTTTGAATCACCAGGTCTGAACTACTGATCAGATAAAGGGAAAATACTTTCCCTTTGAGAAGAGCAGTGAGTGACCTTGTCCCTATGAGAATATCACTACGCTCTCAGAGTGGCCACTTTATGTCCCACAAAGAACCGTATTTAATGGACGTTTAAACCCCTGAAAATCCTTTAAGCTCACACAGGGGAACTAGAGGGGCACAAGTAGGGTTGCCTTTTCTGGAATTGATCTTCTTCCTTATTAATAACATTAGGATCAACCATCATTTTTACCGGTCAGGCCGGTGGCAACCCTAGGCACACGCTCACCTCACTCCCACCATTGATACAAAGTAGCGCCAACCTTGTAGCGCCAACCTCTTGGTAGCTCATGATAATCACATGCCGGAGACATTTGAGCCTCGGTCTCAACACATCGCATTTCAACATAAACAGCCAAGCAATACGGTAGAGAAATCAAAGCCCTAAAATACCATTATAACTGGATATAGGAAATCTGGAGGTTGCAATAAAAACCGAGTCCCGGTAAACACAAATGACAGCACTGGGAAGTTCCTATTGAGCGACACCTAGTGGACAAAATGCAGAAGGCACTAAAATAGAAAAACCCAGTTCTCTGCAACAGGCAGTGCCGCCCCAACGTGCATTTATCAAAGGTCTCTGTATCCTTGACTTTTGAAATGATCTAGTGATCTTACTGAATACAGCCAAGATCATCACACAGCAGCTGCCTTTGTTAAGGGTTCTGTTTAGAGATGGGCACATAAATTCGCCAGGCATGGATTTGCGTTGAATTTCCACGTTTCGCCACCAATCGACAATCAGAAATAAGCAAGGATTCAGCCTTTTTCATTTAGGCATATGCAAATTAGGGACGGGAAGGGAAATCACATGAGTTCTTATCACAAAACAAGGAAGTCAAATATTTTCCCCCCACTTTTTCTTTTCCCTTCCCCTAATTTGCATATGCAAATTAGGATTCGGTATTCGGCCGAATCTTTCATGAAGGATCTGGGGATTCAGGCGAATCCAAAATAGTGTATTCGATGCATCCCTAATACTGACACGTTCCTATAAAAATCATAGGAACGTGTCAGTATGAAGTATGTGCTGCACCCGGAATATTTTGCCTCAAGGCATATTTCAAATCATTCAGCACAGGAGCAGGAGTCTCTGCCTGTTGCTTAACGTCACAGGCTCCTTGAGGAGTAACTATATTAGAAACATTTATTATTTTGCACAGCCTTTTTACCCAGTTTTTATTTTTTACACTGAACTGTTCCTTTGATCTCTTCTTATATAGAGGGAGTGAACTCAAGAAAGGATGCACTGTACATGAAATCCCATAGTCCAATGCTCCAGGTGTCCCTTTGTTGATCCAACATGGTCTCCTTTCCTTGGGAAGTTTTGCTATCCCTGCACTAGGTTTGCCACCAGGATTGTTTTATGGCAAGATGACTGTTGTCCAGGCTTGCACCTTCACAGATGCAACTGATAGAAAGGCAGATATCTGGTAACCTATTGTGTGTTTGATGCTTACTGTAAAATATCCAAAATTTTGTATTACACTGTACAAGTTAGAAAACAAAAGCAAAGATCTGAGAATATGTAGAGCCCTGTCTAACATTGTGAACTGTACAAAATATTGTTATTTTTTTTCAGGGGAATCAGGGCCCTTACAAAAGTGTTTCCCCTACAGTTGTACCACCTGTACCCCGATCTTGGCTAACTTGGTCTTTGTTTGTTTTCTGAAATGTAAGGGCTTAGGTTAGATCTAAAGGATAATAAAACTCGCCTGTTGGGAGGGATAACGTTGTGTTTGAAACCATTAAAAAAATGAAAATATCCTAAAGTAATTAAAATGTTGTGTAATGTTGCTCTGCACTGGTTCAACTTGTGTGTTTCAGTAACTTTGCTATGGTTTATATAAATAAGCTGCTGTGTAGCCATGTGGGGGCAACCATTCAAAGCTGTAAAAGTACAAGATAGCCAGCAGATAAAAGATAAGCTCTGTAGTATACAATGGGATGTGTCTGTTATCTACTGTGTGTCCTGTGCTTGAATGGGTGCCCCCATGGCTACACAGCAGCTTGTTTATATCAACTGTAATTGTTTTTCTGAAGCAAACCCCAATTTTGCCAGTGCAGAGCACCAGTACATTGTATTATCTTTCCTTTAAAGGGCATGTAAAGGCAAAAAAATAAAATCCCATTTTTACATTCCTTAATGAAAAAGAAACCAATCTCCAATATACTTTAATTAAAAAATTTGTACCATTTTTATAAGAAACCTGACTGTATGCAGTGAAATTCTCCCTTCATTTACTGCTGTGAATAGGAATTGTCAGATGGTCCCTAACTGCTGAGCAGGGAAACAATCATATTTATGAACAGCAGGGGGAGCCCCCGCCTTACTTCCCAGCCATGCAGAATTCAAGCAGCTTTGTTTATGACGATCCCTAAGCAGCCCAGACCACACTGAGCATGTGCACAGTCTTAGTCTTGCAAAGATGTTTAACAAAGTTACAAGATGGTGACCCCCTGTGGCCAACTTTGAAAACATAAATCATTTGTTCGATTAGGCTTGTGGTGCAGTAAATTCATGTTTATGTTTAGTATACAAAATACAGCATTTCTAGCCTTATTCTATTTTAGACTTTACATGCCCTTTAAAACACTTTCGTTTTTGGGTGTTACTGGTCAGGTTAGAAAGTAGCTCCTGGATCACCTTTAGTGTTGTGTGGCAGTAAAAAGGTTAAAGGTTAGTTTGCAGAGCTTGGAATGGAAAATAACTCAGAAGAGGTGTTTTATAAACACGTGGAATGGGCAAGAAACGCTGTACCTTCTTCTATGAAAGTAGTTCACCCTTTCTCTTTTATACAAACAATTTGTGTGGAGTAGCATTTGTCCACTAATGTGTTTCAAAATGCTTGGTCACACGCTACAGAGAGTTCCACTTTCTGGTCCTGTAAAATCTGACAAAAATTAACATATCAAGCCTAACTTTAAGCAGGCCTTAAGTTCATCTCCCCAGCAGGTAAAATTGGTCCAAATATTAGACACAAACAGGCTGTAAATGATGGGAGTCCTTTGCAATGAAAAAACAGCCCAATATGGTGCTGGTGCAACACACAAGAAGCCTCAATTGCAAAGCCAATGCCTTAAATGCATTAGCAAGTGGAACAGACATGTTAGCAAAGACTATTGCCACATACTGTTGTAAGCCGAAGCATTTAGAACACTGCACATTCTATTCCAAATCAAAACACAAATAAGAATGTATCAAATGTGTTATTCCTTTACAGAAAGGAGAGGGGAAAATTAGGCTGTTCCAAAAAATAGCAGTGTCTGCATTCTTCTTTATTAACTCACACATTCACTGTATAAACTGAAAAATGTTTCAAGATTTTGCTTTCCTTTGAATCACTGAACTAATATTTTGTTGTATAATCAGTGTTTCTGAGAACTGCTGCACATCTGTGTTACATGGAGTCAACCAACTTCTGGCACCTGTTACATTCCACTATTCTTCTGTATTTCTTGGTTTTGCCTCAGAAACAGCAATTTTGATGTCACCCCACAAGTGTTTTATCAGATTAAGGTCCGGGGATTGGGCTGGCCACTCCATAACGTCATTCTTGTTGGCCTGGAACCAAGATGTTGCACATTTACGGGTGTGTTTGAGGTTGTTGTCTTGTTGAAACTCCCATTTCAAGGGCATCTCCTCTTTGGCATAAGGCAACATGACGACCGAGTATTTTGATGTATTGAAACTGATCCATGATCCCTGGTATGAGATAAATAGGCCCAACACCATAGTATGAGAAACATCCCCATATCATGATGCTTGTGCCACCATGTTTCACTGTCTTCACTATGTACTGTGGCTTGAATTCAGTGTTTGGGGGTCTGTCTGAGCCCCCTAGACCCAAAAAGAACAATCTTGCGTTCATCAGTTCACAAAATGTTGCGCCACTTCTCATTAGGCCAGTCAATGTGTTCTTTGGCAAATTGTAACCTCTTCAGCACGTCTTTTTATCAACAATGGGACTTTGCTGGGACTTCTTGCCGATAGCTTGGCTTCACATATGCGTCTTCCAATCGTAACAGAACTCACAGGTAACTTTCATCTTCCTGGAGCTGATCATTGGCTGAGTCTTTGTCCTTTTAACTATCCTTCTATACATTCTAATGGTGTTTTTCCTTAGTCCTCCAGGCAGATACTAATGGGTTAAGTCCCTCACCATCCCTGTAGCACAGGAAAAAAACACAATCATGAATAATTAATCAGCCTACAATTACCCACCTCAGTACCTCCTTCCCCAGTGTTCTTTTTCCTGCGCCATACCATTGCACAAGTCCTAGGGGCCGTGTAGGCGAAGATCCAGGCACTGAGGTGTCTGAGGGCCGCATGGGGAACTACCTGAGGGTGAGTTCCCCAGGGGAAGGTTCCCTTAGGCATGACAAACAAACCTTTTCAGGGCTGCAGGCGATGCTTGGCAGACTGGAAATGAAGATGCAGCCGTTTATTCTCTTCTCCCTAACTCTGGGTGCACAGCACAGAAGCATGCACATCAGGATGACATCATCACTAATGGCGGTGAGACATGTGTTGGGAGAGATGCGGCTCAGATTTTAAAGGAGAAGGAGGCATTTTTTTCTGATGCTGGCAAGGTATTGCAGGAACTGTGGTATTGTGCCTCATTTGTTGCAGTATTGTGGCTAAGGGCTGCCAGTCTGTTTTCAAAGGCTACTAAGGTATTTATCTTGTAGCAGCAGGGTTGGTTATGGCTGCTTTGCTGATTGGACATTTTGTTTATCCCTGTTTTCTTTTGTGTTTTGTTAGATGCCAGAAGGCAAAAGAAAAAGAAAGAGCAGGCATAGGATTTGCTCAGGCTGTGATCAACCAATTCCTGAGGGATGGGCATCAAACAGCTGCCAGGCCTGTACCAACCCCAGTCAAGATAAAACGGATGAATTTATGTCTTGGTTTAAAGATATTATGGAAAAGTCAATTGGAGCTTTTCATAAGTCAAGATCAGTGCCCAGTCATTCCAGAGCGGTTAGTGAGTCTGAATCAGAGACTGAATTGGGTGAAATAAGTTCTTCTAAACTTTCCTCTTCTACATCAACCACTAAAAATGAAGATATGTATTTATTTAATGTGGAAAAGATGCCTAGACTACTGAAAGAAGTCAGGAAAATGGTTTGCCCAAAATCGGTAACAACTGAGTCTGGGAATAGATCGGCTTTACCTTTCTTTTCTGAAAAGAAACAAATTTGTTTTCCAATACATGATTCTTTGAAACAGATTTTTTCTGATGAATGGAAAAATCCGGGAAAAAAGACGGAAATGAATAAAAGATTCAAACAGATGTTTCCCTTTGAGTTATCAGAGGTAGTGGAGTGGGAAGAGCCCCCGAAAGTTGACACGGCAGTTGCCAAATTATCTAAACGCACTACGATTCCAGTTGAAGAGAGTGCATTAAAAGATCCTATGGATTAAAGAGCGGAATGTGCCCTAAGAAGGTCTTATTTAGCTGGGGCCAATGTGTGTAAAACATCATTGGCGGCCATTTCTGTTTCCAGATCATTAAAATGCTGGTTAAATGATTTAGAAGAGGATATTGATACAGGAACTTCCAGAGATGATCTCCTGGATATGCTTTACCTGATAAAGCTAGCTACAGATTATTTATGTGATGTGGCGGTGGAGTCTTTTAAGTTGGGAGCAAGAACCATGTCTCTATCTACATCATGTAGAAGAGCTCTATGGCTAAAGGCTTGGACGGCTGATCTAGCTTCAAAGATTAAGCTTATCTCAATGCCCTTTGAACCTGGAAAACGATTTGGTTCTTCTTTGGACAAATTGCTAGAAAGCCTAGTAACAGGAAAAGGGAAGACACTTCCACAAGACAGGCCTAAGGCTCAAAAGAACCATTTTTTTCGCTCCTCTACAAGAAGATTCTCTCCACAGTCTTCTAGAAGCAGGAGACCTTTCAGAGACGGAGAAAATAGAGACAAGTTCCGGAACAGTGTCTTTAAGTCCAAGTTTCCAGCAAAGGAATTTAGTCAGAAGAAAGACTCCAGTCAGATTAAATCACCTAATTGCTGACGCCAGAAGTCAAGAGGAAGTTGGGGGGAGACTGACTTTATTTTTCCCCGTCTGGCAACAAACTTCCGACGCATGGGTGTTAAATATAATAAAAGATGGTTATCGCATAGCATTTCAGGAAAAACCTTTGCACAATTTCTGCATAACAAAAAGACAAGACCCAATAAAACAAGAAGCTATTTTAATGGCAATAAGACAATTTCTAGTAAAGAAAGTGTTGGAACCAGTTCCTCAAGAGGAAATAAAGATGGGTGTCTACTCAACAGTTTTCTTGGTTCCCAAACAAAACGGCTCTTTCAGATTAGTGGTGGATCTGAAGTTTCTCAACCAGTTTGTAAGGAAAGAAAAGTTCCGAATGGAAACCATCAAATCCGCAATAAATATCCTACAACAAGGAGATCTGCTAGTTACGATGTATCTAAAGGACGCGTACATACCCATTCATCCTCTCAGCAGGAAGTATCTACGTGTGGCAGTTTGGGGAAAAAGGCAAGATTCATCATTTCCAATTCAGAGCCTTACCATTTGGGATAACGTCAGCTCTGAGAATATTTACCAAGGTGATTGTGGTTCTAGCAGCAGCACTGAGGGAGCAAGGTGTCTTCGTGGTTCAATATTTAGACGATTGGCTGCTAAAAGCTGAGAGTCTGCAGCAGATGAATCACCACTTGAAGAAAGCATTGAATATTCTGGAGTCGCATGGGTCGATAATCAATTCAGCAAAATCGATGCTGCAGTCTTCCACTTCAATAAAATTACTGAGACTACAGTTAGATACGTTACAGATGAGAACCTTTCTTCCTCCAGAGAAGATAACAACAATAATGTCATTAGTGAAGGAACTTCTGCAATATCGAAAAATGCCAATTCGTCAGGCCATGAGATTGTTAGGTCTGATGACTGCTTCTATAGAAGCAGTACCTTGGGTAAGAGTTCATATGAGGAAGTTGCAGAAGGAAATTCTGTGGAGTTGGGACAAGTCGATACAATTTCTAGATCATTTCATGAGACTGTCAGTATCCCTGAAGAAATCTCTGAAATGGATAAATCCGGACAACTTGAGAATTGGAATGCTCTTTCATCTTCCAAAATATCAATAAACAACAACGGATGCATCCGCATTAGGTTGGGGTGCTCACCTTGGAAGCAAGGTAGTCCAAGGTAAATGGTCATCCTGGGAAAGGAGTCAATCTTCAAATTTCAGAGAGCTCAGGGCAGTTCACTTGGCGTTGAAGAGTTTCAAGAGTGGTCTGAAGAACCAGGAAGTGATGGTCCAATCAGACAATACGACAACAGTATCTTATATAAATCGCCAAGGGGGAACGAGAGCTCCTTTACTAATGAGGGAATGCCAGAAGTTGATGTTCTGGGCGGAAGAGAATTTGAAGTTGATCAAAGCAGTTTACATAAAGGGGTCCGAGAACTGTCTTGCAGATCATCTCAGCAGGGAGATCATAGACCAAAAAGAATGGGAACTGAATCAAGTGTTTCTGGATATTGTCAAGAGGTGGGGAATGCCTCAGATAGACCTGATGGCGACCAAGCACAACAAGAAGGTGGGCAAATTTTGTTCCTTGTCAAGACTGGAGAACCCAAACTTCCTGGATGTAATGTCTTTTCCATGGAATTTCAAGAAAGCCTACATTTTTCCACCTCTGGCCATGATACAGAGAGTAGTGAAGAAGATCAAGCACGAACAGGCATCAATCATTTTGATAGCACCCTTTTGGCCAAGGAGAGTTTGGTTCACGGACCTGATGGTTCTATCCAAGGGGACGTATTGAATACTGCCACAGAGGAGAGATCTGTTAGTACAAGGCCAAATGTGTCATCCAAATCCATCCAGATGGAAACTGGCAGCATGGAATTTGACAAGGACTTGTTAAATAATCAAGGCCTCTCTCAGGAAGTTGTACAAACACTGCTACATTCTCGTAAACAGTCCACTTCTAAAGTTTACAATAAAGTTTGGAAGATCTTCAGTTCTTGGTGTGTCCAGAGAGATTTTCAGTCTGGAAGATCTTCAGTTCTTGGTGTGTCCAGAGAGATTTTCAGTCTATGACTTGTCCGGTGGCAGGGATCTTACAATTTCTGCAGGACGGATTTGACAAAGGGTTGAAGCCGGCTACTTTAAAGGTCCATTTAGCAGCCATCTCAGCTATTACTTCTAGAGTTTTAACTTCAGATCCTTGGATCAAGCGTTTTATTAAAGGAATGATGAGGTTGAGGCCATCAGTAAAAATTCCTGTGGCAGCATGGGATCTCAATTTGGTATTGTCAGCATTATGCAAACATCCTTTTGATCCCTTGGATTCTATTAGTCAAAAGCTTTTGGCATGGAAGACAGCGTTTCTAGTTGCTATAACATCTGCCAGAAGGGTAGGCGAGTTGCAAGCACTGGCAGCTAATCCATCATATACTTTATTCTTTCTAGAAAAAGTGGTGCTCAGAACTCTACCTTTTTTTAGACCAAAAGTTCCTTCTACGCAAAATACTAATGCTCAAATTATACTTCCATCCTTTTTTCCGGTGTCTTCCACTGTGGAGGAAGAAGAGCTTAATAAGCTAGATGTAAGAAGATGTCTGTCCAGGCCCGGATTTGTGGGAAGGCCACCTAGGCCCGGGCCTAGGGTGGCAGGATTTTAGGGGGGCGGCATGCTGGCCAACCACTCCCACATTGGTTCAAAAACACTGGGGATGCACAGGAGATACAATCTCCATGAAAATTTGCATGAATAAAGGGTAGGGGACAGGGGGGACAAGCGGCAGTGGGCCTAGGGGTGCCCGCTATGTAAATCCGGCCCTGTGTCTGTCTATTTATATCGAGAGAACAAAAAGCTTCAGAGACTCGGAACATCTTTTTATTTCCTTTATGGGGAAGTCGAAAGGAAACAAGGTTGCAAAATCCACTATTGCAGCCTGGGTGAAGAATACAATTTCTTTGGCCTATACTTCTTTAAGAAAAGATGCTCCTGATCAATTAAGAGCTCATTCAACAAGAGCAGTTGCTACGTCTTGGGCAGAAAAGTCAGCCTTGACTTTGGAAGAAATCTGTAAAGCAGCCACATGGAGCAGCATTTCTACATTTACAAGATTCTACCGCTTTGACTTAGCAGCCTTGAATGATGCAGCCTTTGGCAGCCGGGTCCTGGAGGCAGTACTTCAAGATCCTTAAACCCACCCTGGTTATACTAGCTTGCTAAATCCCATTAGTATCTGTGCTGCCTGGAGGACTAAGGAAAAGAAAAAATTTATACTTACCGAAATTTTCTTCTTCTTTAGTCCGGAAGGCAGCACATTCTTTCCCTCCCTGAATAAAATTATAAGCATTTCTATAGTGTTTTGGCTTGTTTTTTTCATTGGCTTGTATATAACACTAGGGAAGGAGGTACTGAGGTGGGTAATTGTAGGCTGATTAATTATTCATGATTGTGTTTTTTTCCTGTGCTACAGGGATGGTGAGGGACTTAACCCATTACTATCTGTGCTGCCTTCCGGACTAAAGAAAAAGAACATTTCGGTAAGTATAAATTTTTTCTTTTTGATATGATTTTAGCCAATATCCCCTTCTCTTCACTATCTGTAAAGAAACAACACAAATTTGATCTATTTTTCTTCATGTTTTGATTTGGAATTGAATGTGCAGTGTTCCCAATGCATTTGCATATTTGGAAATAATAGCTGTTAAGGATTTGTTCACTTTTTTAAAAACAGTTATTATTCTGAACAAAATGGTATGTCTAGATGCTAGGTGCTCCAGAAAGGCAATAATTTCACTCTGTTGTTCAAATGCGCAGAGCAGACTAGAAGAGAAATTGACTTTTAGACCTTTTATTCCCAAGCAGTCAAACATTTGTCTGCATCCCTTACTTATTGTATAACAAAATAAGTGATAAATAATAAAAAAATATTAATCATACTATCATTGTTCCAAGCACATGTAGATGATTTATCTCCTAGATTGTTACAAATCTCACCTTTTTTGGTCTCAAGATACACCGAATCCAGCCTTTTTCAGCAGGATTCTGATTCCGAATCCTTCTGCCCGGCCGAACCAAATCCTAATTTACATATGCAAATTAGGAGCGTGGAGGGAAATCGTGCGACTTTTTGTCACAAAACAAGGAAGTAAAAAATGGTTTCCCCTTCCCACCATTTATTTACATATGCAAATTAAGATTCGGATTGGTATTCAGCCAAATCTTTCACAAAGGATTCGGCCGAAATAGTGTATTCGGTGCATCCCTATTTTACACAAGTGGCCAAATTTATGAACTATGTTCCTTTTGCAAAGGGAGTTGAAATGTTAGTAATACCCACATAACTGTCAAATGCACAGGAAAAGGTACATTTTGTGTTTTTCTTTACCATTAATTGCCAAGTGCTCATTGTGTAAAAGAATACAAAGACAAGGTTATGACAGATGTAAAAAGGGTTTAATTTCTGGTGTCAGTATTACTTGAATAATCTAACAGTTCACCCTTTAAATCAAAACAACGTATAAGCCAGTATTTGACGACCAAAAAAATTACCTAGGCTTTCAAAAACCTAGTGATTATAAAGTCACACTTGAATTTAGAAGTTTGGTGAATTCTTTTTTTAACTGTGA
>CM076687.1:31409545-31432045 GCA_038501925.1 Xenopus petersii
ATACCAAAAATTTGTGTTTTTAAACCCTTATACGGTATACATTTCTATGCTTTGATACTTTAGGAAACATATTCCTTCTAACTACCTGTTCTTTAGTATGACACAAATGTACAATTTGTGCAGTATTAAGTGCAATATTTTCTTCTGGTTTCTCTGCCACTTTTCAGCATTTTAAACATGCCATGTTTTACACGTTAAGGGGTAGTGGCACAGAAAAATACTGCTGGCCCTTGGAAACAAAATGACTTGTATTTAATTAAGAAAATAGCTACTATATATCTTTTTGCTATATTCTTATCTTCACAGGTCCTGAAAACTGTCCGTAGGACCCCCTAGCAGTAAGTGTTATTCAGGATATTCTCGTAGGAGCAGAGGTAACTCAATCAGAATCACAGGTGGATCTGTCAGAATTACTAATCGATGTACTAAACAGTACCTTGTACTTGTTCTTACTAAAATAAAATGTATCCTTAATGGAGGCAAAACAATCCTACTGAGTTTATTTAATGATTCTTATCAGATTTAGGATTTGGTGTTCCAGATTAAGAGAAAGACCCTTTATCCGTATAACTCCTTATCCCTAGCATTCTGGATAACAGGTCCCATACCAGTTTTGAGTGACTTAGACCACCAGATAATGTATCTGAGATAATGAAGTGCTTCTTCTTTCCATTTCACATTTAGTGAGGATCCTGCTCATAGATAGTGATGGGCAAATCTGTGCAGAAAAATTTACACGAATTTACAGCGAAATTCGGGAACCGTGAGAAACTTTTGAAACTAATTGAAGTCAATGGGCATCACAATTATTTTGATGCGTGTCAATTTTGATGCAATTGACAATTTTTATACATGCGACTATTTGGTCCAAATGTATTAAAGTCAATGGGCATCCAAATAATTTTGATGCACGACAATTTTTATGCGCACACTGATTTTGACGTGCTTCAATTTTAGCAGTGGATTTTTCTCAGGCGAATTGCCACAGCAGTTTCGTAAAATTAATTTGCTTGCAGCGACATGTGGAAATGTCTGCCAAATTTATATGCCCATCACTACTCATAGCCAGTATATTAAAGTCCTGTGCTGGTTTATGTATTCATTTGTAGCTTTACAAGTTGGTCACAGACAAGTGTTAGTGAAATAAAAGACAAGGGTTAAAATGTATAGAAAACCAATTCAGAGAGTTTCAGACAAGGTAATAAAAGTTAATTAATACGCTACCTGGGCGACATGTAGTTTAACAACAAGTATCTTAACTAAATTGGTTAAATATTAAAGCTGCGGTAGGGGTGGCCTCAGAGAAAAAGTGGTGAGCCCAGGGTGGACCACCTTGGAAAAGCATGACATTTGAGTTATTTCTTTACCTAGAGGTGCCCAGTAGTGGTTTTACAGGTTTTTAAAATTATGATAAAAATCTATTCCTTTAAAATTATGAACACCAAGGAATTTATTAAAAAATCCAAATATAAAACTTACGAATGGAAAAAAAATGCTGAACGATGCGCTAAAAAAATACGAAACCCTATAAAAATTTGAGGGTTTTTTGGACAATTAGAAAATATTTCATTTGGAAAATTAAAAATTTGAGTTCAATATTTATGAAAAAATATAATACATATTGGTAATTATTTTTTCTGTAAGCAGTGATTTCAACATACATGTGTGTTAAGCTTAAATTCTACTCAGTAGGAGTTACTTAAGAAAATATTTACGATTACTGGCTTTCGCAAAACTCCCTACTGGTTACATGCTGCAATGATTCTCAATCTACTTGACTTGCAGGCCTCCTCTCTTTTCTTTTAATCAGTAATTCAAACCACCCAGGCAAATAACAACCCCCCATATGGAACTTCAAAACCAGAAATTGAAACCTAATGTTATTAGAAAAAAAGATCAATAAAATACATGCCACAAGCGTGCACAGAGGGAACACTTGTAAGAACGCCTGAGCGTCCATGTGTATCAACTACCAGTGGCTCAGAGAGAGGGTGAAAGGGTGGATAATTTGTTAAGGAAAGAAAATCTTGTATAGAAAGAGTTCAATGAAAGCAATGTAATTATCCTTGACACCTCTATAACATTTAAATAAGAAGTCAGAGAACATATTATGAATTGCAGTTTTATCTCCCAGCTGTTACTGTGGGAAGATATTGAAAATAGAGGTCAGTAAAATTCTTGCTACAACAAAGAATCCAGAGGACTTGTCAAATTCTCTCATGCATGAATCAGTTACCATTAAGTGGGAGCACTTTCATGTGTCTCTCTTATTGGTCGTTAAAGGGAAAGTATAGTGAAAAAGCAGCTGCTCCTGTGAATATTTTATCATTCCTATGTATATGAATAGCTTCTACGCCATTGAAAAAAATAACATTTTGTTTTTCCAGGAAATGCAGACACTGATGTAATCCCATAGGCAAAAGCAAATGTGACTGTAGGACACATAAAGGGATTGCGCTTTTTTAACACCTAGTGCCAATGGATTGGATGTTCCTGTCAATGTAAAAGAAGTACTATAAGCCAGCGCCTCATTCTGCATCTCTCGACCAATAAGAATGAGCAGCTATGTTAGAGGCTTGGAAATGAGCACCAGTCATGGGGCATTGAGATAACATGCAGCACAATGTTTGCTATGAACTGGGTTAATTTAAGCGCTTTTCTGATTGTAAGTCTACCAAATTCCATTCCTGACTTCTCTATTGTTCTTGGATTCCTGCTCCTCGCTTGTTTTCTGACTATACTGAACTTTGGTCCCTTGCCTGTCTTGATCTGTGCCAGAATATTACTTCAATTCGGCTCAGTGACTTTGATTCCATGCTTTTGGAAACTACCCGTTTTACTGGTACATCCACCCCATGTGGGATGTTTGGGAATGGAATAAGCATTTTCTTTCTTAAATTCTGGCGGAGAAAACACTCATTGTGCCATAAGCCTTTGTACTTACTATCTATGCTGATGGACACTGGCCCTTACATGGTACAAGGGACCCTTGAACATTTTGGGGGGGTATTTATTAAAACTCACATTTTTCTCATTATTTTAAAAAACTTTAAATTCGACCTAACTCTCAACCATGATTTGACTTAATTTGATATAATTTGATAAAGGTTGAGACAAAATCGCTCGACAATTTAAATAGTGCTACTTTTTCACAAACCATACATTTTTTAGAATTTGAATGAAAACCAGCGTCAAACAGCCCAAAACCTTTGAAAATCATGAAGGTAAATATTATGTTCCAATTGTTATCTGCCATTAGCTTTTACTTGACTTTGACAGGTTTTAGCTGTAGTATTGTTGGATTCAGATTTTTAGCAGCTGTGGTGCACAATAAATCTTGAAAAAATGCAGTATTTTTCCTTTAAAACTTTGGATTTTCCCCCTTAAAAACTTGACCGGAAAAATTTGAGGCTTAATAAATAGGCCCCTATATTTCCCACTGACAGGACAGAAGCTACAGGGGTCAGTTTGTTCATTGAGCCTATGTGTGCTAAATTGTTCAAGTATTCAAGTAGTGAACATCATGTCTACTTTACTGGTGTACTAATTACTAATGTCATAAAAAATTTTGCCTATTATGGTCTGTTCCAAAACATGAGCTGTTTTTGAAGGGAACAATGTCACCAGAATTCAATGGAAAATTCTGCATAATGAGGAAAAAGGGCTTGCTACAACTTTTGCAGGTTGCCTGGGTAAAATTCTCTACATACACCTTGCCAAGCCTTGCTTTGTGTTACTGCACAAATCTATTGTATTGTGGCACATGCACCTGGAGGGGGTATATTCTCAACACACCTTGTAGAGGAATCAAAAGCTAAATGGAACAGTGCATCGTTGACGAACATTGAACACTCTAACTGATGTGGTCTTTGCCAAATGGGTCTACATAGTGCCAAAAATAGCACTAATAGTGACCCAAGACCCTCCTTATATAGATTCAAAACAGTGGAAGTTCAGAGAAAGAAGTTATGTTTAGCATCTGTTTGTCAAGGAATACTTTTTAGGCTGGTGCCAAGTTGCTGATAAGAACAAATCTCTAATCCCAGTGGTAAAAAGCACCGCATTTCAATTTTCATCTTAAATAAATGTAATAATCCTTGAGCACAGATGAATGCACAGATCCGGATTGATGGATTCTGTAACCCTACATAGACAAACATACAGTATTCATTTTTCTCTGTTGTTAATATTTAGTATTAAATGTTCTAATATTGCCAGTGTGTCTGTTATGAACATTGAACTTGCTCTGTTGCCTACCTTCTGTGTGTAACTTGCAAACTCTGTCATTAATAATGGATTACCAAGTGAACCAGCTGCAGTAAAGATTTTTCCACCCTCTTAGACAAATCATGTTCCACTGAAGGGTTAGTTATTGATTTTGATACTGATTCTTTTTATTTTATTAGCATTGTGTCATTCTTGTAAATGGGCTCTATCCTCTTTAAAAAAAAACATATTTGTAGATTGTCAGCTCTTAAGCAAAGGCAAAACATTGTATCTGTAACACAGAATATTGATAAACAAGTGGGTTTTGATTATATTTATTATTAAATTTGAATATGAAGAAAATATACTTGACATGTATTATTATAGTTATAGTTATAGTTATATAACTAAAGAGACATTTCAATGTCTATGATTCCACTACAAAGAAAATGATAGGCACGCATATAAAGTGGAATAAGAAAAAAAAAAGAAAAGAAATTGCTAAAATGTTGAGGATTGGGAATAAGTATTTGACTGTAGCCACTTGAAAGTTACTTCTGAAACAATAACAATGTTAAATTCACTCTAAGGGGGTTATTTATCAAAATCTGAAAATTTCTCAGAATTTTCGAAAAACTGTTCCAACCAAATCCACACAGATTTGTTCCCCTTATTTATAAAAATATTTTCCAGAAAATGTCTTGTTCAGGAAAAACCGCATGAATACTGTTATTTTTTTGGATTTGACACTGGAATAATGCGAAAGCCCAGTGGAAATCAGTATATCTTCAGGACATCAGCAGGACTGAGTTGGAGTACTTTTTTATTCTGACTTTTAACACCCTCAGGGTTTAATAAATCCTGAAAAATTCAAGGTTTTTTTCCCACGAAAAAATTGTGTTTTTCCCCTTTATCACATTTTAATTCAAATTTCAAGCTAATTTTAGTGTACTTTGTCTATGAAATAGTCCAAATTCGATTCAAATTTGAAAAAACGTTGAAAATTCAAATATTGAAATTTATTTGCCTATTCGCCATCTAAAACCTGCCGAATTGTGGTTTTAGCCTATGAGGGACCTCCTAGAACCCATCTAGAGTCATTTGGTGACTTCAAATACAGCCTATTCACTCAAAAGTTAAAAAATTTGATTTTTTTTTTATAAATTTTGGTTGGTCTTTTTTTAATTAAAATTTCTAGTTTAAAAAACTCCCATCACCTCAAAATTCGACCCTTGAGAATTCTGCCCCTTAATATTGATGTATTTCTTTAATCAAAGAGGATCTAGAAAATTCCTCATGATTTTAAACATGGGTGTAAAATTGCATTTGTTTTATTGTTTTAATTATTTATTAAAAAAACGAATATGTAGAAGTCAAACACATTTTATAGACTCGAAACCTCGAAACAAATTCGACCAAACTTAATTTGAGTTTTTTCTTGGAAAAAGGCTACAGGAAGGCTTCAAACAACTCCAAATTGCTCCTCTCCCATTGACTTATACAGTAATTCGGCAGGTTTTAGGTGGTGAATAGTCAAATTCGAATTCTATTGTGATAAATCTCGAAAATCAAATTCGATTATTTTTAAAAACTTGAAATGAGTTTGGGTAATTCCGTAGTCGAATTTGACAGTTTTGACCAAAAAAAAAACATCAAAAAGTCTAATTTGAATTTTCAATTCGACCCTTTATAAATCTGCCCCTTCATATAAAAGGAACATGTAGATTTTCAATGGAGAAAATACAGTTCCATTTTTGCTGGACTGAAGTAACATCTTCTGGTCATTGACTGCATAACACAAGTGCCTTCCTCAATAACTTTTAAAATTTCATGGTGGATCAAATTTAAAAAATAGATACATTTTAATGGGGTTGTTTAATCACCCATAGAAAGCAGTCCGCAGGTGGCATTTACTGGTCACCTGTTAAAAGCAAGTGTCTTCATGGTTATATGGGTAACTGCACCTGGGCAAACTTATTGGGGTTCTTTTATAAACTTTGTGCAGAGCAGATAAAAAATATGTGTCCTGTGCATGGTTATGTTTATAAAGCTGGATAAGAGTGTGCAAACAGAATTGAGAATTTTTTTTCATACTGCGAATGTCCATTTTTAAATATGAGAAAAATAGCAAATTGCAAATATTTATGCGCACACTCTGGGGCAGATTTATCAAGGATCGAATTTCAAGTAGAAAAAGCTTCGAAATTCGACCATCGAATTGGAATACTTCGACTTTGAATATTAAAGTAGAAGTTTTTTTACATCGAATTCGGCCATTTGCTGTCAAAGTAAAATCGTTTTACTAGGCTGTATTTTAATTGAACAATTCGAAGGATTTCATCCATCGATTGAACGATTTTTCTTCGACTTCAAAAAAATTAGAAAAATGCTCTAGAAGGTCCCCATAGGCTAACATAGCACTTCGGCAGGTTTAATTTGGAGAAGTATTGAAGTTGAAGTTTTTTTAAAGAGACAGAACTTCGATTATCGAATGGTCGAATAGTCAAAGTATTTTTACTTTGAATCGAATTCAAAGTCGTAGTAGCCTATTCAATGGTCGAAGTATCCAAAAAATTACTTTGAATTTTGAATTTTGTTACTTAGAAATTCCCTCAAATTCACTTCGACCCTTGATAAATCTGCCCCTCTGTGTTTGAATTATGCCACAACTTTGGTGGTGGCGAAAATATTTGCAAAACAGTTTTGCAAACTGCGAATTTAAGCTACTGTCAACGCTATTTTGTCTCATCTGTCTCATTTGTGAGAATTTATGCACAATGTGAATTAGCAAAAAAACGGAAAGAAGGGCACGGCATTGAATATGTTCGTGTTCAGGAAAAAGCATGGGCAATGCAACCATTTGCAAATGCATATGCATTGTGCGAACTTAATAAATAACTCCCACTGACTTTGATTGACTACAAAAGAAAATCTCGCATTACTTTTTAGTCCTTTGTTATGTGCAACAAGGGCATGTCTGTTGTTTCCTAGAAAACCAGCCAAATATCTATGGAAGTTTGTCAATATTACACCAGAAATAAAATCTTTGATTTCTTGTAGGGAAGGGGTGCCCAAAAGGTAGATCGGGATATATCAATAGACCTTTAGCTGATGATCAGTAGATCTCAAAAAACAGCTTGTCTAAATCACCCTCCTGTTTTATTCTTTTCAATCAGATATTTATTATGTCACGGTTACATAAGAAATAGTTTTTTGTTAAATATGACAATATACATTCTCTCATAAATCAATATAATATATAAGTGATATTTTCCATGGAACAGAATGTTAATGCTTTTATGGATGTAAATACTAATGGGACAACATCACTAAAAGTAGACCCAGCATTAGTAAAGTATGGGAATCTCCTGTATCTCCTCCTTAAAAAGCCTTTATTTGGACATTTCAAAATAAAGGCCTTTTAAAGAAGGTCCCCATGCAGTGCTGTTTGTCAGTAATTAATCAGCCAGCCAGGTATCACCATTAACGCATCAAGTCTCCTAGTAGGAACCAAAAACTTTATTTAGTGCCCTTTTTTCCAACCAATCAATGTACACTCTACCATCAGGTTTTCTATTGTCACACTATATCATCAGACTTTTTAATTTGTGTTTCAGTATGCCTCCAAAACATGTCAGAACCCAATCTGGCTAATAATTGATTTCAAGGCTCACTAAAATCCTCTAGGAAAATTCTGTTGGCCTTAACTCAACGTAGAAAAGAAAGTGTGATAGGGGCTGGGATTCTTGTGGCCTTTGAACCCACCAAAGAAGGAATGGAAAAATGAAAAAAGATTTTAGAGTAAGACCCAATTACAATGGCATATACTCAGGTAGTGATTTAACGTCCGGAATTGGAATTTTTGCCACAATTTGATTTTTTTGCACAAAAAACTTGAAAAAACTTTACTGGTATTTATTAATCACAAAAAAAATCTAAAAACTTGAATGTAAAAGCTTGCTAGTTCATGTAGAAATCAATGGGAGTTCCTAGGCAAAATTCAAGTTTTTGAGTCTTTTAAGCTTACAAAATCATAAAATTTGAGTTTTCTTGAGCTTGTAAACTCACAAATTGTATTTTTTTTAGTTTTTTTCACAATTGCATTCAATTGAGGTTTTTATATTTAGATGTTTTAATAAATAAGCAGACATTCGATTTTTTAAAATTGTGAGTTTATTCAAAGTATTTTGATAATTTTTTTGATGTGATAAATATACCCATCAGCTTATATCTGAATTCCCATCCATGTCCCATGTCCATCAAGTTCAACTATCTGTCCAAGTAGAACATGCCTAATTTTTAGATGATCCAGAGGAAGGAAAAGCCTCATCTGAAGCTATTTTTTCTTGACTCCATAGAATTAGTCACTGGATCAACTTTGTGTTGAGTTAATTTTAGTAAAATTGGACTTTTACTTGCTTAAAAATCAATCCACCCATTAATGTATCTATTGAATGTGTCTACCGCTTTGGGATAAAAGTCAGAGCTTTCTAAGTAAAACATAACATGGTTGTACCTTAAAATGGTACCTTAATTCTGCTAGTCCTGAATAAGACATCAGTAAATGTTCATATGGTCCCGTTATATCATTATTCTTATTGATCATATCCTCTTGGTCTTGGACAACCTTTCTTCATAACTTCATAACTGAGATCCCCCCATGCCTTTTATAATCTTAGTTGCTTTCTCTACATTTGTCTTTTTCTGCAATGCCCATTTTAAATATTGCAGACTGAAAAACAGCACTTCACTGTGTAGATATGGAACTCAACAGTTCTTCCTAAAGTGAAATAATTATCCTCTTATTCTGTGATTTTATACTCCTTTTGATACAGGACCTTCTTGCTGCTGATTTTCATAACATAACAGTGACTGACTGTTGCGTCAACTCATCTTTTGCTCTTATGAGCCCCTAAAAACTCCTTTTCTCCTCACTCCAGACTGCTTGGAGATATTGCCACTGGGAGGGATTCTCCCATTCTGTCCACTGTGTGTCCATTGACCATGGACCCAAATCTAAAATGGACAATATTATATACATATTAATAGGGTAATGTACAACCCCAATGCAAGTGCAACTTTGAACTCATTTTGCCATTTTTTACCCAAAATGCAACATGTCCACTGTAAGAGACATTTATGCGTCTAGGACACAATGGCACTAGCTGCCTTAAAACTATCCTGAAAGCTTTCTTTTAAAGCTAAAGAAATCTGGAAATGAATGGAAACAAATGTGAACACAATTTCTATTCTAAATTGTGTTTACTTAAAATCAGTCTAGTATCAAACACAGGGCAATAATATCAACTACCTGCTATTTGTAAGACTTGTGAGTCCTGTACAAGTACTATAGGCCATATTTATCAATTAGATGTAGACATCGTGGTTTTCTCGCTTTTCTTCTCTGCTTGCTCCCAGTTCCCTCAGCTGCTGCTCTTCAGACAAAGATGTGAGGGCTTTGATCCGACTGGCAGCTGCCACAAGGGGATTGGCTTAGAGGTTAATTACACAAAGACAATCTCCAGCTGTGGCAGAAAGCTCTCCTCTATGTTTGACCCTCTCTCAGGTACCCCTATAAAGAAGACAGACAGCAGAGAAAGTAGCAGTGAAACATCTTTTGATATGACAAAGTCTCCTCTTGCTGAATCCATAATTCTTGGTTTGTTTGTTTAACTGGTATTTGAAATATGAATGATTTCTTCACCACTGGGGCCACTGAATCTGGCCTGAGTTTCACTTCAGCCTGATTTTCTGCTCAGGAAAACTGGCCTCTTAGAGAAGGGATCTGCTTTTCTCGCATCACCAGATAATAGCAGAAAATAAAAAAACATTCGACTGAAGTTTTCTGAGTTTTCCTTCCCAATCTTTAAATGTCTACCAAAAATAATCCCCTGTAAACTTATAGTTTTGTAGAATGACAACTCCCTTGATGCTCTGCTAGCTAATAAATGTGTTGTTGTGATCTATAACCTTATGGATTTCTATATTGCATTCACATTTCATTTATTTACAAAAAGAACTTGAGTCATAAGTATGTGTTAACGTGTAATGTGCTCATCTTAACTAAAACTAAAATTAATGGGGAAACACCTGTTTCACTGTTGATTCATAATTGAAACATTTAAATTGATGTTTTGTGGATGAAAAACAAAAACAAGACCTTAAAGTCTGGTTTCAGAACTAGGTACTCCCTAAATGTAATGTTGTCAATCATAACAATGTAAACATAAAAGTGTATTTTAATCGTGTATAGTAGACACCTGTACAGAGGTACCCTCATCCTCATCTTTCCCTTGTTCTGTATCAAAACTCTATAAAATATAAATAAAACATGAATTTAGTGATGGATCTGAAATAAGGTGCAAATGCAGCAGGCAATCTAGTAAAATGAAGAAAATATCTAAACTAGGTGCAAATTCACTAAGATCCGAAGTTGCACCAGCGACAGCTTCGCCGCACTTCGCCAGGCGTAGTTTCGCCAGCGCTACGCAAATTCACTAAAAAATTGCGCTCAGGGAGGCAAACGGTAGAGAAGTTGCACTACCGCTACTTCGTCAGGCAAAGCGAAGTTACGCTAGCGATGCCTAATTTGCATACGGCGCGAAGTTATAATATAATGGACGTATATGCTGCAGCAACTAGATTACAGTACACAAGACCAGGAAACCTTTAAAAAATAAAATAAAGGTGTTCTATTGCCCTACACATGTGCCCACTGTATCGTTGAGCTGCCATGTGTTAGGAAATGTAGGGGAAGGAGGGAATTTTTCAGCGTATCAACCCTTAAAAAGGTAAAAGACACCAGTGTTTTTTGGGACTTTTCACCTATTTTTGGAGCTAGAGTAGGTACACTTCGCTAGCAAATTTACGCCAGCACCCGTTAGTAAATAGGCGATGTAACAAAATTATGTCACACTGGCGAATTTGCGCTAGCGTTAGCCGATTTGCGCTTTAGTTAATTTACCCCCTGTATGTTCATCATGTGTTTAGTAGTTAATATGATTTGGAGAACCAAGTGCTTTACTTTTTTTGATTTTGATATTTAGTCTTACTTTAGGCAATGGATGTATAGCCCAGGCTTTCAGACTATTTCCATTTAAGCCCCTGTTTAAGGACCAACATTTGGTTAAGGCCCCCTGTCCAATCAATGAAGGAACCCTGGTAGTGCTTGAAAGGTTGCACTCCTTTGTGAGCAGGAAACCCCTTCCGGGACCAGTCATCACAACTGCCCTTTTGTGACCTCAGAACTTTCTGCTGCGGACTGAGAGGGAACCTGAACATAGCAAAAGGTGGGTACAGAAGAGGGACAAATAAGATTGCTAGAACTTAAGGCAGTCACTGAACAAAGTCACTAGCAATCATGGAGTCAATAACCAGTAGAGGAATTGGGAACAAAACTTAGACAGGGACTATAGTACACAGAGCCAGCTTGAGCAATGACAAATGAAGGACTTTTGCGTTCAAAAATGGTGGCAAAGTGGCACCAGAAAGCATACTGATGGCACAACAAGCAGCCTTTGTCAAGCTCATATCCAGGTGCATGGAGGAACAGACCCGAGACCCGGAACCAGTAGGAAGACACACTGGTCTCAAGGAGCACCTGACACTGCCTGTACCTATCTTTCCCCCTATCTTCAAAGTGGGCTTCTAGATGTATCTACAGGGTCAATTAGGCAAGTTTTCCAAATATTACTGTAACTGTCATTTAGGCTGGGTCCCTTTAGCCACTGCTTCTTGTCCATCTGAAATGTCTTTTTTGTTGTAAATTTTAAAACACCTTTTGATTTGCTTTTGTTTTGTGGTAAATAATCGATTATTATTAATACATTAATGTGTGGTTTTCCCATATTTCTAAAAAGCTCTTTCATATTCTGTTTGATTGCTTTTAATAAAATTGGACTTTTATAAGTTTTTGGATTTTTTGTACTAGGAATTGTCTGAAAAACTTTAATAATTATCAGTTAACAAGTTCAATGACAATCATGGTTTTAGAGTTTGTGAGTTAAGTCGTTGTTTCCAAAACCTCTAAAACCACAAAAATTCGACCTTCATTAAAAAAGTATCCATGCTACAAGTAAGATATTTGTCTTTATTTTTCTAGCTGGTCCAGAAGACAAGGCCTCATGCTGCTTTGATGGTACTGATTTGTAACAACATACCGTGGTGGTCGGTGGTCTAGGGAGGGACAGCAGGAACGCCCACTGTGAGCTGTATCCTCTTCCTGAAAATCCGCAGTACTAAGGGCGCGCGCGGCGCGCCTCTGCTTTCTTTATTGGTGCATGCTTGCTGGCGTGCTTACGTCCGTGCACAATGGCGCGAAATTCAAATGTTTAAAGGCGCAATTGGGCTTGTGATCATTGCCCGTTATAGGATCTTATTCCTGGTGCTTCTGTGCTTATGTGCTGTTTTGCCTGTTTAATTCTGATAATCTGTTGTGACCCCTGCCTGTTTTTGACTATCCTGACTTCTGGAATCCTGACCCTGCCTTGGTTCTGAATTTAGGGTTCCAACCGAGACATGATTATTACAAGAAATCAAAATTGCACCATGTTTGTATGTAGCCTACAGTATCTTGTCCCTATATCACCTTTGATATCAATTAATACTCACTTTATAATATTTTCCCTTTGCTCTTATGCTATTTCATTTGATAAGCAGACAACATGAACTGGTCTTTGCCCACACTCTCTTCTTGTTATATACAGTAAAATAAATCTATTTTATGGTAACGGGCACATTAGCAGATACAGTATATAAAAAGTTTTATATACATAATATATCCAGCTCAATGACTTATTGTCCATTACCACTATAAAATTATGAGCATCTAATGGACAGTGTAGAGAGTTCTGATGCTGTTTTTATAGCTTCTTCATTTCAGAATGTTGTCATGCTTTTTTCATTTATCGTCTAGCCTTATTTCAGTCACTATGAACTGTTTCCCTTAAAGGAAAATTAATTCCAAATTCTGATTACTGTTAAAAAATATAAAGTTGTTATTCCACAGAGGAAATTACTGTGTACATTATGATAATATTTTTCCAGTAGACTGTCCAATTGTTTTTGTATTTTCCAATTATACTCTAAGGGGCCGATTCACTAAGGGTCGAATATCGAGGGTTAATTAACCCTGGATATACGACTAGGAATTAAAATCCTTCGACTTCGAATATCAGAGTCGAATGATTTAGCGCAGATAGTTCGATCGAACGATCGAAGGATAATTCCTTCGATCGAACGATAAAATCCTTCGAATCGTACGTTTCGAAGAATTTTAATCCAACGATCAAAGGAATATCCTTCGATCAAAAAAAGTTAGGCAAGCCTATGGGGACCTTCCCCATAGGCTAACATTGACTTCAGTAGCTTTTAGATGGCAAACTAGGGGGTCGAAGTTTTTTTTAAAGAGACAGTACTTCGACTATCGAATGGTCGAATAGTCGAACGATTGTTACTACGAATCCTTCGATTCGAAGTCGTAGTCGAAGGTCGAAGTAGCCCAAAAAAAACTTCAAAATTCGAAGTTTTTTACCTTCGAATCCTTCACTCGAAGTTAGTGAATCGGCCCCTAAGTCTGTACAGTGAATTTAAAAATGTCATACAACTAAATCAGTTAATGGGTAAGGGCATACCTCCCAGGGAAAAAGGTGTTTTGTGGGCACTTTATGTCCTACAGCAGTGTTTCCCAAACTGAGGGACTAGCCCTCCTGGGAGGATTTGAAGCAGAGGCTGGAGGGGTCCAGGCTTTAAGCCACTAGGGTGAGATTTGGTGATGTTTGCCACTGTCTTAGACTGAGTAGCCTGATGGTAAATTGATAAATTTAGTGTTAAAACTTATCTGCTGTACTAGTTATTTTTGGAACAATACCTGAATAATTTACACAAATGATTTTCTATATCTGTAACCTTTTTGTGGGGTTTGACCAAAGGTTAGACCTCCAAAGGCAATTGAACAGAAAAGTCTGACAAGCACTGCAGTGCACAGGGTGGAGGTTGGGGGGAAAAGGGCACAACCTCACCAAATTTTTAAAATTCAAGTTTTCAATATTAATGTAATATTTTTATTCATTAGCCTGGTGTGCCTATGATTGCCTTTCTAAAAATACTTTAGATGGTATTGCCCTTCATAAAAATGTATACATACACTTCACAAGACTATTAAGCCATCAGACTGCACAATATGGTAAAACCCAGAAACAGAAGGTCATGAAAAAACAAACAAGGAAAGTAACAACATGCAACCATACTGAGAGCAGAATCAAATATCCACAGAGGAGGGTTCTGTTCCCGTATCTTAAATGTGTCTTGATAATTATTCATAATTATTTAAATCTGTACAATACCTATCCACTGCTGTGATGTATACCACTTTGTCAATAATTATCTTGCACATTAATTCCTACAGCGTTATGAAAATTAAATAATTCAGAGCTGGCCCATAGAAAGTGAATATGTACACTGCAAGGCAAAGTAAGAATAGTAGTATTTCAGTTGTAATATCATTCTGCAATTGGGGCACTGGGCTCCACCTCTACTCCCTCTGCACTCCATTATGTGTGGCTAAAGATGACCAATTATCTACAATATCCACCCTGGTCATCCTGTTGTACAAAAGGAGGGATACCGTATGGATGGCCAAATTCCATTGTTCTGCTTATTTAAGGCCAACAACCTGAATGATTGGAAAAGCAAGGAATGAAAGAGCTGCAGCTTCTATCCATTTTCTCTCGCTCACTAACTTGGCACATTTGCAAATAACAGTTTCAAGCAAGACAGATCATCTGTGATCCAACAAGACTACAGGATGGGCTATAGAGTTCATTGTCCATATATATTTCATAAATATTATTGATTACTTATTACTAAATACTAAATTACGTATTACAAAAAATATTATTACAAGGTGCTTAAAGGGGACCCGTCACCCAAAAAAATATTCCAAATCCTATTTTATCATGGTAGTCAAGCAATATTACACTATATAAATTATTTGAATCCTGTCTCCTTCGGTCTAGGAATTCATAGTTATAGCAAAGAGACAGGAGACACTAGAAATTAAACTCTTTTTTACATCTATCATAATATTACCTTTGAAATCTACTTATAATTTTGCCATAACTTATTTGCAGGATGCTTGTACATTACCTGTCTGATGCCCCATGGTCCTGTATGAGTGGGCTGCCATATTTGTGCAGCAGGAGTCTGTTGGCATTGGAAACTTTAACTGACAGGCTGAGATGGGACAGTCAGGTTGGCAAAACAGTCAGGATTAGGAACTTCAGCTAACAATTACATACAAAACAAACCTCTCAGCAAAAAACATGACCTATAGGTAACATTTAGGGGCTGATTCACTAATTAACCCTCGATATTCGAGTAGGAATTAAAATCCTTCGACTTCGAATATGGAAGTCGAAGGATTTAGCACAGATAGTTCGATCGAACGATCGAAGGATAATATCCTTCGATCAAAAAAAGTTAGCCAAGCCTATGGGGACCTTCCCCATAGGCTAACATTGACTTTGGTAGCCTTTAGATGGCGAACTAGGGGGGTCGAAGAGTCAGTACTTCGACTATCGAATGGTCGAATAGTCGAACGATTTTTACTTTGAATCCTTCAATTCGAAGTCGTAGTCGTAGTCGAAGGTCGAAGTAGCTCATTCGATGGTCGAAGTAGCCCAAAAAAAACTTCGAAATCAGAAGTTTTTTACCTTCGAATCCTTCACTCGAAGTTAGTGAATCGGCCCCTTAATTGTACATTCATATTTTAAAAGGTAGTTTTTAGTGTCAGTATCATTTTAAAGCAAGCGTTGTGGTCATTTTAAAATCTTGTTTGTACACCAGAATGGAGGACCTGATGTCCATCCCCATGTACTGGTGGTTACACAATTAAATGGTAAAAAGAGAGGGGGAATGTATGGAGAGCAGTGACATCTAGGAAGTACTGAATGGAAAGTGAAAGTAATTGTCTGTCCCACCTCTATGCCTAAGGCATAGAGGAGGGTTAGGCAATATTTGAATGACAGCTGAGATTTTCAAATGAGTTTACAACAGCTATGAATGCTTTAATGAAAAAAAAGATTTTGGATTTCATGTTTAATTTGAAAAGGAATTTTATGATACAGCTTTTTATGTCTGGGTGACAGGTCCACTTTAATATTACTACAAGGTGCTCACTATTTCTTTAGTCATTCCTGGCAAGCCTTTTTGACAATAACATAATAAATGTTAGTACAGTGAACAAAAAAACAATAGGAATATAGCTTCAAACTGAATGCAACCTTCTAAATATTTATATTTATGTACAGTATATGCCTATTATAGCATATAGACAAGTATAGCATTCTCCAATATGAAAATATACATTGTGCAGTTTACTTTCTACTGCAATTTCCTGGTTTTTGGATTGGCCCACACATCATGGGGGTTTTGAGTAGAAGTACTAATTCTATGTAACCCTGTCTAAAGCATACAAATTATAGAAGCTACAAAGAAAATTTCACTTATCTTTTATAAAAATGTCATGAAGGATTAATGATTGGTTTAATGAGTAAAACTTCTCAAGCTATATTAAGCATGGGTCAGACATGGATATTGATGTTGAAAGTCTAATATTTATGCTGCTATTGGGTAAAAGTAATTTGTTGAAAATATTATGTACACTTCTTCATGTTTTCTCACCCATGGGTTATTCTGGTGTCTTCCTGTTCTAAATTATGCCTTGTATGTCCCAACAACGGATTGTAGATACTCAAACATAAAACTGATAATGTGTTTTTATTAAACATTTAGAAGTAATAGTCATATTGTATTGGACATACAGTACATCCATATACAGAAATATAAAACAGTATAAGTGTGTGTGTTACAGCTGTAGAGTTATGTTAAGATTATCTTAAATCCACCCAACAAACTTGATGAATGACGTGCTATCCCATTGGTGAAAACAATACATTTCTTTAGTGTTATTTAATATGTGGCATAGAATGTTAACACCAAATCTTTTCAGCAAATTGTGAGATTTATCAAACCATAATAGCTTCAAATCCTGTGTGTATTTATGATTTTTAGAGAAAAAAAAATACACTTTTGTTAAATACCTTGCCATAAACCATACACTTGAATATGTACCATGACAATTTTCATTAGGTTCCAGATCATGGACATGTGCCACTTACGCATAGTGAATCAAATATTTATAATAAGCATCTTATTACATTTTTTTGTAAGTAAACTGAGTTACATTTACTAGGAAAAGGGGGATGGAAATGAGCAAAAGATGAATATTTCATAATTTATAGTGACATGCTGTAATGGCTGTAAAGAATATATAATGTATTCTTTGCCCTGATAGTTTATGTGTGCAAATACATTCAGTGAATAATAGCATATGATAATATATAGCAATATGGTAATATTACCCACACTCTCACCCCCAATTATTATCTAATTAGGTATCATACTCATTATATCTAAACACAGAACAAGCTAGAAAATCTTGTTATGGTGTCAAGAGGACAATTGTTTTCCTTAATCCCTTCTATGAATGCTAGCAAGATTCTTGGGAAAAAGAGATTTTCTTCTCTTTATTGCTGTAGAGGAAACTCATTCTCATAATCAATGTGACAGGTGTGCAATGACTGAAAAGTTAGAAAGGAGGTGGGGGAGTTAGGCCATGCGTGTAGTGGGAGAGAGAGAGACCCTTCTCCGTCTGAGCTGTCAAGTCCACCCACATCTCTGATTAGACATGACAAGCACACCTGCTGTCTCCAAAGCTCTGCAATTAAAGATTCTTTGAGGTCCCAGGAAGTGACCGCATTAGAAAGGCCCCTTGCAGGCAGCTCCTTAGCATATTTCCAGTGTCATTAGCAGTCAAGCTAAGGCAAAATAGATCATCCGAGGTCCCTGACATGACCCATGCACTCTCTTCACTTAGACAAGGGATGCTTTATGACTTTTAAAGAAATCTCCAGGCTCTTCTAAAAAGGATAACTTGTGTGGAGTATGCAGCGATTCAAGAGCTGAAGCATTCATTAGGATTCAAAAAAAGAACATTTCAGCGAATCAGTCAATGACTTCATATAATTGAATTTTACTATGTTAAATTCATCAGAATGTTACTCTCTGCAATGAAAGGCATGGTGGAAATGGATGCCATTTCAGCAGCAAAGCATTCATATATTAGCGATTCCTGAGACAATTTTACTTACATATTTATATACTAATAACATGCTAAAGAAAAAGATTAATGTTAATACTGACAAGATATACATTATCTACCATTGCAATCAAAATAGGAAAATAAATCCCTATATGAAGTGGTAGTGGTAGGAATTACATAGAGATATTTTAACATTTTTGTTTAAAATTGTTAAGGCCCATAAATCTTTGGACAGAGACAATGTTTTTCTAAATTAGGTTCTGTTCATTACAGCAATAGTTTTTAAATGAAACAACTCAGGTGCAGTTGAACTGCAGACTTTCAACTTTAATTCAGTGGGTTGAACAAAAAGATTGTATAAAAATGTGAGGAACTAAAGCCTTTTTTTAACATGATCACTTCATTTCAGGGGCTCAAAAGTAGTTGGACAATTGACTCAAAGGCTATTTCATGGGCAGGTGTGGGCAATTCCTTTGTTATGTCTATCAATAAAGCAGATAAAAGCCCTGGAGTTGATTTGAGGGGGGGGTGCTTGTATGTGGAAGATTTTGCTGTGAATAGACAACATGCGGTCAAAGGAGCTCTCCATGTAGATGAAACAAGCCATCCTTAAGCTGCAAAAACAGAAAAGACCCATCCGAGAAATTGCTACAATATTAGAAGGGGCAAAGTCTGCAGTTTGGTACAACCTGAGAAAGAAAGAAAGCACCGGTGAACTCAGCAACGCAAAAAGACCTTGACATCCACGGAAGACAACAATGGTGGATTATCGCAGAATTATTTCCATGGTGAAGAGAAACCCCCTTCACAAAAGCCAAACAAGTGAATAAAACTCTCTCCAGGAGGTAGGTGTATCGATACTCAAGTCTACCATAAAGAGAAGACTGCATGAAAGTAAATACAGAGGGTGCACTGCAAGGTGCAAACCACTCATAAGCATCAAGAATAGAAAAGCTAGATTGGACAGCACAGTTCTGGAAAAACCAAGATCAACCTCTACCAGAATGATGGCAGGAAAAAAGTATGGAGGAGGCGTGGAACAGCTCATGATCCAAAGCATACCACATCATCTATAAAACATGGCAGAGGCAGTGTGATGGCTTGGGCGTGCATGGCTGCCAGTGACACTGGGACACTAGTGTTTATCCATGATGTGACACAGGACAGAAGCAGCCAAATGAATTCTGAGGTGTTCAGAGACTGTCTGCTCATATCCAGCTAAATGCAGTCAAATTGATTTGGAGGCATTTCATAATACAGATGGACAATGACCCAAAAGATACAGCCAGAGCAACCCAGGAGTTTATTTAAGCAAAGAAGTGGAATTTTCTTGAATGGCCACGTCAGTCACCTGATCTGAACCCAATTGAGCATGCATTTCACTTGTTGAAGACTAAACTTGGGACAGAAAAGCCCACAAACAAACAGCAACTGAAAGCCGCTGCAGTTGAGGAGGAAACCCAGAATCTGGTGATGTCCATGAGTTCAAGACTTCAGTCTGTCAATGCCAGCAAAGGGTTTTCAACCAAGTATTAGAAATTAACATTTTATTTTCAGCTTTTTAATTTGTACAATTGCTGTTGAGCCCCTGAAATGAAGTGATTGTGTTAAAAAAAGGCTTTAGTTCCTCAAACTTGTATGCAATCTTTTTGTTCAACCCACTGAATAAAAGCTTAAAGTCTGCAGTCCACTAATTTTATTAGCCACACAAACACATACACAATTACAATTCGAGTCTTTGATGATTAATACATGATTTTATGATCAATGCAATGAAGCACCTTGTATTATAAATGAATAGAATATTTTTAGGGGGTTATTTATCAAAATTTTAAATTTTCTCACTATTTTTTGAAAACCACTTCAACCAAATCCACAGACTTTTTCCCAATATTTATCAATACATTTTTATGAAAATTTCTTGTGCAGGAAAAGACTCAATAAAATCATGAAAAAATCCAACTTTTTTGGATTTGACAACTGAAACCTGCAACTTTTTTTGGATTTGATGCCCAACACCATGAAATCTTTGGATTATTGAACAAAACCCAGCACAGATCAGGATATCTTCAAAATGTCAACTGGACATCTGCCATTGACTTCCACATGCACTCAGCAGGTTGGATTATTTTTTTACTCTGATTGTAACCCCATCTGGGTTAAAAAAAAAATATTTTTCCCCTTTTAAAGTCCAACCAGAAAAAATCTGACTTTATTTAAAGAAATATTGAGACCCCCCAACATTTAAGCCCACCAAATAAAATGGATAACTCAGTTACATAGTTACATAGTTAAATGGGGTTGAAAACAGACCAAACTCCATTAAGTTTAACCCCTCCAAATGAAACCCAGCATCCATACATACACACACTGACAATGAGTCCTCCATACACCCACATAAACAATATATACCCATATCTATACTAAGGGGCCCATTAACTTAGCTCGAGTGAAGGAATAGAGGGAAAAAAACGTAGAATTTCGAATAGTTTTTTTGGCTACTTCGACCATCGAATGGGCTTCTTCGACCTTCGACTATGACTTAGACTTCGAACGAAGGTTTCGAACTAAAAATCGTTTGACTATTCGACCATTCGATAGTCGAAGTACTGACTCTTTAAGAAAAAACTTTGACCCACAAGTTCACCACCTAAAAGCTACCGAAGTCAATGTTAGCCTATGGGGAAGGTCCCCATAGGCTTAGCAATCTTTTTTTGGTCGAACAAAAATCGTTCGATCGATGGATTAAAATCCTTCAAAATCAAACGAATCGAAGGACTTAATCGTTTGTACGAATGAATAGCGCTAAATCCTTCAACTTTGATATTCGAAGTTGAAGGATTTAACTTCGACAGTCGAATATCGAGGGTTTATTAACCCTTGATATTCAACCATAAGTAAATTTGCCCCTAACTGTAGAAATAAGTATCACAATAACCTTGTCCCAGAAATCATCCAAGCCACTCTTAAAAACATTAAAGGAGTAATGTGGTGAATTTTTTATTGGCATAAATTTTCCAGTGTTATTTCCCAATACAATTGTAGTGGAGAAAATTCTCTAGACAAATTACACCATAAAAAAATTACTAATGTAAGATACTAGCATAGAATAGATGACGATAATAGATAATGAGATGCAAATGGGCTTCTCTATCTTTATAATGGTAGTTTGCTGGCCTGTAACTGGAAAAACATCACTTGGTGAAAGTTTGTTTTTGGTCTTTGTAAACTGGAGAATATTCAGCTGAACACAGGATATTTGAATATTCACTATTGAGAAGTTAATTTGACAAAAATTGTTGTACTTTCCTTTTAGTAAAAGTACTGGGGGCGCACAACTCCCCAGTGTTTCAGCGCATGCAGTCGCTTGCAGGGTTGCGGATGAAGGTGGACAGGTAGGCACTAGGACCATGCGGCCTAGGGGGTGCTGCTATGGTTGTCACTTTTTCCTAAAATTTTTACCGGCTGGTGGGGAGCAGGAACAAAAGGGGCGGACCGTGATGTAAAAGGGGGTGGGTCGCATTGCGGAGATCACCAGAAGGAGGACAAAAGTTACGTTTCCAGGGGATTTGGGTGGGACAATGGGTCTTATTAAGGGTATTATAAATTTACCGGCAGCTACATTGCTGGTAAATTTGTAATACCGGCCCCGGCCTTGGCAGGTGTTTTACTGGCTAGGCTGGTAAAATACTGGCTGAGTGGCAACCCTAACCCCTGCAGGGGGAAATCCAGCCCTGAAGCCAATGTCATGGGGAATTTAAATTTTTGGTGAAAATACTCCAAATTTTAACATTTACCATTTAGTAAACATGCCCAATGGTGCTAAATTATGAACATCCCACTTCCGAGCTAATAAATACCAATGCAGAATGGAATGGTGATGCACAGTATATGAGCACAAAGCACTTTACATTAAAGAGGGAGTTATTTATATAAACAGTATAGATTGTATATATGTCCATGCAAATAAAATGTATTTAATCATAGTGGGACTGCACCTATGATTAAACACTTATTTTTACTTCTTTGCCAATGACCTGTGAGTGCAGAACTTCTTTGCTTATTTTTTTATTCTTCTTGCACCTGAGCAGCTGTTTTCTGCATTATTTGGAGTGCACCTCTGTGTTGTGTGT